>PYAF01001286.1:1140227-1186915 GCA_007407185.1 Glycine tomentella
AGATACATCAAGGGAACCTCAGATGCTGCATTATGTTATGGAGGATCGGAGTTTACTGTCAGAGGATATGTTGATTCAGATTTTGCAGGTGATCTTGATAAAAGGAAATCTACTACAGGCTATGTGTTTACTCTTGCAGGAGGAGCAGTAAGCTGGTTATCAAAGTTACAGACTGTGGTGGCTTTGTCTACTACAGAAGATGAATACATGGCAGCTACTCAGGCTTGCAAAGAGGCAATTTGGATTCAAAGGTTATTGGAAGAACTTGGACACAAACAGCAATCAGTTATTGTGTATTGTGATAGTCAGAGTGCCTTGCACATTGCAAGGAATCCAGCCTTTCATTCCAGGACAAAGCACATAGGAGTTCAATACCACTTTGTCAGAGAAGTAGTAGAGGAAGGTTGTGTGGACATGCAGAAGATACACACCAAAGATAACCTAGCAGATGTCATAACAAAGCCAATCAATGCTGACAAGTTCATGTGGTGTCGATCCTCGTATGGTCTGGCAAAAAATTAGGCAACATGGACATGGCAAGATAGAAAGAACTGTGTGGAGATTGATTGATTCTCAATCATATCTCCAAGTGGGAGATTTGTTGAAAAAGCGCACCGAAAGCAGCAGTTTTTCAAAGTGCACAGTAAAGTGCACAGTAAATTTTAATTTTTCAAACGCACCGAAAGCGCACAGTAACAAAATAATAAAATAATAAAATTTTTTTTTAGTGATGGATCTCATTGTGAGATCTTAAGAAGATAGAGGAAAAAATTATTCTTTTTTAATGTTGTACAAATCTTAAGTGTTATTTTATAAGAATTCATTCTTTATGTTAGAGATCTATTCAATTATTTTCTTTATTGAAAGATCTAATGAAGACCAGATCTTGATCTCGAGATCTTTTCTTAACATCTTACACTAAAAATGTTCAACTAAACTATAGTTTTTTTCTATAATTAAATTATAATTATACAAGTAAATTGCATTTTTTAAAAACCTTAATACATACTTGTTCGTGACATCCCAACCAGCTGAATTGGCCAGATCCGTCATAGCTCTCGCCCATCGATGAACTTTGTCTGGATCTTCTCTGAATCTTGATCTGTGTGAAAAAAAGGCATCCTTGTATGCCCCATTCCGATGTCTTACATGAGATGGATCTACATCATAGAAAACAGGGAACACAGTTTGGTTTGATTGTTGTTTGCAATCAGCTATGGCGGCCATTTCGTCTAAACACCATGTGGAGGAAGCGTAGTTTTGGGAAAAGACAATGATTGAAAGGCGTGAATCTTGAATTGCTTGTAGAAGCTGTGCTGATATGGATTCTCCTTTCGGGAGCTTTATGTCATCCTTGAAGACGAAAATACCCTTTCGGAGGAGATGGGCATGAAGATGATCAACGAAAGTGTTGCGGGTGTCAGGACCTCTGAAACTGATAAATACATCGTATCTGTAGTTTTCCCTTTTGTTTTGGATGCTATTGGAAGAACTGGATGTCATCATCTAAGAACACGATATCGGTTCCATTGATCTTCCTCTCGTCATCATTAAAGCCTCTGCTTGCTTTGAACTCTCCAATCTGTCATCCTTATTCTTCCGTCTTGATTCTTCTTCAAGGATTGCCACAGCAGTATCGTTGAATGACAGATTGTCTGAGAAACCTTTATTTGTTATGTTGATGATGAGCTGATCATATGAATCAGGTAGACTTTGAAGTAGAATCTCGGCACGTTCACTTTCTGCGATGTTGTGATCCAACACTGATAGTTGGGAAAGCAACGTATTCAGATTGTTGATGTGGTCCGTCACTGAAGTAGACTCACTCATTCGAAGAGTATAGAGCCTCCTCTTCAAGAATATTTTATTGTGAAGTGATTTAACCTCGTACAATTTGGTGAGCACATCCCAAATTTCTTTTGCCGTCTTCTTTTCAGCAACACTTGACAACACTAAATCCGCCAATGCTAGGTGCAAATTGGCAACAGCATTGTTATCCATTTCTTTCCATTTTGCTTCCGTCACTTGTGCAGGTCTGCCTTCAATAGCAGCTATGCAATTATCCTTCCTCATAATTGCCTTCATCTTCAGCTTCCACAGGGAGAAATTACTCCCGTTGAACTTCTCAATCTCAAATTTTGCTGCCATGATGTTGAGATACTCTGTATAATCACTGCGCCGGGTCACACTATTTTTTCTATGAATAGTGTCATATACGTGAATAGTACCGTACGCATACGTGAATAGTACCGTATACTGTTCACAGCCGCCAAAATAGTGCCAATGAATAGTATGAATAGTGACGAACAGTACTCCGTAAACAGTTCCGCCCAAATATGCAACCAGTATGCTCTGATACCACTGATGGGTCACAGAGTATCCTGCAACTAAAATAGAGTTGAGACGAACCAGAGTCTCAAGACACTGTTAATCACACAATTAGCCAGGAAAGTGTATCGTGGGAGTCTCTCCGTGCTATGCAACGGTGACTAATTAAATAACCACACACTTTCCTAGACACCAACGGTGTAATTAACTTTATCTTGATTCCACCGGTAAGGTAAGCAAAATTACACCAATTGAAGTGACACACAAGATTTACGTGAAAAACCCAATTTGGGAAAAACCACGGGCAACACCAGGAAAGATTTTCACTACAAGAAGAAAGATTACAACCTCTCTAATTTTAAGGAGAAAACAATATCACTCTCTCTTAAAATAGGAGATTACTCACTCACTCACTCTAGCTATTGAAGAACACTTGGTATTTCTCAAGTGTGGGATGTTGCTGCTGCTGCATCGGTAACGAATGCAAAGCGCTCCTTTATATAGGAGTTGCAAAACGCGTGTGCACAGTAACAAAATAATAAAATAATAAAATTTTGTTACTGTGCGCTTTCGGTGCGTTTGAAAAATTAAAATTTACTGTGCACTTTACTGTGAAAGCAGCAGTTTTTCAAAGTGCACAGTAAAGTGAAAAGAGATGGAGTGCGGAGAAGAGGACAAGTATTTGGCATGCATCAATTTTTGTTGGGGTGTGGAGAAGAGAAAAGAGAAGGCGACGAGAAGAAAAAGATAAAGTGAGAAAATGGGGAAGTCACGAGAAGAGAAAGAGAAGTGAGGGATCATAGTATAATTTCTCAATGTGAGGAGCGTGATATTTTCTTTTTCCTATGGTTGCACTTTCAAAAGAGTAGGTATAACTTTTTCTTGTTTTACCGTCTGAACCTATATTTTGGAACGTTGCCCAAAATATTTTACCGTTTACACATTAAAACCTTCATTATTCGATTTTAACAACCACTAACTTGGACTGCACCCTCTAAAAATAAACTTCGGCTACACGCTTACAATTTTCCGACTTTAGGTTCTTGCAGATTGAATTTGATGAATATTGAAGAGAAAAATCCGTCAAGCTAATTATGTTGTTTTTCTTAAATTTATCATCTAATTTATTTGGTTTAAAAGTTAAATCTAATCCAATTCAATACATTTAATATAATTTGGATCGGATTAATTTTTTGTTTTAGTTTTCTTTGATTAAAAAAAATTAAATAAATGATCAAATATATAAATAAACTAAAAAGATAATTTCAAATATCAAAAAACTCATTTATAGGTCATTATATATAGCTTCTGTTTTTTTTTCCGACAACCATGGGTTAAAACACCCCGAGAAAAACTTTATTAAAAACCACTGGGAAAAGAAAAACTGGCTATATAAGCCAGAACAAAGGAATAAAAAAAAGGAAGACAAAATATAAAAAATTCTGGCCTCCCTATTAACAGAAGAAGCAAACTTAGGAAAAATGTTTGCTACTAATTAGCTTCTCTATAGACAAGGACCCAAGAGAATACGAGACATGCGATCTGGAATATCCATGCTGAAGAAGATGGATCACAGTCTTTGACTCAGATTCAACAATAATCTCATTGAAACCTCTAGTCCAGGATGTTCTAATGCCCATTAGAATGCCCCAAAGCTAATGATAATGTTCTCTACTGAATTATTATAATGCCCATTACAGGTGCAACCCACCAAATGTTCTCTGGCGTGGACCTACCATCCTTTCCCATATTAGCTAATAATAATTATATAACTCTTAAAAAATAAATTTACACAAATTCATAATTCTTAAACACAAAGTAAAAGATAAGAAAAGAGATAAAAAAAAAAAAATACATGGTACGTTTTATAAGCAAATTACACAAAAATCTCTACTGAATTATGAGATTTATTAGGCACTAGAGTTCGGGAAATCGGGTCTATAAGGATTAAGGAACCATATCGGAACCTTCTTGATTAGTCAAGTGAGAACACAGTTGTTCCTCTTCAGTTGAATTTAGAGATCTCATATTATTAATGCATGGTGTCTGGAAAGTTGAGATCTCATTATTATTCGGAGTATTTTTATTTATATTTTTTTACATATTAAACTTAAAAAATATGAAAATTAAGGAATGGTTGAGATTTCATCCGGAAGCTGCAGCAGCTGTTGACTTGTTCCGCTGGTCTGTACATTATTTCAGTCCCAAATCAGTCCACACACCCTTACCCATCTCATCTTCAACTAAGATCTCAACCAGTACCATAATTCATAGATGATGAGAAAGGCATCCAGTTCTTCCAATAGCATCCAAAACAAAAAAGAAAACTACAGATACGATGTATTTATCAGTTTCAGAGGCCCTGACACCCGCAACACTTTCGTTGATCATCTTCATGCCCATCTCCTCCGAAAGGGTATTTTCGTCTTCAAGGATGACATAAAGCTCCCGAAAGGAGAATCCATATCAGCACAGCTTCTACAAGCAATTCAAGATTCACGCCTTTCAATCATTGTCTTTTCCCAAAACTACGCTTCCTCCACATGGTGTTTAGACGAAATGGCCGCCATAGCTGATTGCAAACAACAATCAAACCAAACTGTGTTCCCTGTTTTCTGTGGTGTGGATCCATCTCACGTAAGACATCAGAATGGGGTATACGAGGATGCCTTTGTTTCACACAGATCGATATTCAGAGAAGATCCAGACAAGGTTGATCGATGGGCGAGAGCTATGACGGATCTGGCCAATTCAGCTGGTTGGGATCTCATCAACAAGTATGTATTAAGGTTTTTTAAAAAAATCAATTTACTTGTATAATTATAATTTAATTATAGAAAAAAATTATAGTTTAGTTATATGCTAAGAATGTAAGACAATAAAGATTATATATATATATATATATAAAAAGTAAATTGCATTTTTTTTAATTGTAACGTTATAAGTAAATTAATGAATTGAAAAGTAAGGATAATGTGAAAAATGATATAAATCTTTTTTCATAATATACTAAAAATTAAAAACAAATGTAAAGTATATATATTTAGAGTAAATTAACTTATCCTTATGCTATTAGTATTTATTACACTTATGATTCATTTTTAAAATTGTATTTATTTTGTTTCTTCTAAATAGTCATAGTTAATAGTGATTTTAATTTTTTTTATGAAATGTCCTAAGAATCTTTATCACTCTCAATTCTCGTGTAAGTATGCTCTCAGCCTAAGTTTATGTTGAATTTTGCCTAAAAAACATTGTCAACTTATTCCTTACCTTCCTTATCAACTCCGTCACCTTTGTCAACCACAATAACTTCACCATCCTCACCTCCTCCAACATCGACTACGTCTTCTTCTAATGTCACAACGACCTCCTCAACGACCAATGCATTGTTGCATGTCGTGTGCGGTCACCTAGCTCAACACCTTCCACAAATCACATGCGTAGTTCTTACATTCTTAGCATATAACTAAACTATATTTTTTTTTCTATAACTAAATTATAATTATACAAGTAAATTGCATTTTTTTTAAATGTAATGTTATACGTCTATTAATGAATTGAAAAGTAAGGATAATGTTAAAAATGATATAAATCATTGTTCATAATATATCAAAAATTTAAAGTAAATTACACTCATTTTTTTGAGATTAATATTTATTACACACTCCTCGTAGCCCAAGTTCATGTCGGATTTCGCCAAAGAAAATAGTATCAACTCGCTCCTCACCTTTCTTGTCAATTCTGTCGCCTTTACCAACCATAACAACTTCACTATCCCCACCTCCTTCGAGGTCGACGACCAGTGCTCTCATTGTGTGTCGTGTGCAATCACCGACATCCTATAAAAATCACATGTCTAATTCTTGTTAACGCTGATAGTATTAAGAGTCGGGGGTCAAACTGTAATGGATGATGAAAAAAATAAGAGAGTCTTTTGTGTGATAGAAAAAAGGAAGGTTGAATGTAATAAACGCTAACTAACTTCAAAGTATGCAAATGTAAATTGCTCTTATTTTATTTATATAAAATAATAAATATATATATTACTTGATTGAATTATCACTTATAAATAATTTAATTATCTTAAATTAATTATTTTATCATCTTAATTATTTTCATCATCTTATTAATCATGTTAACACTAAATTAACTAGAATTAATAATATGGATTGAAAAAGAACACTATATAAGAAAATTTCAAGGATCTAAAAGTAGCAAAATTTTGTAAAGACTATAATAAAATAGAATCATATTTAAGTCATTAGTGTAATTATTTAAAAAAAAAGAGTCACGAGTGTAATTTATATTCAATTATTTTTAGATAAATGTTTGGTTATCTTATATGCCGCATCGTATATGTTTATTAATTAAAAAAATAATTAATGTTAAAAATTGGTTAATTTTATTACATACATTGAAGCTACAAATAAATTAAATTCATTAACTTTTATCAATAAATATATGAAGATATTAACGTTATTTTATTTAACAGATAATTTAGCCAGCTTACTCTTTTTTTTTTTTCTCTTCCTTTTCTTCCAGGCCCGAGTTTAGAGAGATTAAAAAAATTGTTCAAGAGGTGATAAAAAGATTGGGTCATAAATTCTCTGGGTTTGTTGATGACCTCATTGGGATACAATCACGTGTACAAGCATTAGAAGGTAGGTTAGAATTAAGTTCAAATAATGATAATGTTCGAGTTTTAGGAATTTGGGGGATGAGTGGAATAGGAAAGACAACTCAGACTGTTGTCTTGTATGATAGAATATCTTACAATTTTGACGCTTGTTGTTTCATTGAGAATGTAAGCAAAATTTACAGGGATGGAGGTGCAACTGCTATACAAAAGCAAATACTTCGTCAAACTTTAGACGAGAAAAATCTAGAAATATATAGTCCTTTGGAAATATCAGGAATCGTAAGAAATAGGCTACACAACATAAAAGTCCTCATAGTTCTTGACAATGTTGACCAAATAGAGCAATTGCAGGAATTGGCCATAGACCCTGATGATCTTCTTGAAGGAAGTAGAATGATTATTATCACTAGGGATGAGCATATTCTAAAAGTGTATGGAGCACATGCAATACACAAGGTTTCATTAATGAATGATAATGATGCTCGCAAGTTGTTTCTTTCAAAAGCTTTCAAAAGTGAAGACCAAAGTAGTAGTTGTGTAGAGTTGATTCCGGAGGTACTCGATTATGTCCAGGGTCTTCCATTAGCAATTAAAGTAATAGGTTCTTTCTTGTGTACTCGAGATGATACCCAATGGAAAGATGCTTTGAGTAGATTGAAGAATAGTCCAGATAATGGAATGATGAATGTACTTCAAGTAAGTTTTGATGATGGACTAGAAGATGAGGAAAAAGATATATTTTTGCACATTGCTTGTTTCTTTAAAGAAGAGATGGAGGATTATGTTAAGCGAATTCTAAACTGTTGTGGATTACGCACTCACATTGGAATCCCAAGACTCATTGAGAAATCACTCGTAACACTTAGAGATCAAAAAATTCATATGCATGATATGTTGCAAGAATTGGGAAAGAAAATTGTTCGCAACCAATTTCCTAAACAACCAGGATCGTGGAGTAGAATATGGCTCTATCAAGATTTCATTCAGGTCATGACAACCCAAACGGTAAACAATTATATCTTCTAAATTAGTGCATGTTAAATATTGCTTTTTCAACAACTTGCAACATATTTAGGTGAAAGTGAAGGAGGCATATTGATAGCATTGATTATTTCATTTACACTAATTGAATATATAAAGATCGAGTGTGTGTATGTGTGTTGTGGGAGAGAGAGTGTGAGGAATCAAATTACTCTTAAAATAATCTTAAAAAAGTTATCTATGTTCTTTATTTTATTTTAATTTTATTGTTTTAATGAGTAATTCATTTTTAATCATTAAATTAAAAGAAAATGAAATATTAAAATAGAGAATAATTCTTTTAAAATTATTATATATTTATATGTATTATTTACATGTTTATTCTTCGTTTTACAGGGAACAAATAATGTCACAGCCGTAGTTCTAAATAAAAAAGATCAAGATATGTCCGAATGTAGCGTTGCTGAACTATCAAAAATGAAGAACCTTCGCTTACTGATATTATATCATAAAAGTTTTTCAGGAAGCCTCGATTTTCTCTCCAGCCAGCTGCGATATCTTTTGTGGCATGATTATCCTTTTACTTCTTTGCCATCATCTTTTGCAGCCTGTTATCTTGAGGAATTGAACATGCCTAGTAGTAGCATCAAATGTTTATGGGAAGGCCGCAAGGTACTTTAATGTCTTTTACTAATATTTTTATTGGTTTAAAATAGAAAGAAATATTAACTCAATAAGTTTTCAAAAGAAGTGCCACAGCATGTGGTCACTTTTCTTTTTAATTCTACAGTGGCCAGAAGTCATAATTTTAACAATTCAAAATATTTAATTATATATTGTAACATGTTTAAAAAATTGAAAGGATTTTTTTTAAAAAAAAAAAGAAGTAAATTGATAGTATTTTTTTCTTCAATTCAAAATAAATTGTGCTCCTCCATTTTGAAGGACGTAGCACTTATTATATAGAAGTGAAATAATGCAATTTAAGTTTTAAAAGGAGATGCTAATTGTTACTTCTCTACAGAATTTTCCAAGTCTGAAAAGGATGGATTTGAGCAACTCCAAATATCTTGAAGTGACTCCAGATTTTTCTGGGGCCCGAAACCTTGAGCGGTTGGATCTTTCAGGATGCACAGATTTAAGATTTGTCCATCCATCAATGGGACGTCTTCTAAACCTTGTTTTCTTGAGTTTCAGAAATTGTAACAATCTAATCAGCATCAAAATTGGCCGTGATGATTTTAATCTAATTTCTTTGAGAGTTCTACATTTCTCTGGTTGCACTAAACTTGAAAACACCCCAGATTTTACAAGGACAACAAATCTTGAGTACCTTGACTTTGATGGATGTACAAGTTTATCCTCGGTGCATAAATCTATTGGAGCTCTTGCAAAACTTACATTCTTGAGTTTTAGAGACTGCAAAAATCTTGTTAGTATATCTAACAACATTAATACCATGACATCTCTTCAAACTCTAGATTTATGGGGATGCTTGAAACTTACGGATTTTGCCTTAGGACAAGCATGCAGTCCTTATTCCGATTTCAATGAATCAATGCTAGAGACAGTGGTTCTACCAAGAACCAATTTTGTTTCAAGACCTTATGATTCCTTGAGACAAGCTCTCAGTCCTTCACCCCATTTCAAATCATTGGTTTTTCTGGATATGGGCTTTTGCAATCTAGTTAAAGTACCTGATGCTATTGGAGAGTTAAGGAGTTTAGAAAGACTGAATCTACAAGGAAACAATTTTGTTTCAATACCTTATGATTCTTTCTGTGGGCTACATTGTCTAGCGTATTTAAACTTGTCACATTGCCATAAGCTTGAAGCTTTGCCCGGCCTTCCATCAAAAAGGACTTCATTAGGGGGAAGGTATTTTAAAACGGTATCTGGATCTCGTGACCATAGGTCAGGCTTATATGTTTTTGATTGTCCCAAGCTGTTGGAGTTGGAGTCGGGAAGAAGAGACTTCGGACTTGCATGGTTAGTGAGACTGATTGAGGTTCGAACTCTACACACCTTCCCTTTCTCTATTTTTGGATTAAATATTGGCCTATTCTTTCATTAGGACTTGGGAGTACTTTCTTTAGAGATTAAAACATACTTTTTTATGAATACCTAATTTTATGAATAATTACTTTATAGGAATTTTTTTTTAATAATTGATTGTAAGATCTTACTCTCCTAAGAATACTAGTTAAGAAATGAAAAGAAAAAAAATATTATAAAAATCATAGGAGCTAAAAATGTAAAAAAAAAAATGAGAAACAAAATTTTGCATATTCTAATAAAAAATGACTTATAATTAGTGTGTTAAGGACACTAGTTAATATTTTACTTGATTATAATAAAATTTTGTTGTTGTGATTTTCATTTTGGTATTGCAGGAACCTTGTTATTTTCGGTGTGGCTTTGACATTGTTGTTCCTTTGGGTTTGGAAGTTATTCTTTCTCGATGGTTATTAAATCAAGGATTTAAAGGGGATTCAGTTATAAGGATAACGCAGTTTAATGTGGATGGCAACTGGATGGGCTTTGTCTTTTGTGTTACATTTGAGCGGAACATTAATCGTCCTGCGGTTTCTAGTAGTTCTCCACATTCGTCACATCCGTTTCGTCTTTCTTTTGAAAGTGAATACACAGAAGAATACTTTGATATGCCACTTAATTTGGAGTTGAACAAGATTTGTGGATCAAAATATGTTTGGGTCATTTATATCTCTCGAGAACACTGCCATTTTGTGAAAACAGGGGCTCATATCACATTTAAAGCCCACTCAAGTGTTAAGATCAATGCATGGGGGATGAAGAGTATATTCAGACAAGATATAGATGACCTTAAAAGGATGCAACAAGGAGAATCTCTTCCACTCCATCTTGATGATTTAGTACACCATGTTGACTTTGATAGTGTAGAAAAAAGCAGCAATACCTCTGGGCCTAAATTCCAGCTTCCTTACAATTGGTTGGTTACAGAGGAAGATGAAGTTGAGAATATTAACACAAAGGCAAAAGAATCTAATCTCTCTTATGCGGGGCTTATGAGAGATTACAACGATCCTTTTTTCAGACGCAAGGTAAAAATCTTTTCTAAAGTAGTAGTTCATAATCTTTTTCAGACCTAGTAATACATTATTTAGTGCTTGTAGTGAACTAAATCAACTTAAGTAATTTGAGATTTGGCTAGCAAATTAGTTCGATAAACTTGATTAACTTAAATGAGTTGAAAATTAGATTTGTTGATTAAATTATTTGAACTTAAGTTGAATTCAATTCATTTAAGGTTCTTTAATGGGTTTTTTCCTAATATATGTTGGTTTGGTGGCAAATGATTGATAGGGATTTGGTATATCAATATAGATGAGATATCATTTCTTGTTGTGATGCTTTCTCTTATCCCGTCTCTTGCCTTAAAAAAATTCATTTAAATTGTGAACTAGTTGGATATTTGTCTTTCGTGTACACACCTATATAATTTATATATACTTATATAAAATGCTCATATTAATGATATTTATTAAGATCAGCCTAATTTTAATTATTTATCTAATCGTAAAGTAATTAAACTTTAAGATGAAACTTTTTAAAACTAAAACAACAATTTATAAACCGTATTATGATTTTCTAAATTTATCTTTCAAATCTCGAGATATAAAATTACTTGTTAAAGTCACTACAAGAAAAATGCATATTAGCAAGAAAATTTTTCCTCGCTAATCCCTTGCAAAATCCTTTAGCAAGAGAAGAATGAAGAATTAGTGAGGAAAAATTGCCTATCTAAATCTAGGTTGATGACTAGTGAGGAAAGTAATCCCTTGTTATTTTGTCTCAAGTTTCATAGCAGATCTCTCCCTAATTACATGAAGGAAATTAACATCTATAATTTGTCGTTATTCCCTCTAGTTAATATTTCCCAAGAATCCCTAGCTAATAATATTCCCTCGCTATTCCCATGCAATTTCCTCTCAAATATATCTCTAGCAAATTGATCTCTATTCCCTTACTATGATCCCTAGCTATTATTCCCTCGCAAACCTTCGTTTGCTAAACGTTTGCTAGACGCTTGCTATTCCCTCACTATCATGTGCACATATTTCCTAGTCATTCCTTCGCAATTCCCTCGCTATAGGTGCTTATAATGTCTCACCATTTTCTTGCTAATCTATAGCAACTCCTTCGCAAAATTTCTGTTGCTATTCCCTAGCGAATCCCTCATTATGGTGCCTTGTTGATCCCTCACTATTATGTCACAATGATTTTTTTATACGAGTTATATATTTAACATTGTAATTTTCATTTCAAATGCATAAATATATTTTGCATCATCAAAATATCTTGCATCAAATAAATATAACTTAAAAAAACTCTTACCAAACAATTGATTGAAACACTTTTACTTAAACATAATAAAAATACTCAAAGTCAACAACATAATAAAAGATACTCAGTCTGCAACACAACTAAAATAAAAACATGGTTTAATGAAACTAGAGTGCAGTAATATCATCTTCATTCTTGATTCTTCTCAGGTTTTTTGACTGATGGTGGTGATGGTATATCTTTATTGCATGCACTATTTCTGTTCTAAAAAACTGCATCTGTGTCTGCATTTGTTGCTACAAAAGTTGCTGCATTTTTGCTTGTGCCTTCATTTGGCACATTTTGATTCTTTTTTCGTAACATCCAACTCTGATCGGATCTCATGGCTACCGTAGTTCATTTAACACATTAAAACAATCATGCTTTTAGGAAAAAAGGAGTATAAATATAAACCAGATGGGCCTATTCATAGCCAGAGATAGAGATTGTACCTTGTGATTCATTCTACTCTAACTGCCACATTGGTAGTGAGTTGGTGTTCTTGAGAAATAATGTCTAAAAAGAAGACACATTATCAATGATAAGGATTACAAACTTAATAAATAACTACTACTACTTTAGCAAACATCCCATAGATATTGTAACTCTTTTTTTTTTGTGACTCTTTGCCTTGGGGCAATCAGTTCCTTGGCTTACTAATGACCACTTCGAGAAGAACCGTGTGTTCATGTAAGCATTGAAGCTAAGCTCCACAATGTTCGTGTGAACTATAACTAATTAAGCAGTATCTCATGAATAAAAGTAACAAAGCACAATGATGAGCCCTAAAAAGTGTTTTAAGATTAAAATTTACCTGCCATAGAAGAAGTGCCACCACAAACCACAGTATTTTCCAGCAGCTGCCGTTGATTATCAGATGACATAGTTGAAATAGCACGGACAAGCTGATCAAGAATGCCATGTGCCTCTAAACCCAGTAGACATGGCTGGAATAAAGCTTCCCCAACAGTATATCTTTCTCTCCCAATTGTTATTACCTATAAGATAATTCAACTTTCAGATGAAGTCATAAATTATTGAATTGAAGATCCATTTATGGAACTTAGAATATAAAAACATATCATTAACACTTGGGGGAAGGAAACAAAGCTTGGTGAGTTTGGTAGTTTTTATCACATCAAACCAGCCAGTTTGGCTCGGAAACGAAATAATCTTCAGGCTGGTCCAGAATTTTGAAAGACAATTCTTTGTCAGCCCAGCCTAAAAGAAAGCAGTTGGCTCATTAAATAGAGAGCCAGCTCAAACGTCCTTATGGAGTCATACTGTTACACTGCCCCTCCTAATGGAATATGGAAGTTACTGATACAACATTTAACAGTTTGAGCTTGCAGATAACTTGCAAAGGGTTTCCTCAAAAAGCTAATTAAAATATATAACACAATAAAAGAAATCTACATGATGAGCTAGAAAGATCAAATTTTAATTTCTAATCACAGAAAGTTGAAAACAGAATGTATTCCAGAGTAACAAACATCAACCACCTCTTTTGCTCATAAGTTTTGCTTAAATCAATCATAATAATCCAAAGAAAGCCTTGTTTTCTCTCCTTACTGATTCTTCATTCCCATATTTCCTTTCATTTTCATTTCCTTCCCCCTCTGTCAATTAGTATCACTAGTCAAACCTATCTTTGAAATTCAGAAAGAAGACCTGTCCATCAGGAAGGGTGTGCTTCTCCACAGGACAAGAATATCAGGGTGTGCTTCAGCACAACATGAGTACAACTCTTTTATTTTCTCCACATCAGACATGCTGATATTTACTTGTGGATTGGACTTGCCAAGTTCTTGAGCCAGGAAATTAGTTAGGTCAGTACTTCCAAACTCAAATCTTCTTGAGGCAATGTGGTGAACAGCACCCTCAATTACCGGTGCAACATCTAGTTATAAAACCAAAAAGATAAAGATGCACATAACAACCAGTTAGCTAAAGAACATGTTTCATATTTGAAGATACTCAGACATCTATTTATTTACTCCAATTGAGAATGCAATATTTACTGGAACACAATTAGAATGGCCATCTCAAACCATGATTGAAGATAAAGATAAAAAACAATGCTAATTTTCTAGAAACAAGAAATATACCATAAATGAAAGATCATTCTCCAAGCTGGTAACAAATTTGGAACAAGATCAGCATTGGGAAAACTTAACTATGGGATCAAGCAAACATATAAACTATGAAGCAAACCATGAATTTCCTTGCTGTCCCAAGCTTGTAGTTCCTTACCTTTTTCCCAAACAAATTTTGGTGAATTTACATCTCACTTTCAAATTTGGTAATAAGTGGGGTGGAGGCAAACCTGAATCTCAGGCAGGTCGACCCTCATAAATGGGTTGGTTTCCATTTCTTCCTCAATGGTGGATGGAATTGTAGATTGGCCAACTTGCTGCTGATTCTTGGCCAATCTCTGCAACTTGAGAACCTCCTCCAGCAACCGAGCCTTAGTACGACGAATCTCCAAGGCACCTGCTGACTTAAATTAAATAAAGCAATTAAATAAAATAAGTATACTTTCAGTACCTGTGACTTACCAATCTGCTTGTGAAACAGGGAACTCACTCAACTCAACTCAAAATTTGACTGAAAATGAGACAAGGCAGAAAACATTAATTCACAAGCTTTTCGTTGGGAATGTTGATTTTGATTTCTCACTAAACTGCATTCCTGATAGGGACATGCAGAGACCTCCACCTGAGTGCTCTGGCATCCCAGGTGGAAGTCTTAGTTGTCTCAGAATCCCCACACCAAGGCCTCTTGTTTGTGGTTCAATGGCTGTAAGTCTAAGCACATTGATCCCATTTCACCATCTCC
Organism: Glycine tomentella; assembly: GCA_007407185.1. NCBI lineage: Eukaryota > Viridiplantae > Streptophyta > Magnoliopsida > Fabales > Fabaceae > Glycine > Glycine tomentella. The sequence continues at coordinate 1,155,382 of PYAF01001286.1, forward strand.
TCCTTGATGGTTATTATTAGTTGCATTATTACAGGTTGGTCATAGCTGTTCCATTAATTACTGCTACCAATCTTAATTCACAATTCTGCTAATTTCATTCTTCAAAGATTCCTTGTGCATATTCGTGATTATATATACTTGGTGTGCACGGGTAATTCTATATGCCTATATATTTTAAGAGAGAAAAAATTATACACTGCTAGCTGAAAATGACTTTACATTATCTTACAAATTATCGTTTTAATTATTTTAAAATAATTATTACAAATTTCAAGTTATGAATAGATAACTAATAAAAAAATTATATTATCATAACTAATAAATCACAAGTTATGATTATATATATATATATATATATATATATATATAGACAGAGAGAGAATTTTATTAATCAAGGACAGCTGCCAAGCTGTTAACGCTTAATGGAGAAAGAATGAGAGGATATTGTTGAGAATCAACAAGCGGAGGACGTTAAAGCGATAGACAAGCATGTGTTGAGAAAACTACTGGGAAGGCTGGGTGGTGGGTGTTTCCTAGTGTTTAGTGTTTGGGCTCATTCTTGTTTTGGTTTTAGGGTGGACTCCTCACTTTCTCAATGTTGCTCTCATTTTGTTGAAGCTGTAGCAAATTTTCATCGAGGACTTCAATAATCTCCCGTCATTTCTTTCAAATTGTGAAGAGAAACCTAAGCAATGCTAAGATAGCCACACCCTCTAATATTCATCATACACACGTTAACTAAAGCAAGGAATATCAATTAAGAGAGCTTAGTTTAATAATACTACTAATAATAAATTAAAAAAACCATCCCAAACGCATAAATCCAGTACCTACGATTATATTTGAATAAATGAAACTAATACCAACTCATTTCTCTCTAAGTTTCATGCATGTGATCTGGAAATTAAGCTTACCTGTTTTAATCTTTTCAAGAGCCTCAGTGAGGGACTTCCTCCTCCTTTTCTTTTTGAAATACTGAAGTACACGAAATTAAAGAATTAATTAGATCATATATACCCTTTATTATATGCTTGGCATAGGTGAAGCTCAAAGAAGCATGAATTCATGATCCGTGTGAGGATTTGTTCTAACTTCTAAGTGTGCCTTGTGCCTTGAAGAAAAAGTTGAAATGTGCAAGAAACAATATTATATATTCCCTGGCCAATATATGGAGCAAATGCTCAATAAGAATGGAGATGATTATCATTATGAAGCAAACTGTTGCCACAGTCCATGTTGGTGTGTTCTCTAAAGTTGTCTCTGAAACATTACCCATCTTATTCCTCAACTATGCTAAAGTAAATAGATATTATGTGTGTCCTTCTGGTATATTTATAGTCTCTTATAGTAATTTTGCACTAAATCGAACATAACATCAGTAAGTGTTTAGTTTAAATTTTCTTAAAAATATTTATTTTTATAAAATTTGGAGTGTTTTCTAAATAAATGGTTATTTTTAAAAATTATGTACAAACATGTAATTAGCCCATTATAATCTTTTAAATTCACATTTAGTTTTTCATACATTATAAATATTTTTATGTACTGTCAAATAACAAAAATATAAATTAAAATATTGAAACAAAATTAATTTTAGCTAATAAACGTTATTTTTTCATAATAAAATACATCCATTTAGATCTTAATTTAAAATATTTCAAAAATTTATTTTGTTATAATAAAGTATTAGAAAGTATCATGTTATGATTCAATAATCTATTTACTAATAGTATATCAAATTTTGGCTTTCCTAGGAACCTTCAACGCAGGCCATGTCAATGAATGTGAGAATATTTGCTGTCATGACTCGTGACCACTTTTCACTTCTTAGTTTTGCTGTTTCTAATTCCATGCATCACTCATCATCAACTATAATCTTTATCTTCATCAATATTATAGTGAAGATTGGTTTTGTAATTTTAATTACTACAAGTTATTATTATAAGGGTCCTAATTAAGTCCCATCAGTCATCTGATTTTTTACTCTATGACAGAAAGCTGTGCTAGATGTGGAACTACACGATGAAAAAATTAAGAAAAAAGCCATGAAGGTAGCGTCCAGTCTTTCAGGTATGAATTTCGAGTTCAATCTCTTTTTGCTTTCTTAGAACAAAGAAATTTTGTTTTATATAGTATTCAAGATTGAATGATTTATGGGGTAATTATTGCAGGGGTTGAATCAGTGTCAATGGATATGAAAGACCAGACATTGACCTTAATTGGAGATATCGACCTTGTGGCTGCAATGGACAAGCTGAGGAAGCTGTGTCACACTCACATTGTCTCCTCTGTTGTTGAGAGGGTATAGATTGGATTTTTAAGAATCCAATCCATATTCAATTCATATATATTTAAATGGATTGAATTTTAAATCTATATCCATATTTTTTTAAAAACAATTTAGATTTAAGATCTAATCCATTTAAATGGATATGGATTTGGATATATCCAATTTATATCCACTTAAATGTTATAAGATTTTATTTTACAAATTTTAGTTATTAAATGCTAAAAAGTGAAAACTTAGTACTTGTCCATTTAAGAGCTATTTTCAACCAACCTTGGTTAAGACTATTTTTTTTATCGATATTGGTTAGTGTATTTTTGGCATACCTTAACCAAAATAATTTCGACAGATATTGGTTCAGACATTTTTAGACAGACATCAACCAAGACTATTTTTTTGCTGACATTAGTCAATGCATTTTCAATCGACATTGGTTAATGATGTTTTTGATCGATCTTAGGTAGAGTTACTTTTTGGTTGAGGTCGGTCAAGATTTTTAGTTAGTGTATTTTTTGGCCGACATTGACTAGGGATTTTTCGATCAACATCGATCATGACTAATTTTGGCTGACATTGGTTAGGATTTTTGTGACTAACATTGATAAGGTTTTTTTTTTTGCCGATGTCGATCATTGATATTTTTTTATCAGGACTTTTTTTTTGTCGACGTTGGCTATATTTTTTTGTCGATGTTGGTTGAAACTATATTTTTGTTGACAACAACTTGGATTTGTTGGTCAACATTAACCATTTTTTTTGTTGACATTAGCTAGGGATATTTTTTGTTGTCATCAATTAGGATTTTTTCGATCAGTGTCAATTGAGAAAATATTTTGGCCGACGTCAACTAGGTTTTTTTGGCTGATGTCGGTCGATGATTTTTTCAATCGATGTCGGCCAAAAAATAGTCTCGTCTGACGTCGACAAAAAAAAGTCATAGTCGACGTCGAGTGAAAAACCTACTTGATTTCGATAAAAAATAATCTCGACAGACATCGACCAAAAAACCTAGCTGATGTCGACAAAAAAATAGCATCAACTGATGTCGGACAAAAAATAATCTCAATCAATGTTGACTAAAAAAAACCTTACCAACATTAACCAAAAAATAAGCTCAACGATGACGGCTTAAAATCATCATTAGTTGACGTCGGCCAAAAATATAGTCTCAATCAAAGTTGGCAAAAAAATAGATTTAAAACAAATATCCAATCCATATCCATTTCATATCCAATTAATTGGATTGGATTTAAAATTAAAAAAAATGGATTTGGATACGAAACTAATCCATTTAAATGGATTTAAAATGGATTGGATTGGATTGGATATAGATTATTTTATGGATATGAATTTTTTTGTCCAGCCCTAGTCTCTACTGGACCAGCCAAGGAAGAGAATGAGGGAAAGAATAATGAAGAGGAGGCAACAGTAGCAGCAGAGAATCAAAATCAGAATAACTTGGCAGAGAATCAAAATCAGAATAACTTGGCAGAGAGTGTGAATATCTACGAAGCCTACCACATGCATAATCAGTATCAGATGAGGCAACATCATTATTCTAATGCCTGTGTCATTTGCTGACTGCTAAGCTCATTTTACAACAGAATTTGTCATTGATCTCTTTATCAGTAACAAAATTTCAATAATGTATCATGTTATGATTAGTAAGTTTAGCCACTGATCTCTTTATCAATGAAATCCAATATTCGAAACAAAAGAGTCAGTAACAAAGCATATGTACAAGATACATTCATAGACAGAGAGCAAAAAATTGTCATGTCACAAACCTTAGCAACAAAACTTGGGAATGAGGATGACATGTGATACAAAATATCCAAGTATGACACATGATTAGATATTATTACGCCAGGTCTCCCCAACTCTTCAAGCTGACTCTGGTCTTCCTTCACGAATTGAAGTAGACAAAAGAAAAGAGGAAGAACTAAAATCAAATGCCAATACATAATTTATTAGAAAATATAATCAAATAAGATGCTTGGAAATTAGCTATCTAATAGCAGTAGCTAATAATAATTGCTAAAATTCATGACTAAATGATATGTTCTAGTTATAACAGCAACACTTTTACTTTGTTTAGCTAACACGTATAATGGAAAGCTAAACTTCAGGTGATGGATGCAAATTGAATATGAAAACAAAGTGAATAACTGGAAAGTGAGAAGCGAAAAAGACAAAGCGAATTAAGTGAGACCTGAGAGGCAGAGTTGGATTCGAGGATTCAATAAAAACCGAAAATGAAGAGCATGACTCTGGGGATGGCGCATCCATACGAAACAATAATGGTTCTCCTTAACCCACTCATGTGAGCATAATTTGTAGGGACTATTGGATTTATGCGGAAGCGATTTAAGGATCTAGTATATTGATATGCTTATCGAATCATCATCGTTTCATAAATATACAAGGAATACTACCTATCAGAGTGCTGATCTTTGATGATCTCCCACGCCTTAGAATCCTGGCGTCACCGCACTTTTGATCTCCTTGTAGTCGGTTGATGGCAGACCTTCCAGACTATTTCTCAAGGGAAAAGGGATAGTGTGTGGGCACTTTCTCACTATCAGGAGATGACTTTGCCTCAGCCTCTATTCCTTCTCACTCTTTTTAGAGAGGGTTAAGTGTAGAATATATATGGGTTCCTAGAAAACCTAACCCTAAGGTGTAACGGGCTCTAGGTTTCTTGGGCTCTTCTTACACACTAGGTCCTATTGAGCTTTAGTGAAAGAGCAAAAACCCAACAATCTCTCACTTGTTCTTGAGTAAAAACGTGAGCCTAAAGCCCAAGACCATGTAATTCACAAGTCATCATCAACTAAAATTTCCCCATCCCCTTATCTTGAGCTAGCCTGGGATCTACCAGCTGTTATTAATCAAAGCTCCTGATAATCAACAAATGATTATCTAATTCGGTGCTACTCCACTAAAAGCCCGAACTTGAACTCCAAGATTAATAACATATATAACATGTTTAACATGTATATGCATCACCCCTTTGTAGAACGTCTATAATTGATTGACAAGTTTTCTGTTATCCAATAATTATTTATTCCCTTGACTATGATAGTTTCTCTAATGGATTACATGTACTAGCCAGTGTCTTCAATATCCAAGTACCAAAATATATCAAGGGGACATTTCCTACAAATTTCATATTGTTTATCTCATAATTACCGATTATCAAATAATCTCACTCCCAAAATACCGAGTTATTGGCCGTCAATAGATCGCACCTCACCCGTTGGTAAATCAAAGAATGAAAACTATTTGATTACCTATTTATAATAAACTCAGAATTAAGAGCAATCATATAACTATAGTTATCTGGAGATTTGATACCTTATGACAGAAAAACATCTTTAATCAAATCTCTCCTTGATCCTTTCAATGTGAATGCCAATTCACACCAATATTTTACAATGATTCGGACAAAACCATTTCATAAAATATTGCAGCCTAAATAAAGTGTCCAACTTTATTTAACAGCTGTGAATCTGTTCATCAATTATGAGAACCTATGATCATGTCCTCCATGAACGTATCCATATGTTCATATACTTCACAATTGTTTCGGACCTTGTTGTTTGTAAATAGTGTGCAAAATAAATGAATAATACCTCATTTACAAATTTTATAAAAAAATACAATGTCATAATGTCTTGCACAAAAGGCACAAAAAAAACAAAGTAAAAAACAAGCTCTTAAAGCTATAGCAAATCCGGAATCCTCCTAAGACCCATAGATGTAACATGCTTCTCGAACACACGTTCAGGCAAACTCTTTGTAAAAGGGTCAGCAAGGTTTTCTTCCGATGCTATCTTGGTTACCATTGTGTCTCCTCTTTCAATGATGTCTCAGATCAAGTGGTACTTCCTCTCTATGTGTTTTTGCCTTTTGTGACACCGTGGTTCCTTGGACTGTGCTACTGTCCCACTGTTATCACAATAAAGTGTGATGGGACGACTATCACCTGAAGATCCATAAGGAACTTCTTCAACCATGTGGCTTCCTTTGCAGCTTCTGATGCTGCAACATACTCAGCCTCAGTGGTAGAGTCAGCCACACATGACTGTTTGATACTTCTCCAACAGATAGTCTCGCCATTAAGAGTGAACACATAGCCTGAAGTTGATATTCTTGAGTCAATGTCTCCTTGGAAATCTGAGTCTGTGTAACCAATGGTTTCAAGACTCCCACTTGAATAGACCAACATATAATATCTCGTTCTCCGAAGATACTTAAGTATATGTTTAATTGCTATCCAGTGTTCCTCTCCAGGATTAGATTGGTACCAGCTTACTACTCCCACTACATAGCAGATGTCTGGTCTGGTGCACAACAGATCATACATAAGGCTACTTACTGCTGAAGCGTAAGGTATCCTACTCATGTGTTCTCTCTGCTCAAGAGTTTTAGGAGAATGCTCCTTAGAGAGATGAATCCCATCCTTGAAGGGTAAAATTCCCCTCTTGGAATTCTCCATTCTGAACCTGACAAGTATTTTGTCGATGTAATTAGCCTGGGATAATGCCAATACCTTATTCTTTCGGTCTCGTAAGAGTTTAATACCAAGAATATAATTGGCTTCTCCTAGGTTCTTCATATCAAAATGCTTGCTCAGCCAGGTCTTTATGCTCGATAATACCTCCATGTCATTTCCAATAAAGAGTATATCATCTACATAAAGCACCAGAAAAGATATTGCTTCCCCTTAGATCATTTTGTACACACATGGCTCATCAGGACTTTTCTCAAAACCATAAGACTTAATGACTTGATCAAACCTGATGTTCCATGATCTAGACACTTGCTTAAGTCCATAGATAGACCTTTGCAACTTGCATACCATATGTTCCTGCCCTTTGACTATGAACCCTTTCGGTTGCTGCATATAGATGTCTTCTTCTAAATTTTCATTTAGAAAAGAAGTTTTGACATCCATTTGCCAAATCTCATAATCAAGATTTACTGCAATAGCTAAGAGAATCCGGATGGACTTGTGCATGGCAACCGGTGAAAAGGTTTCTTCATAATCCACACCTTCTATTTGGGTGTACCCTTTTGCCACCAATGTAGCTTTGAAGGTTTCAACCTTCCCGTCCGATCCTCTCTTTCTCTTGTAGATCCACTTACACCCAATGGATCTTACCCTTTTTGGTGCATCTATAAGAGACCCAACTAAGTTGGAATACAAAGAGTCTATTTCACGATTCATAGCATCAAGCCATTCCTGAGCATCAACATCTCCTAGTGCCTCGTCATAACTCGTGGGATCATCATCTTCTTCAATGATGACATCCTGATATGATTCGCCCAACAAGAGAAATCTTGCGGGTTTACGAATCAATCTCCCACTACGACTTTGCCGCACTTGTTGTTGTGCATCTACAGGACGATCCAAGTTTGAGGATTAACTATTTCTGGGAGAACCTCATTACGTGGGTTAACCAATTCTTGATTTTGTTCTTCCACAAGTGGTACTTGCATTTCTACAGGATCTTGTTGAACATCATCATCATGCTGAACTTCTGGTTCTAAATCTGGTTCCTGTGTGTGTTCAACTACAGGTATATTTTCCCTTCTTTGAACAATCATAGGAACAAAAGCTGGAGACGCCTGAGGTTGAGGTGAAACTTGATCTGAGACTAGCTCATCAAGAATAACCTTACTCCTTGGCTTATAATTTGTCATATAGTCCTCCTCTAAGAAAGTCATGTGAGTGCTCACTATGACCTTCTTTTCTTTCGGACTATAAAACAACCAACCTCTGGTTCCTTTAGGATAACCTATAAATATGCATACTTCTGTACGCGAGTCCATCTTATTTGGCTTTTTTTGTAAGACATGTGCCGGAGCACCCCAAATCCGAATATGATTCATGGTGGGCTTACACCCTTTCCATAATTTTATTGGTGTCTTTGAAACCGACTTGGACAGAGCTAAGTTCAAAAGGTACATAGCAGTTTCTAAGGCATATCCCCAGAATGAATCAGAAAGAGATGAATAACTGAGCATAGATCTTGCCATTTCTAAAAGGGTTTTATTTCTCCTTTCAGCAACTCCATTCTGCTATGGTGTCCCTGGAGAAGATAATTGTGAAACTATCCCCTCTTTTGTCATGTAAGAGCTGAACTCTCAAGATAGGTATTCACCACCTTGGTCAGACCGAAGAGTCTTAAGTTGAACACCAAGATGCTTTTCTGCCTCAGTCTTGAACTCTTGGAATTTTCCAAAAGCTTCAGACTTGTGACGCATCAAGTACACATGTCCAAATCTAGAGTAATCATCAGTAAATGTGATGAAATACCGATACCCGCCTCTGGCCTGAACATTTATTGGTCCTCATACATCAGTATGTACCAATTCCAGTTGAAGTGTGGCACGATTTCCCTTGGTCTTGGAGGATCTCTTAGTCATTTTACCCTCTAAACAAGATTCACAAACTGGTATCGGTTCAAAGTTCAAGGATTTTAAAATCCCACTATTGACCAAACCTTATATCCTGTTAGAGTTAATATGACCCAATCTCAAATGCCAAAGATAAGTTTCATTGGAAACTTTTCTTTTCTTTGATGAATGAACATGCTCAACATCTCCTAATTCAACATGATTAACTTCATGGGGCACATGACTAAGGAAATAAAGACCATTAATCATTTCACCAGAACAAATAAAAGAAGATGAAGTTCTTATTGAAACTGAGGAATGAAACTGGATTGTCAAACCATGTTTAATCAAACAACTAACATAAATTAAATCCGAAATAAATAAACAGTCTTGTAAAACCAAAGTTCTGCAATTATCAAAAGATAAAATAACTTGTCTCACTGCTAGTGCAGACACAAGCTCCTCATTTCCAAGCTTTAAAACTCTTTGTCCTTCACTTACAGGCAAGCTATGTTTGAACCACTGCAAAGAGTAACAAACATGGTTAGTGGCTCCTAAATCAATGATTCATTTATCATTGCAATTCTCCACTAAACAAGCTTCAATCACATGTAAATTACTTATACCTGGTTGATTCATACGTGGACAATTTTTCTTCCAATGCCTTTTTTTTCCGCAATCACTTGCCTTTTGGTTGCTTCATTGCAACTGGTTTGGCATCTGGAATACCCGGTTTCTTCTTTTTCTTGTTCTTCTTCCTTCCCTTGAGTTTCCATTTAGGTTTCACAGAACTCTTACTAGCAAAAAAGGCATTGCCCTGCTTGACTAGAGGCTATTCAGCACTCTCAAGCTCGTGCATCAGCTGAGTAAGGTCAAGATTCATCTTATTCATATTATAATTCATCTTGAACTGATTGAAGTATTCAGGTAGTGATTGCAAGAGAATGTCAACTTTTACTTCTTGTTCAAATCTGACCCCATGGTCTTCAGTTTTATTGAAGTTTGTTATCATTGTCAGACAATGGTCCTGCACACTTTATCCAGACATAACTGTCTTGGTGACTGCATTCTGCCTAGCAGAGCTGCTAGACGTAGCAAACATGCCATCAAGAGTCTGGAGCATCATTGCTCTACTCTCAATCATGCTCACTTGCTCCTGAAGGTGACTGGCAAGGCTGGCTAAAATATAGCAGCGAACTGCTACATTTGCCTTCTCCCATCTTTCCTTCTCATGCTGAAAATGTGTCTTTGTTGCCTCAGGTAGATTCTCAGCGGGCTATGCTAGCATAGGGGTAGTCAGAACAAAGTTGAGCTTTTCATATTGAAGAACAATATCCAAATTAGTTTTCCATTATTTGTAGTTTGTACCATCCATAGGTTTTTGCCTCAAGATAGTAGCTAAAGGACTGAATGAAGACATTTTTCTGAAACCAAGGAAAAAAACACACTAATTACAAACAATAATAACAACAAACGGATATAGCGCTAGTAGATTCTAATAACTACTACTCGTTTATAGTTCAACAATCCATTAGTTATCTTTACAAGGCTTACGATGGGCAACATACTTGTAAAACTAATATTGTTATTTGGGCCTTCAGTTCCATTGCCAGAGCCTCGATGGGAGGGTTAACAACTTTACCAAAGTTGAATGTATTTAACCATTGTTTATTTTCAAAATTATCTTTAGTGTCTAAGTGTTGCCGACAATGGGCCGTACAAAACTTTACTAAAACTTTGAAAATATTAAGGTTTAATCTTGCGAAATCCGATCATCCTTATCTGATGGGGCTTCAGCGATAACCATTTCACTAATAAACCCACAATTGGAGCCCGTAGGTTTTAAATTGATTACTTAATTAAAAACCTTCACCCATTCAATATTTTAAAATTTAGAATTTTCCAATTTCTAAGAATTGTTTAAATTCGAGTATTCTTTGTTTGATTTCAAAAACTATGTAAGCTGCCGTAAGCCGATGAACACTTTAATGAAAATTTGAAATCATTAAGGTCCTAAAATCCGGTCATGATAGGCAGCGTGTGCTTCACACAATCATGATAATGATTGTGGTATGCAGCGTGTGTTTACACATAACCATTTTAGAAGACCCACAAATTACTCACAACGTAAACAATTCTCTTAGGAAATAATCTTGATTATTTGTCTTGATTTTAATTATTCAAAATTAATTAATTCAATTATAAATCTAAATTTTTAACAAAAATCATAATAATTTTAATTAATTCTTTGAGAATAATTTTGAATCAAAATAATCCTATAATAACTATCATACTAGTCGTGCAATGACAAAATAGCTATTTTGCTCATGTAATTATCAATTTATGCAACAATATGACACCACCTATTCTATAGGACATGTTATCACAATAAGCATGTTATCAATCATATAATTCATCCATTCATAAAATAAAGCTATTTAAATAAAACTTTAATCCATGGTTTCTTAAAAAAAAAAGTTACAAATTGGAACTGAAATCTCTTTAGCCCATATTCTTCTTCCTTTCAGTCCATAGGTTTTGTTTCAAGCCCCTTTATGGTAGCCATGAGCCCAATGTCCCAAAAAAACAAACTTTGGCAAGAAACCCTAAGTCAACTTTCAGGAACCCTAGTCGTCACGTTCACCGCACCGTCACTCGAACTCATCTAAGGACGAGACTCCAGGGGAAGGACTGCCTTGAAGAGACGAAGCCGCCGCCGCCGAAATCAGTCGCAACGGAGCTTCCATGCACCCTCATGTGCCGAATCGTTGCCGGTGCGTGAAGCCTAGCCGCCTCCCCTTCCGGCGGCGCGTCAGAGCGCGTCCGGCCTTTTCTTCAGCTGTTTTGACCGCCATTCCTCTTATACTTCTGTCCTCTTCGACACCATGTGGTTGATTTCTCAAATCGACCACCAGAAAGTCACGAACATGTCCAAACAGTGACAGACATTCTTCTTTTTGCATCTTGATCTTCTTTTATTACAACTTTTGTATAACATTAAAAAAATACAAGAATTGAAATAAAAATCAAGGAGGAAACCTAATCATATGGGATTAGCCTCCTTGTTACAACCCAAGAAAATGCATTCAAATCTCTACCATGGATTAAAGTTGAAAACCAAATAAAGCATTGATTTTTTTATGAAAAGAATTATAAAGATAAACATACAACACATATGATCAACAAATATAGAATCCTAGGTGCCATATTTCACAAAGCAAACTAATTACATGAATAGTGAAACTAGATTCACATACCAATGTGCAGCCATGCTCTGGTACCGATTGTAGGGACTATTGGATTTATGAGGAAGCGATTTAAGGACCTAGTATATTGGTATGCTTATCGAATCATCATCGTTTCATAAACACACAAGGAATACTACCTCTCGGAGTGCTGATCTTTGATGATCTCCCACGCCTTAGAATCTTTGCGTTACCGCACTTTTGATCTCCTTGTAGTCGGTTGATGGTAGACCTTCCAGACTATCTATCAAGGGGAAAGGGGATAGTGTGTGGGTACTTTCTCACTATCAGGAGATGACTTTGCCTCAACCTCTATTCCTTCTCACTCTTTTTAGAGAGGGTTAAGTGTAGAATATATATGGGTTCTTAGAAAACTTAACCCTAAGGTGTAATAGGCTCTAGGTTTCTTGGGCTCTTCTTACACATTAGGCCCTATAGGGCTTTAGTGAAAGAGCAAAAACCCAACATAATCTTCCTGTTCCTCTTCACTGGTTGGAGCAGAGAAGAGAGTGCAAACCCTACAAATTAAGTAATAGAAGAGAAATATGGTGACTGCAAGAACAACTCGAATGCGAAGAAGAGTGCCCAACGCGAAACCCACAAAATGTTCTCACCATCTGTGAAATTTCCCCTTAGATCTAGCGAGGCACAATTGAAATTAGGAAGTTGATGAAGAAGAAAAACCCTCCCAAAGAGAAAATCACTACACTCAAAGAAGTTAAAAGAAATCAAGAGAGAAGGAAGAGGAAGCTTATTGATCAAAGAAAATCTAGAATGTGAATGGAAGCTACGAGAGAGGGATCTAGTGCTCTGAGTTGTGAAATGCGTTGAGTCTCTGAGAAAGAGGAGAAGACGATGATGCACAACTCTGAGTTGTGTGAAATGTGTTGAGTCTCCGAGAAAGAGGAGAAGGAGAAATGAAAACCCTACAATTATTTTAATATGAATGCATATTGTATAGAAAAATACAATATAATTTCAATAATTTGAATTCTCACATTTGGAACCAACCTAGAAAGATAACTTTGGATAGATTCTTATTGCTATGTAATAATTTATTATTTCTCTTTTACTTGATTAGATTTTGTAATTTAAAACTCAATTAAAAAATTATTTTAATTAATATGTTAAAACAATTATTTTAATATGAGAAAAAGAGTGAGAAGACCTTGTCTTGTGTTGTTGAGTCTCTGATGAACTTTTTTAAAATAATTATTTTAATGTGTATTTGTTTTATGGGATTTTACCTATGATATTTGTATTTGTAGGTAGAGACTTTTTAAATTTTATGTACACCAATGAATTGTAGGTGCATGTTTTATAGGATTTTACCAACACCAAGTAATCCTAGGTATAAGATTTTTTTAATTTTACCAACACTGAGCATTTGTAAGTATAAGTTATTTTGAGTTTTACCTATACCAAGCAATAATAAGTATAAATATTTGAATTTACCTATGTCAAATACTAGTAGATATAAGTATTTTTTGACTTTTACCTATAATAATTTATATTTGTGGGTAAAATCCTCTGTAGGTATATGTCATTTTTCATTTAATGTATATATGTTCCAATTTCATAGGTGTGTGCTTGTACGCCTTTTTTATTTTTTCATTTTGGATATATGTAATCCTGCAATGTTATTTGCAGCATTACGCATATCTCCTTTTCCTTTCAAATTGAGATTTTCTTTTTCTGTTTCTTTTTTTATTAATTGTTTTCAGGGTCAAAATGGGTCAAAGTGTTGATGTAGGTCAAAACAAGGCTATAACATCACTAAGATGCATTCAACAAGAACAACGTTGGATTTAAAGAGGCTATTGGACCAAATAAAGTTCGTCTCATGGACTTGATTGTACGGGAAAATTCCAGGACTTAAATTTTGATATGTTTTATGGGCATCAAACAAAAATGCTTGTTTATCATTTTGATCATATGTATGTTCGTTGGTGGGTGATGCAAATGTTTGTACGTGTTTGTAGATAGGGATGGCAAAACGGGCTTGGCCCGGCGGGCCAGCTCGTTTGGCCCACGAGGGCGGGGTGAGATTTTGAGCCCACATTCATTAAACGGGCTGGGTAAATGTGGGCCAAATGTGGGTCAGGGCCAGGCCAGCCCACTAGGCCAGCAGCCCACCAATAAAATATAAAAAAAAACATTTAATAGATAATTAAATGAGTGGCTTAGAGGGAGAGTAACTAAGAAGAAGTGAGTGATTTTGAATCCTTAACTCTAATACATTTTTATTTGGAACCTAATAATTAGCTATACTACATATACAAATATGCTTTAATTGTCTGCATCATTGTAAAGTAAATTTCTAAGAATTTGTTAAGACTTAGGAGCTAATTGAAAACCATTGTTAGATATGTATTTCCTGATTATTTTTGTTTCTATTATGCATGTATTTTATATTAAAAATCATTGTTATATGATGAAGTTAGTACATTATTAATTTTTAGTATAAATAATTACATTTGAATTTTTTTAATAATTTTTTTTACTTTTTAAAAAAATATTTTTCTTTTTATTTTTTAAGTGGACTGGTTCGCTGATCCACTAACCCACTTTAAAGTGGGACGAGCTAGTATTTTAGCCCACTTTGTAAAAGTGAGTCAGCCCGACCCAACCCATATTTTTAGTGGGTTGGGCCAGCCCGGTCCATTTTTGAGTGAGCTGACCCACTTTGCTATCCCTATTTGTGGATGGCTATTCCATGCTGCCAGCAGTGGGAGGGGTGGTTTTATTGTGGTTGGTAAATGGAGAGTAATATATTGGCAGGAATAATTTGATGTAGCACGAGTCACCCGAAAACCAATTTGGTGTGATTTGAAAATAAGTGACATTTTATTATGTTATATATTATTTAATCATCTAATACTACGTGACTTATATTATGTCTAACAATTCATTTAATTAAATTTAATAAAATATTGTTTAGTAAATTTTAAATTTATCTAATAAAATACTATGATCTAATTAAATTTAATAATTGATCTCATAATTATTTTTTATCCAACATTAAAATAAATATATCTTTTATCAAGTTTAGAACTAATATATCTACTAAAAATATTTAATATGATTATATTTCATATAATTAATATATAATTAAAAATATAATTAATCTTTTTGTACAATTTTAATGTAATTATATTTAATATAATACTAAATATTTAAAAATAATAATTAAAAGTATGATACTAAATATTTAATATGTAATTAAAAATATAATTAATTTTTTTACACAATTTTAATGTACTTATATTTAATATGATACTAAATATTTTTAAAAATGATATATATATATATATATAATATTATTAAATACAAAAATATTAATTACAAATTTAAAAATTTATAATTTAATTAGACCCATGCATTGCCCAAATACAAAATCTAATATTTATTTTTAATTTAAAATCTTATAAAATCATTTTAAATAATTTTATGAATAAATACTATTTTGGAATAATAATTATATTATATAGGTGAAATTTTTATACTAAAAATTAATTTAACTATTATTAGTTAATATATTTACTATAAAATAATATTTTGTCTCAATGTTTATTTACTTTATATATAAATTTTTTGTTAATTAATATTTATAAAATAAGATTAAATATTATTTTTTATATGATTATATAATAAATAATTTAATATCATAAGTTAATTAAATTAATTGTTATAGTGTTAAATTTTCTATATAAATATATTTGAATAAATTGTATAAGATTTATTTCTCATGCCTTTTATAATAAAAATAATAACATTTCTATTAGTTAGATAATGGCATATTGTCTCATATTTTTATTAAGTGAAGATTTTTTTTAATTACTAAACTTAAATTTTGGTTGGAATTTGTCATTTGTGAATTATAAAGGTAAAATGGAGAAGGTGGGTAATAGAAAAAGTCAAATGGATTATATTAAATTATTATTTTTTAAATAGCCATCAAAAGTTAAAATAAAAAGTTTGGGCCCTATGCTGAAGCACTGCTGGCGCTAGTCCAGGACCGGCCCTGTATAGAAGTGATTCGCCAACCGCATCATATGCGCATTATTTACCTTGGGCATTGCAAATCAGTCCAAGCAACCATGGATGCAGCTACTTTGCACATAGCAATGTTTCCATGGTTTGCAATGGGACACCTAACCCCATATCTTCACCTCTCCAACAAACTAGCTAAGAGAGGACACAGAATCTCCTTCTTCATCCCCAAAAGAACACAACACAAGTTAGAGCAATTCAACCTCTTCCCACATCTCATCACCTTCTTCCCTATCAACGTTCCTCACGTTGAAGGCCTTCCCCATGGCGCAGAAACCACTTCCGATGTCTCTTTCTCCCTAGCTCCACTCATTATGACAGCCATGGATCGCACTGAGAAAGACATAGAACTTCTCCTCATTGAGCTAAAGCCACAAATCGTTTTCTTTGACTTCACATATTGGCTACCAAACTTGACTCGCCGCTTGGGAATCAAATCTTTTCAGTACATGATTATTGGGCCAGCGACAGTGTCTTACATAAGATCCCCAGCGAGGATGCGCCAAAACATGTCTGAAAGCGATTTCATGCAACCCCCTGAAGGGTACCCTGTGTCTTCCATCAAGCTTCATGCACATGAAGCCAAGTTTCTTGCTTCTAAAAGGGATTGGGAGTTTGGAAGCGGTGTTCTCTTCTACCACCGTCTCAACAACGGTTTGATCCTTTCAGACGCTGTTGGGTTCAAAGGTTGCAGAGAAATTGAAGGTCCTTATGTTGATTATCTTGCAGAACAGTTTGGGAAGCCTGTTTTGCTTTCAGTACCTGTCATACCTGAGCCACCCAACACTGTTTTAGAGGAAAAATGGGGTTCATGGCTTGAAAGGTTCAAGCTTGGTTCTGTGGTTTTCTGTGCACTTGGGACTGAATGGAAGTTACCACATGATCAATTCCAAGAACTATTGTTGGGTCTTGAACTTACAGGGCTTCCTTTTTTGGCTGTTCTAAAAGTTCCAATTGGGTTTGAGACAATTGAAGCTGCGCTACCAGAAGGGTTCAAAGAAAGAGTTGAGGGGAGAGGAATTGTCCACAGTGGATGGATACAACAACAATTGATTTTGGAACACCCTTCAGTAGGCTGCTTCATTACGCATTGTGGTGCTGGTTCATTAACCGAGGTACTAGTTAATAAGTGTCAGATAGTGTTGCTGCCGCAGCTAGATGCTGATCATATCCTTAATGCAAGGACTATGGCTACAAATAAGGTTGGGGTAGAAGTGGAGAAGGGCGAAGAAGATGGGTTGTTCACAAAGGAGAGTGTGTGCAAAGCTGTGAAAATTGTGATGGAGGATGAGAATGAGCTTGGAGAAGAGATAAGGACTAATCATACTAAAGTGAGGAAGTTCTTACTCAGCCACAATTTGGAGTCTACCTGTGTTGATAGCTTTTGTCAGCACCTTCGAGATTTACTCAGATGATTTTCTGTAGGTAAATATTTGTTTTATAATTTAAAATTTATAAAAGTCTATTACTTAAATTACTTTTGTTTTTATAAAATAAAATATTAATTTGCACGTGTAATGACATTTGATATGTTGAATTTTTCTATTTCTTATAGATAATTTTGGTGGTATCCTATGATGTAGATGTTACTCTTTCAATGTTTTTAATTGTTTTTATGTTATGAAATTATTATATATGATGAACTAAATTCAATATCTATCTTAACTATGTTTGAGGTGTATTCGAAATTATCTTAAAGTGTGGGGTGTCTTGCAAAGGAAAATTAAAAGATCCAAAATAAAATAAATAAAATAGTTAAAGATTTTGGTTCTGAATTTTATTTTTTTCTACTTAAAGATGATCCTTAAACTTATGGTCAGAAAATAATATTGTGAATCTGCTTACCAATGGATAGACGTGATAACAAGTACTTGAGGGGAATGAGACTAAAGTTCATTATTTAGTCACAATAATGGACACTTGTCTCTGTGTGATTAGTGATTCCATGAATGAAGTTTCACTGGTAACAATAAAACTGTTTGTTGACTATAGTACACCAAAATAAAATTTTGTGGAGTTGTTCCAGTTTTTATTCCTATGACGATATGTATTGTAAAATTGTGATAATATTATGGTTGAGGTATTTTTGGTCTAAAAAAATACCTCTTAATGGATCCGATGACAATTATTGTAGGGGTGAAATCACAAATCACTCTTTGAATATTCACCTAGTGAGTGTGGTCGTGGAGTAGCCACTATGAGATATGGATTAATCTTTAAGTGACACTCACGAGACAAGATTTATCCGCTAGGTTGTGTAACATGCAACTATTAATTAGAACCTAAATGAACATCAATATTGTAGGAATTGTGTACTAAAGTCCAGCTAAAGAAGGTGTAGTTCAAGACTCTACATTTTTCTCATGTGAAAATTCATAAACATTAGGTATAAGGCTCAAACTATGAATAGGTATAAGGCTCAAACTATGAAGGTTCCTTATACTGAAATAAATATCACATGTTCTTTCTTTTATGTTTATATACAAATTGTGTTTTTTTAAAATGTTTTAAAATTTTAAATTATATGGGGTTCAGGAATGTTAGTAAATATTTGTCTTATAATTTAAAATTTATAAAAATCAATTACTTATATTAATTTTGTTTTTATTAAATTAAATTTTTTTAGAATCTTTTACATAAAACTAGAATATATTCCTATCTTTTAGGATTTTGCTTTTGGTGGGTTTGGTTTGTTACTTTGGATTTATTGTGATGCTTTTTGTACACGATAGTAATCAATGGCGGGTTGTCGTATCTTGGGAGAAGAGTGCATTAGATTCTCCTATCAGTGCAATGGGAGTGTTTAATCTCTAAGGATAGCGTTTGCGCGCTTAAGCCAGATTATTTAAATCTTTTCCTTTAAAGTTATATTAGTACAGTTGTTTTTTTATTTACTTTGAGACACTTTACATAATCTACTCATTATTTTATTTTATTTTATTTTATTTTCTAACAAAGTTTCAAGAAACTCACATGAGAATGATGAGATGTACACATTTCAGTCTATGATTAAATCTTTCCAATCATTAAACTAAGTATATTTTGCTCAATCTATTCGGAGTTTCGTGCTATCATGTTAAAGACATGAAAAAACTATGATTGTTTACGGGCTGCCGACTGCTCTGTCCTAGGTGCATATTCTCTTGACGTCGGTTTTTTGGTGACGAGGGTTTCTTACCTTCTCTCGGCGCCGAGTTGGCAATCTCCATCTGTTCCAACTCCAGATATTTTTTAGCTCTAATTCTGAACTCGTTCAGGGATCTCACGGGGTCCTTATAGATCGATTTGGCGAGCCGAAATGACTTGTTGAGCCCGACTGAGATGAGGTAAACATGGACCCTCTCTTCTAGTCCTTGAACCTGCAGGGCCGCCTCCTTGAACCGATCCAAATAACTCTGCAACGTCTCTCCAGGCTGCTGGCGTATCTTTCCTAGGGCGAATTCTGACTTCGGCTGTTTCTTGCTGGTTGCAAAGTTCAATAAAAACTTCTGACCAAAATCCTCAAAGCTGTGGATGGACCTTGGTGACAGGGAATGGAACCAGGTCTGGGCGGCCCCGGTCAGAGTGGTAGCAAAAATGCGCGAGATGATAGGCTTGTCGATGCCCCTCACACACATCTGCATGTCAAATTCATCAATATGGACCTGTGGGTCCTGGCTCCCATCGTATTTGGATAGGAACGAGCTGTTGAAATCTTCCAGGAACTGGGCGTCCACGATTCTGTCGACGAATGGGCTATTATTTTGATGACCTCGCGGTATTTTCTTCGATACATCCCATCCTCGGGGTGGCGGACGATCTCTCCCGTCGGCCTCTCTGGTATCATAGCTGGAGAGTGGTGAGATGCCTCGTGAAGGTCTCCCCCCTGCTCGAACTGATCAATCGAGTCTCGGTGGTCGGCTTCAGCAGCACGGGCCGATGTCTCTAGTCTCTGTCTCCTGGGTGCTGCATGGGGTTGTTCGTTCTCCGCATTATGGTCTTCACGGTCGGCGAAATGCCGACGTTCTTCCTCCCTTCGTCTGTTGTCGCGTTCCTCCAACTGAGTGATCAACCGCTGAATGTCTTCCTGTCGTTGGAGTTCGTAACGCTTCTCTAGGTTCTCCATTCGGGCCAACAAGGACTGGAGAGCGTTCTAGATGAAACGCTAAGAGTTTCCGGGTTCTTCTTCCGATCGCGGACTGGCCGGTGCGGGTGCCGCCGGCCTTGACGAAGCAGTGTGGGAGAGTGCATCCTCCACTCCCACGTTCTCCGGAATCGCATTCCTGGGTGGTTCCTCGCGCCTAGTCATCTGTTGCCTTCTGGTGTCAACCATCGTGAATTGGTGGGATTCGAAATTTATCGTTCCCACAGACGGCGCCACTATTCTGCTTGGTGAGAACAAAAATGTTCAACAAGTGATGTTGGATGAATTGATATAGGATCAGACTCTCTCTCTCTTAAGAAGCTTATAGGAATGAAGCAACTTAAGGAAGAAGAAGATCACAGCAGCAACAATAGCTCACAACACGATTTGGCGTGCAGTGTGTGCCGTGTGAATGAAAAGAGAGTCGGAATTGTATGTGTATCTTTTACCATGAGATGTGCTGTATTTATAGGACTCTAACCTGGACCTTGATAGCAGGTGGTTGAAGCCCAATGTCTTCTTGATAAGAGGAAGATATCAATTATATCTTCTATTTCCTGGTGATTATCTTCTTACCGTTAATAGCTGATCTCGTTGCCATTAATAACAGATTTGATGAAGATTTAAATATTTGAATTGATAGGGTAAAAACAAGGAATCTTTTATCCGTAACAGACTTAATTCAAAATTATAAAATGAGGTCACTTTTGAGAAAGAAGCCTTTTCATTGAAACAAAGTAACCAACAACAAAATTACATGGCAATTAGTTTTGGATCATTAGCGTTTTCTTGGTTAACAGAGAGGAGTGCTAGCTAAAGCTTCAATTTGTGCAATGAGTGATAAACAACCTTTAGTTTTCTTTTTGCATTCAAGGATGATTTTTCTTGGAGGTTTAAACTTTAATCTAAGAGATATAGGTACATGCATCTCTTCCTTTCTCTTGTAGATAACTCAAACCGTAAAAAAACATTTTTCATATAACAACTGGAAGTGGCGACGAGTACGATGTAACGTTGACAAATGGCGTAGCTACACTAGCTATGGGTAACGGTGACTAGTACCCGATAACATGTTCTTATACTTCATTCAAAGACAATCAGCAGAAAACTCAAGCAGGAGCGGCCATAATGTCCCTGTAATGACGCCTAACTACTCTTAATAGGAATATGGTTTAGGGTTTAGGATAATAGGAATAGGAATCGGGGTGAAAGTAGGAACCTTTATAAGGATTAAAGGAACCATATCGGAATCTTCTTGGTTAGTCAAGTGGGAACACAGTTGTTCCACTTCAGTTGAATTTAGAGATATCATATTATTAATGCATGCTGACTTGTTCTGCATAATAAACTTATCAAATATAAAAATTAAGGAATGGTTGAGATTTCATCCGGTCTGGACAGGATATTTTCCGAAAGCTGCTGTTTACTTGTTCTGCTGGTCTCTTCCTTTTTATTTTCAATTTCATTATTTCTGAGTCATTCTGCCTCACTTTCACTCTCACTCCCAAATCATTCACATACCCATATCCATCTCATCTTGGATTAATTAAGGAAATTGATAGATTTTTTAAAAAAACATCATAATAAATATATTTTTTAAAATTATAAGAATGGATAAATTATACTTTGATATATAATTTTTCAAAGAAGAAATGGTATATTAAAATATAATTTCACTTCTTTCTCCTTTTTTCATTATCTTTGATAGTGTTAATTAATCTTGAGATTACAGCATAATGGATGGTAACAAAACAAGAAAAAATTTATATGATAAAAAAATGAGTTGAGTGGAAAGTAATTAAACAAAAGTAAAACTAAAAGACTTTTTCAACTTTTTTTTTCTAATAATCTCATATATCAATATAATTTTTATTCATAAAAACAAACAATATAACAGGCTGGTGGGTCAAAATCTTCATCATGCTCCATCATATATTGATAGTGAACTAGCATGGCCGCCAGTTTGGCTCGACGCGTTTTGTCCGTCCTAGGCGTAATAAATATTCCTGAAGCCATCATGTGATTGCATCCTCAATGTATTGTATTCTATGAGTCAATTGAGTTATATGCGCTGATACGGTGGACTTATATGAGTTGTGTTTGTGTACATGTACCAGTAGTGTAATTCATTCATGATGCCAAGCGTGTCATGGATATCCTCGCTCTTGACACGGCTTTGGGCCCGGTTGGGCCGTCGATCATCCTCCAATTTCAGCACAGTAAGTATAGCATCCAGTTCTTCCAATGACTCCGTCGACAGTAGCATCCAAAACCAAAATTACAGATACGATGTATTTATCAGTTTCAGAGGCCCTGACACCCGCAACACTTTCGTTGATCATCTTTATTCCCATCTCCTCCGAAAGGGTATTTTCGTCTTTAAGGATGACAAAAAGCTTCAGAAAGGAGAATCCATATCAGCACAGCTTCTACAAGCAATCCAAGATTCACGCCTTTCAATCATTGTCTTTTCCCAAAATTACGCTTCCTCGACATGGTGTTTAGACGAAATGGCCGCTATAGCTGATTGCAAACAACAGTCAAACCAAACTGTGTTCCCTGTTTTCTATGATGTACATCCATCTCATGTAAGACATCAGAATGGGGCATACGAGGATGCCTTTGTTTCACACAGATCGATATTCAGAGAAGATCCAGACAAGGTTCATCGATGGGAGAGAGCTATGACGGATCTGGCCAATTCAGCTGGTTGGCATGTCATGAACAAGTACGTATTAAGGATATATATATATATATATACATATATATATATAAAATTCCCTTTGTTGTCTTACATTCTTAGCATATAATTAAACTATAATTATTTTTCTATAACTAAATTATAATTATACAAGTAAATTGCATTTTTTTAAATGTAACGTTATAAGTCTATTAATGAATTGAAAAGTAAGGATAATGTTAAAAATGATATAAATCATTGTTCATAATATATTAAAAATTAAAAGTAAATGTAAAATATATAACTAAAGTAAATTATACTCTTCCGAGAATAATATTTATTACACTTATACCTTTTCTTTGAAATCACATTTATTTTGTCTCCTCTAAATGGTTTCCTCTGAACTTCTATCACTCTCGTGTAAGATTGCTCTTAGCCTAATCGAATTTCGCCAAAGAAAATACCGTCAACTCGTTCCTCACCTTTCTCTTCAACTCCGTTGCCTTTACCAACCACAACAACTTCATCATCCCTACGTCCTCCTATGTCGACTACAACCTCTTCTAGTGCCGTAGCGACCTCGTCAACGACCGATCCTCTTGTTGTGTGTCGCGTGTGGTCACCTAGCTTGACACCCTCTACAAATCACATGTCTATTTTTTGTTAACATTGCCGGTGTTAGGAGTCGGGGGTCAAACTATAATGGATGATAAAAAATTAAGAGAGTCTTTTGTGTGTTTGGAAAAAAGGAGGTTGAGTGTAATAAATGCTAATTTCAAAGGATGCAAATATAATTTATTCTTATCTTATTTATATAAAATAATAAGTATATATTACTTAATTGAATTATCACCTATAAATAATTTAATCTATATAATTTATTATCTTAATTATTGTCATCTATTTTATTAATAAGTTATGTTAACACGAAACTAACTAGACTTCATAGTAAGGATTAAAAAAGAACATTATATAAGAAAATTTCAAGGATCTAAAAGTAACAAAATTTTGTAAAGGCTGTAATAAAATAGAATCATACTTGCAAGACTTAAAAGATATTTAAGTCATTAGTGTAATTATTTTTTTAAAAAAAGTCATGAGCGTAATTTACATTCAATTATTTTTACATAAATGTTTGGTTATCTTATATGCCGCATCTTATATGTTTATTAGTTAACAAAATAATTAATGTCAAAAAGTGGTTAATTTTATTACATATATTGAAGGTACAAAAAAAATTAAGTTCATTAACTTTTAGCAATAAATATATGAAGATATTGACGTTATTTTATTTAACAGATAATTTAGAAAGCTTACTCTTTTTTTTTTTCTCTTCCAGTTCCGAGTTTGCACAGATTGAAAATATTGTTCAAGAGGTGATAACAAGATTGGCTCATAAATTCTCTGGGTTTGTTGATGACCTCATTGGGATACAATCATGTGTACAAGCATTGGAAGGTAGTTTAGAATTAAGTTCAAATAATGATTATTTTCGAGTTTTAGGAATTTGGGGGATGGGTGGAATAGGAAAGACAACTCAGGCTCTTGTCTTGTATGATAGAATATCTTACAAGTTTGACGCTTGTTGTTTCATTGAGAATGTAAACAAAATTTACAGAGACGGAGGTGCAACTGCTATACAAAAGCAAATAGTTCGTCAAACTTTAGACGACAAAAATCTAGAAATATATAGTCCTTTTGAAATATCAGGAATGATAAGAAATAGGCTACGCAACATAAAAGTCCTCATAGTTCTTGACAATGTTGACCAAATAGAGCAATTGCTGGAATTGTCCATAAACCCTAATTTTCTTTTTGAAGGAAGTAGAATGATTATTATCACTAGGGATAAGCATATTTTAAAAGTGTATGGAGCACATGTAATACACAAGGTTTCATTAATGAATGATAGTGATGCTCGCAAGTTGTTTTATTCAAAAGCTTTCAAAAGTGAAGACCAAAGTAGTAGTTGTGTAGAGTTGATTCCTGAGGTACTCAAATATGTCCAGGGTCTTCCATTAGCAATTAAAGTAATAGGTTCTTTCTTGTGTACTCGAGATGCTACGCAATGGAACAATGCTTTGGATAGATTTGAGAATAGTCCAGATAATGGAATCATGGATGTACTTCAAATAAGTGTTGATGGACTACAATATGAGGAAAAAGAAATATTTTTACACATTGCTTGTTTCTTTAAAGAAGAGAGGGAGGATTATGCTGAGCGAATTCTGAATTGTTGTGGATTACACACTCACATTGGAATCCCAAGACTCATTGAGAAATCACTCATAACAGTTAGAGATCAAGAAATTCATATGCATGATATGTTGCAAGAATTGGGAAAGAAAATTATTCGCAACCAATTTCCTGAACAACCAGGGTCATGGAGTAGAATATGGCTTTATAAAGATTTCTTTCATGTCATGACAACCCAAACGGTAAACAATTATATCTTCTAAATTAGTGCATGTTAAATATTGCTTTTTCAACAACTAGCAACATATTTAGGTAAAAGTGAAGGAGGCATATTGATAGAATTGATTATTTCATTTACACTAATTGTATATATAAGGAGTGTGTATATGTGTGTTGTTTGAGAGAGAGTGTGAGGAATCAAATTATTCTTAAAATAATTTTAAAAAAGTTATCTTTATTCTTTATTTTATTTTAATTTTATTGTTTTAAAAAGTAATTCATTTTTAATCATTAAATGAAGTGAAAATGAAATATTAAAATAGAGAACAATTCTTTTAAAATTATTATATATTTACATGTATTATTACATGTTTATTGATAAAATAATATTTGTCTCATTGCCATAAGCTTGAAGCTTTGTACTACATTCCATCAGAAAGGACTTCATCAGGGGGAAGGTATTTTAAAACGGTATCTGGATCTCGTGACCATAGGTCAGGCTTATATGTTTTTGATTGTCCCGAATTGCATAAGTATGTGTGGAGCAGCAGATGCTTGTCACTTACATGGTTAGCGAGACTGATTAAGGTTCGCACTCTACACACCTTCCCTTTCTCTATTTTTGGATTAAATATTGGCCTATTCTTTTCATTAGGACTTAGGAGTACTTTCTTTAGAGATTAAAACATACTTTTTTATGAATAATAATTATTTTTTTGTTATAACTGATTATAGGATCTTGTTATTTTAAGGATATTATTAGTCAAGAAATTGAAAGAAAAAATTATTATAAAAATCATGAGAAACAAAATTTTGTATATCCTAATTAAAAAAATTACTCATAATTAGTGTGTTAAAGGACACTAGTTAACATTTTGCTTGATTATAATAAAATTGTGTTGTTGTGATTTTGGTTTTGGTTTTGGTACTGCAGGAACCTAGTTATTTTCGGTGTGGCTTTGACATTGTTGTTCCTTTGCGTTTTGAAGTTATTCTTCCTCGGTGGTTATTAAATCAAGGATTGAAAGGGGATTCAGTTATAAGGATAAGGCAGTTTAATGTGGATGACAACTGGATGGGCTTTGTCTTTTGTGTTACATTTGAGTGGAACATTAATCTTCCTGCGGTTTCTAGTAATTCCCCACATTCGTCACATCCGTTTCGTCTTTCTTTTGAAAGTGAATGCACAGAAGAATGCTTTGATATGCCACGTAATTTGGAGTTGAACAAGAATTATGGATCAAAATATGTTTGGGTCATTTATATCTCTCGAGAACACTGCCATTTTGTGAAAACAGGGGCTCATATCAGATTTAAAGCCCACTCAAGGGTTAAGATCAATGCATGGGGGATGAAGAGTATATTCAGGCAAGATATAGATGACCTTAAAAGGTTGCAACAAGGAATATCTCTTCCACTCCACCGTAATGCAACAAGGGCTCATGTTGACTTTGAAAGTGTAGAAAAAAAACAACAAGAACTCTGGGCCTAAATTCCAGCTTCCTTACAATTGGTTGGTTACAGAGGAAAATGAAGTTGAGATTATTAACAGAAAGGCAAAAGAAACTAATCTCTCTTATGCGGGGCTTTAAATATGCTAGCCAAGATATGAAAGCTCACAACCATCTTTTTTAGACCCAAGGTAAAAATCTTTTCGAAAGCAGTAGTTCATAATCTTTTATATGTTTCAATTTCATAGGTGTGTGTTTGTACGACTTTTTTATTTTTTCATTTTTTTTGGATATATATAATCTTGCAATGTTATTTGCAGCATTACGCATATATATCTCCTTTTCCTTTCAAATTGAGATTTTCTTTTTCTGTTTCTTTTTTTATTAATTGTTTTCAGGGTCAACATGGGCCAAAGTGTTGATGTAGGTCAAAACAAGGCTATAACATCACTAAGTTGCATTCAACAAGAACAGTGTTGGATTTAAAGAGGCTATTGGACCAAATAAAGTTCGTCTCATGGACTTGGTTGTACGGGAAAATTCCAGGATTTAAATTTTCATATGTTTTATGGGCATCAAAGTTGGTGGGTGAGGCAAATGTTTGTACGTGTTTGTTTGTGGATGGCTATTCAATGCTGCCAGCGGTGGGAGGGGTGGTTTTATGGTGGTTGCTGAATGGGGAGTCATATATTGGCAGGAATAATTTGATGTAGTGCGTGAGTCTCGAAGGTGGTTAATTTGATGTGATTTGAAAGTATTAAGTACAAATTTAAAAATTTATAATTTAATCAGACCCATGGATTGCACGAATCTAATGAAGTTGTTTAATTATCAAATGTATGTCTCACTAATGAATGTAAACCTAGATTCAAATACACGTGCTTCACGCTTCCTTCTCTTTCTCGAACTTTATCCTTTTACTTTTTCCATTACCGTAAATAGCAAACAGGTATGATCATTATAACATTTTTAGTTGTTGATTTTAAATTGGAATTTTATACTTCTTTTTTATATATCTCATGTATTATGTAAGATTGAAGATCTCTTAAAAAAAATTTAATAGTAGATCTTATTTTGAAATCTTAGGAAGAGAAAAAAAAAAATTATACTAATGATGTCTTGACAAAGGTTCCTAGGCCAAGATCTGAGATGGAGTGCGGAAAAGAGGACAAGCATTTGGCATGCACCAATTTTTGTTGGGCTGTGAAGAAGAAAAAGATAAAGTGAGAAAATGGGAAAGTGACTAGAAGAGAAAGGGAAGTGAGGGATCATATTTTGGAACGTCATATTTTCTTTTTCCTATATATGGTTGCACTTTCAAGAGACTTGGTATAACTTTTTCTTGTTTTACCGTATGAACCTATATTTTGGAACGTTGCCCAAAATATTTTGCCGTTTACACATTAAAACCTTCATTATTTGATTATAATAAAATTTTGTTGTTGTGATTTTGGTTTTGGTACTGCAGAAACCTTGTTCTTTTCGGTGTGGCTTTGACATTGTTGTTCCTTGGGGTTTGAAAGATGTTCTTCCTCGATGGTTATTAAATCAAGGATTTAAAGGGGATTCAGTTATAAGGATAGCGCAGTTTAATGTGGATGACAACTGGATGGGCTTTGTCTTTTGTGTTACATTTGAGCAGAACATTAATAGTCCTGCGGTTTCTAGTAATTGTCCACATTCGTCACATCCGTTTCGTCTTTCTTTTGAAAGTGAATACACAGAAGAATGCTTTGATATGCCACTTAATTTGGAGTTGAAGAAGATTTATGGATCAAAACATCTTTGGGTCATTTATATCTCTCGAGAACACTGCCATTTTGTGAAAACAGGGGGTCATATCACATTTAAAGCCCACTCAAGGGTTAAGATCAATGCATGGGGGATGAAGAGTATATTCAGGCAAGATATAGATGACCTTAAAAGGTTGCAACAAGGAGAATCTCTTCCACTCCATCTTGATGATTTAGTACACCATGTTGACTTTGAAAGTGTAGAAAAAAGCAACAACAACTCTGCGCCTAAATTCCAGCTTCCTTACAATTGGTTGGTTACAGAGGAAGATGAAGTTGAGAATATTAACACAAAGGCAAAAGAAACTAATCTCTATTTTGCGGGGCTTTAAATATGCTAGCCAAGATATGAAAGCTCACAACCATCGTTTTCAGACCCAAGGTAAAAATCTTTTCTAAAGCAGTAGTTCATAATCTTTTATATGTTCCAATTCATAGGTGTGTGTTTGTACGCCTTTTTTATTTTTTTCATTTTGGATATATATAATCCTACAATGTTGTTTGCAGCATTACACATATGTACTTTTCCTTTCAAATTGAGATTTTCTTTTTCTGTTTCTTTTTTTATTAATTGTTTTCAGGGTCAACATGGGCCAAAGTGTTGATGTAGGTCAAAACAAGGTTATAACATCACTAAGATGCATTCAATTAACAAGAATAGTGTTGGATTTAAAGAGGCTATTGGACCAAATAAAGTTTGTCTCGTGGACATGGTTGTACAGGAAAATTCCAGGATTTAAATTTTCATTTGTTTTATGGGCATCAAACAAAAATGCTTGTTTATCGTTTTGATCATATGTATGTTCGTTTGTGGGTGAGGCAAATGTTTGTGTGTGTTTGTGGATGTTTATTCAATGCTGCCAGCAGTGGGAGGGGTGGTTTTATTGTGGTTGGTGAATGGGGACTGATATATTTGCAGGAATAATTTGATGTAGTGCGTGATGCGTTAGTCACCCGAAGGTGATTAATTTGGTGTGATTTGAAAATAAGTAATATGGGTGTTACTTACTGTGTGTCACTTACAGATATTATTTATCTATTATTCAATCATCTGATCAACAATTCCTTTATTTAAATTTAATAAAATATCATTTAATAAATTTTAAATTTATCTAATAAAATACTATGATCTAATGAAATTTAATAATTGATTTCGTAATTATGTTTTATTCAACATTAGAATACATATATTTTTATTTATCAAGCTTATAACAAGTATATCAAAATCAAATAGAAATATTTAATATAATTATATTTCATATAATTAATATATAATTTTTAAAATATAATTAATATTTTTGTACAATTTTAATATAATTATATTTAATTTAATACTAAATATTTTTTAAAATAATAATTAAAAGTATACGATTTATAATTTATATATATATATATATATATTAAATTATTAGATAAAAAATCTTAAGTACAAATTTAAAAATTCATAATTTAATCAGATCCGTGCATTGTACGAATATAAAATCTAATATTTATTTTAAATAATTTTATAAATATATACTATTTTGGAATAATATTTATATTATATAGTTGAAATATTTATACTAAAAATTAATTTAAATCTTATTAGTTAATATATTTATTATAAAATAATATTTTGTCTCTATGTTTAATAACTTTATATATGAAACTTTTGTTAATTAATATTTATAAAGTAAGGTTAAATATTAACTTTATATAATTATATAATAAATAATTTAACATTAATTTATTAAATATATTGCATAAGGAATAATGTCATAAATTAATTAAATTAATTGTTACAGTGTTAAAAAAAATTATATGAATACATTTGAATAAATTGTATAAGATTTATTTCTCATGCCTTTTATAATAATAAAAAGTATTTCGGTTAGCTAAATAATGGCGCATTGCCTCAACGGAGAAGGTGAGTAATAGAAAAAGTCAAATGGATGATATTAAATTATTATTTTTTAAATAGCCATCAAAAGTTAAAATGAAAATTCCTTTGCTATCCTTACGCGAACCTTGGCATTGCAAATCAGTCCAAGCAGAGCCATGGATGCAGCTCCTTTGCACATAGCAATGTTTCCATGGTTTGCAATGGGACACCTAACCCCATATCTTCACCTCTCCAACAAACTAGCTAAGAGAGGACACAAAATCTCTTTCTTCATCCCTAAAAGAACACAACACAAGTTAGAGCAATTCAACCTCTTCCCACATCTCATCACCTTCTTCCCTATCAACGTTCCTCACGTTGAAGGCCTTCCCCATGGCGCAGAAACCACTTCCGATGTCTCTTTCTCCCTAGCTCCACTCATTATGACAGCCATGGATCGCACTGAGAAAGACATAGAACTTCTCCTCATTGAGCTAAAGCCACAAATCGTTTTCTTTGACTTCACATATTGGCTACCAAACTTGACTCGCCGATTGGGAATCAAATCTTTTCAGTACGTGATTATTGGGCCAGCGACAGTGTCTTACATAAGATCCCCAGCGAGGATGCGACAAAACATGTCTGAAAGCGATCTCATGCAACCCCCTGAAGCGTACCCTGTGTCTTCCATCAAGCTTCATGCACATGAAGCCAAGTTTCTTGCTTCTAAAAGGGATTGGGAGTTTGGAAGCGGTGTTCTCTTCTACCACCGTCTCAACAACGGTTTGATCCTTTCAGACGCTGTTGGGTTCAAAGGTTGCAGAGAAATTTGTTAAGAAAGCAAATCCGTTTTTGCCGACAATCTTGTTTATTTTAGAAGAATATAGATGGTTGAAAAGTCAAAAAACTAGAATAGAATATTAGAGAAAGACTTAAGTGGAAAAATCAAGAAGGTTGGAAAATTGCATGTTCAGAGAATAGAGACTAGAGATATCTAGAATTAGGTAGAAAACGTAGTGATATCAAGTCGGTAAAGGAAAGCTATATATATGTGTTATAGGAAAAATCACAATATGTCAGATTGAAAAAAAGAGAAGTAGACACTTGGAGAGAAAAAAGTGCCGTAGCACTTAGAGAAAAATAGAGAGTGTTATGTGTGTGAGAAAAATAGTATTGAAATACCGTTAGTATTATTTTGTGAGAGTGTTGTAACACTGATAT
>PYAF01001286.1:1194989-1206045 GCA_007407185.1 Glycine tomentella
GGATATTCTGTGGCCTCTCTGTGCTAACTTGTTGGAGAGGTGAAGAGATGGGGTTAGGTGGCCCATGGCAAACCATGGAAATATTGCTATGTGCAAAGGAGCTGCACTTGTGGTATCCATGGCTGCTCCTGCTTGAGTTTTTTGGCTGATTGTCTTTGAATGAATTATAAAAGGTCAGGCTACCATATATCAAAAGATGCCTTGTTGACTTAGATACAAATAATTTGTATAAATAGTTAGGGTTTAATGTTTTTTTTTTTAATTTTATTTATTTATTTATTTTTTATATTTTTTACTTTGTATATCTCTAAAAATTTATTTGACAGGAACCAGAAGTAAAGATGTAAAAAAAAGGAAGAGAATAAATTAGTAAAAAAATATATTCAAGGATTATATAAAAATAGAAATAGAAATCTCGAAAATTTTAAGATTAAAAAGATAGGAAGTTAAACAAAATGAAAAATGTTAGTTGGAAAATGTTAATATATAAAATGAATCACAAAAATGTATGTGATAATGATTTTTTTTTGGTCGGCAATAAGATAATGCACTAATACGTACCATACAAAGTAATAATGGTCATCATCATATTTAATTTAGCATTGCCGTCTTATCATATGAAAAAGACGGTAAGAAAATCACACACTCATATATATATATATATATATATATATATATATATATATATATATATATATATAGATATATAGGTAAAAGAAACAAGAAGAAGTGAACGCTTGGAAATCTGAGGGACATAAGTTTTGGCTGATTGATTAATTAATTAATGAGAATCATTATCTTGTTTATGCATACTTACTCAACAGCAAAAATGTTTTTTCACACAAAAACAATTCTAGATCAGATTCGCAATCTAATAATGGCAAATTAAATATTTCGTCACGCATTTCATGCCTAAGTCATTAAAATAGTAATATTACAGTTAACAAAATAAAACCCCAACAAAAATTATAGTTAACTGAATCTGGACAAACACTCTACCTAATACATAAAAAATAATACTACCAATCCTTTATTATAAAAATAAAGTGATAATGAATTTTATACTATAGAAGTGCTATTAATATTAGAAAAGTCACAATTTAACTGTTTAACTCTATGGTTCTATGCCCTTAATGGACTGCAAAAAGAGAACATTAGAAGTGTTCAGAAAGCATGACCAAAGTACTAGACCTACTTGTGTAAGCTGCTTCTTTTAATTACCTCACAAGGTGATGTCCCTCTTGGATGGTCTGAAAGTCAAAGCATATTGAAGATGTATATGCAGAGATTGGTTCTTCTTGCTTTGATTTCTATCACATTCGAAGTGGTTTTGTAGCCAGGAACATTGCAAGCAGAGGATGAACTACCTATTAAGCTTGCTTGGCAAGAAGACACAACTGCAGAATCTGGGAAATCTGTATTTCCTTTGCATTTCTGTGAACCATGCATACACAAAATACAAACATACACACAGAGCAGTGTGTAGGCTATACTATAGTTTGAGAATAGTTAATCTTGACTGTTTAATCTCAAATGGATGGTTAACATTATTTTTAAGTGAAATCGATCGATCTTAATTATCCGTATATGGCTATACGGTTAAGTTTACTTTTTTTCATATTTTTTCCCCATCTCTCATGATTCTCTTACACACAGACAGAGACACATAAATAAAATAAGAGGTGTTTATTTGTGTTTTCATTTTATCTTTACCTCAGATGTTGCTTCTAGGAGTTTAATATTTGTATCTACACGTGGAAGGTGATTTAGACGAGTCCTACAATCAAGTGGGAAGCAACACATTTATTCAACTTAAATCATGGTTTGAGAGGCAAAAATTTGCTTAAACACAAAGTTGAGTTTACATGCTAAAAACTTGGATTTTATGTATAATCTATAGCTTTCCAAGTTTAAACTAAATTTATTCCAAGCCTAATGGTCGAGGGACAGTGATTGTTCCCTTCAGCAAACCATTCCTAACTAATTAACTTAACTGTCCTAATTGATTCTTTCCTATTTTTTATAATTAAATGTTGATTACTTCTACACTAGTATTTTTTTTTTGCTTTTATAGTAGATTGGTTTAATGTTTAATTATTTTGATACTTTGTAGTCCATACTTTGCTTTTGAAATTGTGGTTTATATTTTGACCTAGGATATATAGTAGTTTGTAAGTTTGCAATTATGGAATATAAAATTTCATATGTGTTATTTTGTAATGTGGTTATTTTGTAATGGATTGGATGTGGATCATTGGATGTGGATTATAGTCCCGTGACTTTTAAGAATCAATGAGAAATGATATATTACTTTATTTTATCAATAATCATTTATTACAGTTATAATTATTTAATGTGATTAACTTTAATGTGTGTTTATTATATGTTGTAGTGTTTTAGTGATTCAACACCATTGGAATCTGAGGGAATCGAAATAATTCAGAAAAAATGGATAAGATATTTTTTAGAAATTAGAAATGAAACATTGAATAATGAAAATGTTTAAGATAGTTAATATTGTATTTTAGAATATTTTTAAGTTGGATTTACATTATAAATATCATAAATTAATGTTGAATTTTGTTGTTTAATATAGTTAATTTGATAACGTGAGATCATTTTATTGTTATTTATTAGTATTTTTGAATTTATTACTTTTGATCTATGATAATTTGAATATAATTAGATTTGGTTGTTACAAACTGTCTAGATTTGATTTTGTTTCTCTAGGTTTGATTTTGCTTGAAATTGCAGGTTTCATTTCATGATATCCAAATTGGAAACCCCCTATCACTAGTACCACGTACACGTAATAAGACCTTGTGCTGTTCATTTGCCACGTGAATCAAGCCGCACAGCTCACTTTTCCATACCACAACATCAAATTCACCATGAAAACCAAGTTGTTGGATATGTGTGATTCTGTTCATTATTATTGTCAATTTTATTTTTGTGAATATCCATTATTTGTTATTGTTAATGCCCATTTTTGTTAAAAGTCATAAGTCATGTTTTGCTGACCGTGTTTGATTTCGTTAATATCCTTCTTTGTCTTAAAGGATATAAAGTTCTGTTGTTAACACAATAACACACAATGTGTGTTATGTGTAATTCATTTATTCGTGTTCATTTGATACTGATCATTAGTTTTGTAGTTTTTTATTTTTTACTGCTACATTTGTCCGGATTTGAAGACACCGTGTATATGATGGATTCGATGTTGCATGCACTTACAACCTTTTATTTTGGTCGATCGGTAACTGACCTCTGTAAAGGGTTTTGTCTTTTGACAACGCCTTAGCTTCTTCAATTGTATTGTGGGGTTGGAACTAGGCACTCATTAATGTATTTGCTTGGCCTATATATATATATAGATAGATAGAAGACAAACGATGAAAAGAAATGTATATATATTACTACCTAATGCATAGAAAATATCGCTGGGGTCCCAGTTTTGATTGATTGATTAATTAATTAATCAAAATTAATCATTTTATTGGATTATTCTCTCATACTTATTCAACAAGTTAAAGAGAAAAAATATTACTACCTAATGCATAGAGTTGAAAATTTGGTAAAGAAATGTATATTACTACCTAATGCATAGAATTGAAAATATGGTAATCCGACCATGCATATATATATATATATATATATATATATATATATATATATTTTGATGTCCTTCTTGGCAAGAATCTTGTAATTGAGAAACAAGTTGTTTCTGTCTTATTTAGTTGAAATTAAATTGAATTAAAATGGCTTGACAGAAATCACATGCAGTGTCATTGATTTAAAGTTTTGGTACTTTTCATGAGACACGTTGCAAATTTCATTACAATATATATTTGGCCTTCTAACAAATGAAGGGAGTGGAAGGAATGAGGTGGCGTAGCATGGCTTTTTTTCTTTTTTCGTTCCCTAGATGCCACCGCAAACCGCATCATCAGCTAAAACTTAACCTGTATGGATGGTTTTACTTTTTCCAACCTTATTATAAATGTATAATACTTCATTGAAATTAATTTCAATATAACAACTTTTAGCTTTATATATAAATATAAATAATAGGCTGGGTTTTTTTGTCGGTCATTCATTTGGTTTAGTAAATATAATTCATTTGCTGAAAATAAAATCATTTGGTTCAGTAGTTGAATCTGCAACAAGATCCAATAACAGCTATGGATGTAGTACCGTCTTTGCACATAGCAATGTTTCCATGGTTTGCAATGGGACATCTAACCCCATATCTTCACCTCTCCAACAAATTAGCAAAGAGGGGACACAGAATCTCCTTCTTCATCCCCAAAAGAACACAACACAAGTTGCAACATTTCAACCTTCACCCACACCACATCACCTTTGTCCCCATCATAGTTCCTCACGTTGATGGTCTTCCTCACGATGCTGAAACCACTTCAGACGTGCCCTTCTCTTTGTTCCCACTTATTGCCACCGCTATGGATCGCACAGAGAAGCACATCGAACTTCTTCTGAGGGAACTGAAGCCACAAATTGTTTTCTTTGATTTCCAACATTGGCTACCAAACTTGACACGAAGCTTGGGCATCAAGTGCATGCAATACTTCATAGTTAATCCGGTGTCAATTGCTTATCTTTGGAACGGACCAAGGAGGAGCCAAGGAGGAGAATTAACCGAAGTTGAATTGATGAAACCACCTAAGGGGTTCCCTGATTCATCAATCAAGCTTCGTGCACATGAAGTTCGATTCCTAGCTTCCACAAGAAAACTTGAGTTTGGATGTGATATTTTGTTGTACGATCGTTGGGGCATTGGTACAAGCTTGGCAGATGTAATTGGATTCAAAGGTTGCAGAGAAATTGATGGGCCATATGCGGAGTATCTTGAAACTGTGTATGGGAAGCCCGTTTTACTTTCAGGGCCTCTTTTACCTGAGCCACCAAACACTACTTTGGAGGAGAAATGGGTTGCATGGCTTGGGAGATTCAAACCTGGTTCTGTTATTTTCTGTGCATATGGAAGCGAAAGCCCGTTACCGGAAAATCAGTTTCAAGAGTTGTTGCTTGGTCTTGAACTAACAGGTTTTCCGTTTCTTGCAGCACTTAAGCCCCCTAATGGATTTGTTTCTATTGAAGAAGCTTCGCCAGAAGGGTTCAGTGAAAGGGTTAAAGGAAGAGGGATGGTAGATGAAGGTTGGGTGCCACAACAATTGATCTTAGAACACCCTTCTGTTGGGTGTTTCATAACACACTGCGGAGCTGCTTCTGTGACAGAGGCACTTGTGAATAAGTGTCAGTTGGTGTTCTTACCTAGGTTGGGTGCTGATCATGTCATAAATGCAAGAATGTTTAGTAAAAAGTTGAAGGTTGGGGTGGAAGTAGAGAAAGGTGATGAAGATGGGTTGTTTACAAAAGAAAGTGTATGCAAAGCTGTGAAGACTGTGATGGATGATCGGAATGAGGTTGGAAGAAAAGTCACAGAAAATCATGCCAAACTCAGGAACTTCTTACTAAGCGACAATTTAGAGTCCACATGTCTTGATGGTTTCTGTCAACAACTTCAAGATTTGTTATAATTTCTGAGCTTTAAAGTTCAAATGATCGACCAGTTTCTCAGTTGTTTACAAATAAATATATGTTCAATGAATGTTGCGTATTGAGGAATACAAATCCCTTTTATTTAATAGCAGTCAGTAATGAGTTAAATGAACCTTTTCAACCTGATAATCCAAATTAATATAATTTCTATCGGAATAAAAAATATATCTTTTAGTTGAATTATTAAATGCCCTAACTTTCGGTCCTTACTTTTTAAGTTTAAGATAATATCTTGTGTAGATCTCTCGAGCAAAATTTTGATTTGAGCTTTACAAATTAAACATAAAAACACGGTCTTCAAATTAAAGAGAAGATCATTTTGAAGTTGGTATTCGGCGGTAAATGATCCAATATTTTTCCCCCTATAATTTAGTAGTTTTTTATTTTTGTTCTTGTAATTTTTTGTATAGTTATTGTAAAATATTTTTATTTTATTTTTTCCCCATAAAATGCGTTATATAACTTGAATTATTCTCCAGTAAAAAAAACTTAAATTAATCTATAAGATTGTGAATCCAAATTAATATATAATCTCTAGATGGATATCGATCTTTATGTATGTTACAAATATCTTATTAACACTTATTTTTCTATTTTAATCACATTATATTGGTTATTATATTTTTGTTTCTCTTTCTATTGTTAACTTACCTATATGGAATGGTCCATCCATGACACATTTTCCTTTATATATTTTTTAATTTAAAATTTTCACTACAAGACAAATGGAGTGAAAGTCAGGTCCTTGTTTGGATTGCATTCGAAATTGATAGATATGATGATTACATACTCTTGAAAGATAATCTTTAATGATGAATTAAAATCTTAGATTTTTTTTATAAATTTTATTATATTTTATAATTTTTTCATATTTTTTAATTTAATCTAGATTTAATTTTAAGATTTTAGATAATTTTTAATAATTTTTACATAGATTTCATTTTTAAATATTTATTAAGCTAAATAAAATTAATTAAATAATTAAATTTAATTAATAAAATGAAAGAAGAAAAAAATATAAATATTAAGAAATAAAAAATAGCACAAATTTAGTTTTTATTTATGACTTGTTAAAAAATGAAAAATATATAAATTTGATAATAAAAAATATAAGATATTAATTTAAAAAAAAACAAATTTCATTATTACTGTAACAGTGATGTTCTCAAATAGTTCCATCAAATATGTTTAAAATTGTTGACAAATTTTTCTTATATAGATAATACGTCTTATTTGTAATTATATAATAAAATTAGAAATAGTACCACATATATTTCAACTTTTTAAATGTCAAATAAACAATATCGCGCTATTATGATATGTTTCTAGTAAGTCTTCCACATTAATACCAAGTCAGTGTATATAGTCACGATCATTATGTACACATTACGTTTTTCTTTTCTCCTCTATCTCTCCTCTCCACATATTGCTTCTTTTTTCTTTTTCTTCTGTTCACTCCTCCACACACGTTGCTTTATTTTTTTTTTTCTTTCTTGTTTTCGCCTCCTTCTCTCCTCTCTTCACTTGGCTTCTTCTTTCTTCTTTCCTCTTCTTCCTCCGCCATAGCCCACCCCCTTCCCCCTTCCAGAACACCGCCGTGACCCCCCTGCTAGCAAGTCTATTTTTGTTGTATTTTTTGGCTTGTTTGTTTTGCGTTCTTCTTCTTCATTTACTTCTATTGGTCTGCTACTTCCCGTCTCGTGTTGCTGTTAGGGATAGAGTAAAAACAATTATTTTTCTTTTTAACAATGTACACATCTTTAGAATTCTTGTACAAAAATTTATTTTTCATGTTTTTAGATGTGTCCAACTCATTTAGATTTAGCATTAAAGTTACTCTTATTTGCATGCAAACTGCAGAAACCTAGTTGGCCATGGAGGCACCTCCTAATCCTATGCACATAGCAATGTATCCATGGTTTGCCACGGGACACTTTATCCCATATCTTCACCTCTCCAACAAGTTAGCAAAGAGAGGCCACAAAATCTCCTTCTTCATCCCCAAAAGAACACAAGCTAAACTACAGCATCTCAACCATCACCCCCACCTCATCACCTTTGTCCCCATCACAGTTCCTCACGCTGATGGCCTTCCTCCTGATGCAGAAAGCACTTCAGACGTTCCCTTCTCTTTGTTCCCACTTCTTGCCACCGCCATGGACCGCACCGAGAAGGACATTGAGCTTCTCCTAAGGGACCTAAAGCCTCAAATTGTTTTCTTCGATTTCTCGTTTTAGCTTCCCAACCCGACTCTGAGACTAGGAATCAAGAGTGTCCAATACTTCATAACTAATGCAGTTTCAGCGGCTTACTTCGGTTCCCCAGAAGGATATAAAAATGGAAGAGACTTAAGTGAAATTGATTTCACGAAACCCCCTCAGGGATTCCCTGATTCTTCGATCACGATTTACGAACACGAAGCTCAATTCGTCGTTCGCCTAGGGATATTGGAGTTTGGTAGTGGTGTTTTGATGTACGACCGTTTCGCAATTGGTACTAGGTTGTCGGATGCAATTGGGTTCAAAGGTTGCAGAGAAATAGAAGGACCTTATGTAGATTATCTTGACACACAATATGGGAAGCCTGTTTTACTTTCAGGGCCTATTTTTACCTGAGCCACCAAACTCAACTTTAGAAGAAAAATGGGTTGCATTGCTTGAGGGATTCAACCCTGGTTTTGTTATTTTCTGTGCATATGGGAGTGAAACCACTTTACAGCAAAATCAATTTCTAGAGTTGTTGCTAGGTCTTGAACTAACAGGTTTTCCCTTTCTTGTAGCACTTAAGCCCCCTGATGGATTTCAGTCTATTGAAGAAGCACTTCCAGAAGGGTTCAGAGAGAGGGTTGAAGGAAGAAGGGTTGTGTATGAAGGTTGGGTGCAGCAACAATTGATTTTAGCTCACCCTTCTGTTGGGTGCTTCATAACACACTGCGGAGCTGGTTCTATAACAGAGGCACTCGTGAGTGGGTGTCTGTTGGTGTTTTTACCTCGCCTAGGTTCTGATTATGTCATCACTGCACGAATGATGAGTAGGAAACTGAAGGTTGGGTTGGAAGTGGAGAAAGGTGAAGAAGATGGGTTGTTCACAAAAGAAAGTGTATGTAAAGCTGTGAAAATTGTGATGGATGATGAGAATGAGCTTGGGAAAAAGGTGAGAGAAAATCACAGAAAAGTGAGGAACATATTGCTAAGCAACAATCTAGAGTCGTTCTATGTTGATAGTTTCTGTGATAAGCTTCGAGCTTTACCCTAAATTAATTCTGAGTTTCAATGGCTGCGAATCATATTAAGTTGTTTAATTATCAAATGTGTGTACTCGTTAATGAATGTAAAACTAGATTCAAATTAAATAAACGTACTTCATGCTTTCATCTCTTTCTCGATCTTTATAGCCATTCAATTTCTCCATTATTATTTTAAATAGCAAAGCAGGTATGATCCATAAGGGATATTGACACAGGTTCCTAGGCCAAGATCTGAGATCTTAAAAGAACTTCCATTAGAGCAAAAGGTAAGATCTCCGCGGATCTGAGATGGAGTGCGGAGAAGAGAACAAGCATTTGGCATGCATCAATTTTTGTTGGGGTGTGGAAAAGAGAAAGGAGAAGAAAAAGATAAGTGAGAAAATGGGAAAGTGACGAGAAGAGAAAGGGAAGTGAGGTAGTATAATTTCTCAAAGTGAGGAGCGCATATTTTCTTTTTCCTATGGTTGCACTTTCAAGAGACCGGAAAAAAAAGAAAAAAAGAATGCCTTTCTAATAAATAATTAGGAATTTGGGGCTATTTTGAAAATATTTTGAACTTTGAGGCAATCAAATACGCCTAAATTAAGCGTGTTTTCTCTTATTATGACACGTGTCATTCATGTGTAATGTATATAAACTTCGAACGATCATAATTTTTTAATAGAAATGTTCGATTGAGCCGTAATTTATATCAAAATACTCGAAATTGAGAGAGGAAGCCTTGGACAGATCTCGAAGAGGATTTGGTCAACTATTTTTTTCAAAAAATGTCTCTAAGTACCTCAAATTAGGATTTAATCTTCAATCATCTAAAAATTTCTTTTTTTTTTTACTTTTTAATTATTTAATTAGTTAATTTAATGCTATTTTTTATTTTTTAATTACTTCTCTTAATTTCGAACGTTTTGACGTAAAATATATCTCAATCGAACATTCCTATCAAAGTTATGACAGTTCGAAGTTTATATATACCACCAACTTATGCATGGTTTAACTATTTTTGTAATATATTAGATTCTTTCATAAATAATATTTTATATTAAATAGATATTAACATGAAAATATATAATTAAGATATAAAAATAAAAAATTATATACATGTTTAATTATATATAGTAATGAATTTGAATAGATTAAATTAAATTTTCACTCAAATCTTAAATAAAAAAATTGAACCAACCACTAAGCCAGAAGCTGATATATTACTAAATACCAACTAGACATGTGAGTGCTTAGATGAAAGAAGAACATCAAAATAATTGATAAGAAAAAATCTATTTCAAATTGCATATGCATATAACATTTGTCTAATTTAAACTAATTCATTATATTATTTGGGGTAAAGTATAACAGTTAATGTCGGCAAAAAAATATATAATTTTGGCGTATGATATGTCCTTCAAATGGTCCAATTTTGATAGAAATGTCCGATCGAGGTGTACGATATATCAGAATGCTCGAAATTAAGAAAAGTAATTAAAAAATAAAAATAACATTAAATTAACTAATTAAATAATTAAAAAATAGAAAAACAAGGAAAGTTTTAGATAATTGAAGATTAATCCTAATTTTGAGATACTTAGAGACATGTTTTTTAGAAAAAATAGTTGATCAAATTCTCTTTGGGGATCTGCTAGGACTTCCTGAGAAAAACACGTCTAAATTAGGTGTATTTGACTCCCAAAATTCAAAATATTTTCAAAACATTTACAAATTCCTAATTATTTATTAAAAAACATTATTTTTATTTTTTTCCCCAAGAGACTGGGTATAACTTTTTCTCATAATAGCAAAAAAAAAAAAAAAAAAGAAACTCTTAATACATTGAGTGACAAAGCAAAATGTATGGGAGAAAATATACTAACAATGAAATTCCGTTATCACGATTAAGAAGTGTTTAAATGGACTAAATTGGTCAAACTAGTTAATATAAGATTGCTTTTAACAATGGAACATAAGTGGTCTTTTCTCTCATAAATTTGAATAAACCAAAAAAGATAAAGAAAGAGTTCGTTGTTTCTTTAATCTCATAAAGTATCATTCATTCGAAATTTCCAGCGTAAGGCCACTTTCAAAGTTCAGAACATTGAACATTATATTTCTCGCCATACCAAATGTTTATGTGCTTCATCACAATATGCATGCAACCTAAAGTCGTCGTTCTTGAAAGTTCCAAAGCCTAATTAATATTGTTGAAAATCAGATAAATAGAAATTAGAATAATAATTC
>PYAF01001286.1:1206145-1223243 GCA_007407185.1 Glycine tomentella
CAACCTAAAGTCGTCGTTCTTGAAAGTTCCAAAGCCTAATTAATATTGTTGAAAATCAGATAAATAGAAATTAGAATAATAATTCTTCCTTTCATTCATTCATCATTTATTTTTCCATTCATATTTTACCTCTTAGATAAGGAATATTTATATAAATAATATTAATAACTTAAACACAATATTAAAAAATAATAATTTAAATTAAAAAATAATGATTCAAATTTATTCTAACAACTTAATGGTTGCCATCGCATGTGGAATGAGGATGGCGTGGAGATGCTGATGAAAGAGCTTTGGAGCAAAAGCTGCAGTCAAGTGAATTTGATATATATGCCCATGAAGTAAATAGAATATTAATTCATGGAATTTAATCTCAGCAAAGGAAATTGTTTTTTTCAGTAATTGTGATTTTTGTTTTTTTTCATGCAATTTACTTTCACGTTCAATCTAATTAAGAGTTTTTTTTTTTTTTCAGTTTCAGAAATACACAAAATGTTGTGATGACAATGGTTTTTAAAGGGGAGGAAAAGTTGAATTTGTAGATTTATGAAGGTGAAATGCGGGAGAGGAGAGATGAGAGAGAAATATGATTAATTTTTTAAAACATTAAATACTAAATTACAATAATGTCCTTACATTAAATTTACTGGAACAAAAGAATTGATTAGTAAGAAATGAAACTCAGGATAGTACTAGGGGTAGTTTTCTTTATGTTAAAATCCTGTAACAACATTGCATGCTGGTTAATTGTCACTACTTGTGGCATCTATTATGCTTTCATTAATAAAATTTTGTTTGATTTATAAAAAAAAACAAAAGGAAACTCTTAATAAAACTCAAGGAATGAAAGTGTTTAAAGAAAGGAAAAGAAAAAACATATTAAATTTTGTTGTTCTCTCTCGTTTTCACACTTTTTCCTCCGTTTTTTTTTTTTGTCATTTTTTTGGCCACCAAACACGGAGCAAAAGTGAATCTAAATTAATAGAAATCGAGAAATGAAAGTATTGGAAGAAAGGAAGAAAAACATATTGACTTTTGTTGCTCTCTTCTGTTTTCATGTCTCTTTCTCTTTGTTCTTTGCCCTATTTTTGCCGCCAAACACGGGGCAAAAGTAAATCTAAATTAATAGTACTCAAAAAACAAAAATAATCAAAAAGAGGAAGGAAAACAAATTCACTTTTGTTGTTATCTCCTATTTTCACACGTGTTTCTCAAAAAATGAAAGTATTAAAAGAAAGAAAGAACTACTAAGATTATCTCCTATTTTCCCAATCTATTTAGTTTTTAATCTATTAATTTATTTGTTATTAAAATA
Source organism: Glycine tomentella (assembly GCA_007407185.1). Taxonomy (NCBI): domain Eukaryota; kingdom Viridiplantae; phylum Streptophyta; class Magnoliopsida; order Fabales; family Fabaceae; genus Glycine; species Glycine tomentella. Next base: position 1,207,461 of record PYAF01001286.1, read on the forward strand.
TTGAATTTTAATATTTATTATTTCATGTCTAATCTCACATGAATTATCATTTAGTTTTTATAGTACGATTTACCATTTATTTCTTAATTTATATTTATTTATTTCGTTTTATTTAAGTGAACCACAAAACCAAGAAAAAATAATGTGTTAATGGTATACAAAAAATGAAACAACGAAAATAATTTTAAAACTATTCAATAATAATAATAATCTAAAAAAGTAGTATTTTTTTTGTCCATATAAATGAAAAGACAAGTATTTAAGAATTTACAACAACTCAACAAAAGTCAATATGTTTTTATTCCTTTCTTCTAATACTTTCATTTCTTCAATTCTAGTAATCTAGATCCACTTTTACTCAGTGTTTTGGTGGCAAAACATAACAAAGAACAAAGAAAAAAAGGTGAGAACATAAGAGAGGCCAATAAAAGTCAATCTTTTTCTTCATTTTTTTCAATACTTTTTTGTGTTTTATTAATTTAGATTAACTTTTCCTCCGTATTTGGTGGCATAAAAAGGACAAACAAATGGTGAGAAAGAGACGTGAAAACAGAAGAGAGCATCAAAAGGCAACATGTTTTTCTTCCTTTTCTTATAATGCATTCATTTCTTTATTTTTTTTAATTTAGTTTCACTTTTGCTCAATGTTTGGTGTAAAAAAAATGGAGATGGAAGAAAAGGTGTGAAAACAGGAGAGAACAACAAAAGTCAATATATTTTTTTTGAATTTTACCACTCAAATTTTCAATTTTAGTGCATTTTATTACCCAAATTTGTTTTTGTGAATTTCATCATTCCAATTTTTAATTTTTACATATTTTATCATTATTTTGGTGACAAACCAATGTTATTTTGCAAAAAAAAAAAAAAAAACTTTCTTAGTGACACATCAATATCAATAAAATGTATAAAAAATAAAAAATTAAGTGATAAAATTTACAAAATAATGAATGTCAAGTGGTAAAATCTGCAATTATACCACTTAATTGAATGGACCACCCAAAGTAATCTATTATCTTAATTAAAAATATCATTTATTATTACTTTAATTAATATTTTCCATTTTATTAGCCATTTTAATATTAAACTAACTATGGTTAATGGTATGAATTAAAAGAACACTAAGAAAAATGCTAAGGATTTAAAAGTAGTAAATTTTTTGTAAGGACTAAAATTATATAGTGCTATATCAGTAGTAAGGATTTGAAACATATTTAAGTATTTATATTATTAGTTAAAATTTATTAAAATTTACAAAATTTGTAGATAAAAAAATTATACTAAATAAAAAGTAGATCCACACACTTTTATGTTCCTCATCAATAAATTTAAATTAATAACAGAGTATATATTTTAAAATATTGTATTAAAGAGTACCTTTTCTGGTCTCTATTATAAGAAAAAATGATTTTATACTTATTAAGGAATTAGTTAATTTCAAAACAAAAATAAACCTTTCTCTTAAATCATCCTTAATTGAAACAGATACCAAATATAAAAGATTTTTTTCTATTAAATGAATGATATTTTGAAAATTATTTTATTAAATAATATGAAATAAATTAACTTTTACTTATATCTGAGAATTTTTTTTGTTAAAAGAAATCGGATGTAGTATATATTTTTACCTGTAGTCGTTTCTCTTCGCTAATATTGCTATAGTCATGGACCAAAAAAATAAAGGATACAACTTGTTCTTATTCAGGAATATAGATTCAGCAGTGAAAGACCCAAAAACACAAGCTAAAACAACATAGTCTACACTACGCACTGCATTATTACATTTTTCCACATAAAACCCGGAGCTGCAAACTATTTAGGATCTGACTAGAAAATAGCAATCCTCCATCCAATTCTTGCGATGATTATGTTACAGCACAATTTCCTTTATAGAGGTAATGGTATCTGTAATGACTTTGTGTATGATTTGGATTGATTCAGAAGGGATATATGGCTTATTTGTGGCACTTTCAACTACATGGAATGCAACAGTTAGAAGACTTCCAGTGCCTGTATCTTCATCTCCTTGCAACCTTCCGGGAAGTATACTAAACCCTGATGGCAGAATCATCACTTTGTCAGGGTTTGATCCCCTTACAATAGCTGTGAGAGCTGACTCGTCTAGTGGAGCATATACCACATAGGAACCTGTTGAGTCTGTGTAACTCTCTTGCAGATAAAAGATCTCAAGCTTTCCCTTTGAGGTCTAAGAATAGGGCAAATAAAATGGTGGTTTAGGTTTAAATTAGATTGAATTTTTGAAGAAATTGAGATGAAAGGTAAAAGCTGATAAACTAATTAAAGATGCTTACATTTGCACGCATTAAGGAAACACAATTCCCTGGATTTTCTCCCTCAAGCAATGACATGATTTCTCTAATAACAAGTGTACGTGAAAGCATATCCCACTGTAATTATTCAACAAAATCAACAAACATAAACACGTTAGAACATATGGCATTATATCGAGCTTTATTATTGATGCCATCCTAATTAAATTAGTCATGTTGAAAAGGAAACAGAATCAGCATTCAAATTCACCACCATGTTAAATGACTTTAGTGTAATCAATTTTCAAATTAAAGAAAACTTAAAACATTAATTTTTTCAACCGGAGGTAGTATATCAGTTATATATACGTTGAAGTGCCTTGTCTTTTCAATTAATTTTTAAGTTTTCTTTATTTTATAAGTTTTTGTTTATGTTCTTTCTCTTCGTACATATAAATATTTGTTTGCTTAAGAAAAAAAAGTTATCAAGCATACCTTTGTTCTGGAATTCTCATGACGTAGGAAGTTGAACAATCGATTTGGGGAGACTTCCAGCCAAAGAGAAGTAGTGAAAACCACGGATGTACCAGGAGGCATTGTAGTATCTTTAATATTATTCTTGAACATGACTTTCACATCTGTATTACCAGGAAATGTAGTTGTTTTCATCCATGGATTGTCTGCGGTAGCACTGACATTTGCACAAAAGGTTTTGATCATTCTATCCGCCAGTTTCAAGAAATTTGTCCTCCCAGTTTGGGGTATAAGAACTGTTCACATCAAAAGAAACAAGCAAATTTAATGGAAGCAGTTAAGCATGCTATATATTAATGTGACTTAAAATAGAAGATATTAAAACAAATAAGAACAGGCTTGTAATCATTGTAAAAATAAATTGATTTTACATATATAAAAGAAAACACAAAAGAACAGATTAAAAAAAAAACAAAGATGCAGAGTCATATAATGAAATATCTTAAAAATATTAAAGTAGAGAGTGCAGAAGACATATGTACCTCCTTCATCTGCAACAAATGTTGTTGATTTTAGAGTTTGTAACCATTCACCATATCGATTTAAGGAATTAAGCCAACGGCTTGCGCCAAAAGCTAGAGTGGAGGTGACTAGAGGCTTGAAATAATTGTCCAAATGACTATGGTCTGCTTCTACATGCTCAACCCATGCAACCTAAAGATAAAAAACAAATTATAACTAACTAGCTGCACTGTTTATCGCTTACCAAAATGAACTTATTAATCAAGATCGAACAATATGCAATCAATTAAATACTATAAGAAAAAAACCTTGGAGTGTCCATTAGGCATTCCACTAATTAAACATCCCGATGGTCTTTTTAAGAAATTGCTCGTTGGGGAAGGAATAAACTTCTCCAATGATATATCGACGACTCCCCATACGTTATGAGACAACTGCTTGCTGAACCTTCCAAAATAACACTCCCTAGTCGGTACAGTAGTAGTAGGTAAATGAAGTTCTGCGCTCATCTGTAAAGAGGAAAGAATATATTCGTTGATCAAATGAGAACAACATTCACATTAATGAACAACATTCTTTATCAAGCTACACAAGCGTGTGGCTGAAGTTGGTGTAAGATTGACATTTTCAGATGCATATATATATGAATGAGAAGATCATAAGCATTAGCATAACTGAAACCAATCAAAGCAGGCAAGACTTAATATATATATATATATATATATATATATATATATATATATATGATATATTTTGCATAGATACCATAGTACCATTGGCAAGACCTAGCACAGCACCTATATGAACCGACCGGAGTCATCCTATTTGATGTGTAATTCTAAGGAAAAAGGATAATTGTTCATTCCATTTTGGGGGTGAATTTGAGGAGGAAGAAGAGAGAAATAAGAAGAAAAAAAGTGATAAATGTAATAAAGTGATGACTGATGTAGTGGTGGGAAGGGTAAACAGAATAGATTAGACGTGCGATGGAAATTAACTAGATCAGTATCATCATGCCTTTGCACCCCTTTTTGCTTAAAAAGTGGAAGAAGAAAAATGAGAATGTGCTTATAAGTACTCTAATTCAAATATAGAAGTATATATTAAACTTAGTTATAGCTGAAAAAAAAAAGTATGTGTTTCTTTTACATCTATTTCACTGTATACGTTTACAATCTCTTTAGAAAATGTCACAAAATAGAAAAAGAAAAAAATTACAGTTTAATTTCTTTTAATATGAATGTAAAATTATTAATATGAAAATATCAAGATTGATATTTTATGTTTGTTGGCATGATCTAACAAGTATTTCTATTTATATCTAATTCTCTTTTTTCACTTACTATTTTTTATCAAAAGCACTTCATTTATACTCTTCAAAGAAGAAAAAGGAAGCTTAGAATCATTACGTCATTTGCAAAACTTAAATAGTAATTAAATGAAAGTATAAATAGCTCATTTTTCAATGTGACAAGTGATGTAAGACACATTACAAGAGGCCAATAAAATTTTCATGTTGATTTTAATATGACTTCATATTTCTTTATAAGGCAATGACTAACGTGGATCATAGTGTACCCTTTTCTGTGACCGTTAGATTCATCTCTAACTTTCAGGGCCATATCATACATCTTCAGTACCAAATCACTCCTCCTCACAACTTTATCCCATCAATAACCCTTTTTCCTAGTCAGTCTCCTTCATAGTTGACCACCGCAATCAATGCGTCTATCACTGTTAGCAACCTTGCCTCACACACTGCTTGGTCAACCTCCATCACCACCGCAAGGGACACCCTGACGTCGCCAGGAACTGAGAAGTCTCCGTCACCGTTGTCGAGGGGGTGGGCAAGGTAGTGGTCCATGGACAGAGTGTGGGGCTTATCGGAGTGGTTGGGGAGCTTCTTGGGGGTCGCCGAGGGGCAAAGAGGTCATGATGTCGATGAGCTTGACGTTGTTGATGGAGAAGGCATTGTCCATTGTGGTGGTGGTGGTGGTGGAGTTTGGGGTCGTGGCAGTGGCAACAAGGGTGGGATGGTCTAGGGTTTCAGGGGCAAGGGTTTTGGGTTTGTTGTCTCTTACGTTTGTTGTCCTCTCTTACGTTTGTTGTCTCCCATTTTGTTGTTTGCGCATATTAGTTATTGTTATTTAAAATCAGGGGAGACTCTATATGAAGATGGTTTGAATTTGTAGGAGGTTCATGCACAATACCATATCACAGTTGTAAGAAAAATGCCACCGTTGAAAATAGCCTCTAGCAACAACGAACAACATTTGCTAGGAGGAGGTGAATGATTCAGAGTGAAATGACCTACTATAGTAAGAATCTAATGGTAAAAAATCATTGTCCATTGCAGACCACCTATAATACTGGTTCACCGAAGCAATGCCCTCTTTATAAATATTAAATAGTTTGCCCATTTAACAAAATGTATTCACATTTATGGTATAGGTACAAGTTTCACATATCCTAAATCATAATAATTCGCAAAAAAAAAAAAAAAAAACACAATGACACTATAACAACAATAACAACAATACCCTTATTCCATTAGATGAAATCGGTTATATGGATTACACGAGGGTGTTCTACTTAGTTAAGGACTAAAAAGTGTATGAATTTAATTTTGTAAAGAAGATCATCACGTTTAACATCTCAAACATATAATTCATATTTCTTGGTAAAAATAGATTTTTCTCATATAAATTTTTTATAATTTAATTTGTAGTTAACTTCAAACAATCTTGTAATTAATCTTTACATGTTAAAATAGATTCTGAAAATAAATTATCTCAATATATAGTTAATTATCATTTATGAGCACAACAACTAAGAATTCATGAGTAACTAAGAACTCAAGTCGCAAATGCAGTGCTAAATAAACGCAATAACATATAGTATTTACAAGAATGCATAACATATATACTGAACTCACCACGTGCAATTTGTCATCATAGCCTCCCTCCACTCCTAACAAAGTTCCTACAAGTGTTGCTTTTGAGACAATGTTGTAAAAGGCACTCGACCATTCATTCTAGTTAATAACCAACAAAATGACCACCAAAAAAATTGAGTTAGAGAGAGATAGAAATCACAAAATCACATTATACAGAACAATATGTTCATAGAAAGAGACCATAGCTTTAAATTATATCCACAATCGCAAGCAATGGCAGTTTTTGAAGCTTTGTAGTTATATGCCACGATAACTATGACTGAATTTGCAGATCATTTCAAGAATTATATTGCAATATAAGTGAAATTACGACTGTGACTGCTATTCATGAACCATGAAAATGATGAAAAAATAACTTACCACATCCATCAGCAATTCAACAATGCTGATTGGGGACATGTTAATAAACGCCATATCTCGTGAAGCTTCAGTTTGTAGAGCTACTGTCGGAGTTTCCTTTGATGCTGGCTGCTCGGTTTGATATGTGCCAAAGCTTGGTAAATTTTGAGGCTCTCCAACCTCAATCAACTTAACAATCTCCCTTAGCGTTGTATCAACCTCACCAAATTGCCTCAAATATTCAGTTTGATTTAAAATGTCATATCTAACCTTTGGTTGCGGCTGCCATAAAGGATGCCCTGCAGTGCCTAACTTTACCAACTCATCCATAGCTAAACGCGCATGCTCGTTGATTTCGGTTTTCATTGGCTCAGCAAATATTGAGAACCCAAAAATAAGGTCACTCGCTCGTTGCATGTTGAATCCAGCACTCAAAATCTCGTCTGTGGAACAACAGTCCCACAAAGTAGCTTTAGCATCTGCAGACTGTTCAGAAGAAAATGCCAAGGGTCCACCGCCAATATTATTATTCTGTGAGATATCATTCTGTGATGATAAATGAAACCAAGAAAAAAAAAAAGCATTAGTTTAATGGTTAACACAATTTGCAAATGAACTCAATTTATGAAGTTATAATACACAATCTATATATAGCCATAAGACTAGGAATTATGTTTCATTGGTAATTTTATTACTTGTGTTGTGAACCTGCAGTTTGCTTTCTGGGGTAACAGCTTTTTCTGCTGGGAGGGATACTAAGGGCTGATGCGTGATTTAGGATCTCGAATAGAAGTAGGCAGCAGTAGAAAAACTGTATAGTGTATATGCATTTGTACATGGGTGGTTTTGGCACTCCTTGTGCCATTGATAAGATATTCTATTTTGCTGATATAAATAATAAAAAAAAAAAATAGCCATAAGACTGGATTAGAAATCAATCTCATCAAACAACTTCCATTTCGATACAGAAGTCATTAATTATGATAAAATGAAAATAAACCAAAACTTTTTATTTGGGTCACAAGTTTGATAAATAGGAATATATTGTCCCGATCAAGGCAAGTCAGTAACGTCTACTACAATGAGGGGGAAAAAGATGAAGAAGAATTCCTGAAAACAAAAGGTGTTCAATTGTGTGACAAAAGAATAAAGATTACGGATTTCTCACCTGGCCTTAGCAATTATACAGGGTATAAGGAGATAAGCTAATTAAATTAAATTTATTCTTTCTCCTATAACAACTAAATCACATGATTCTAGGAATATGATAAATTCAAATTCTCGATTCTCCAAGAACAAATAGATGACTTGATTTTAGGAATTTGGTAAATTCATATTCTTGTTTCTCCTAGATCACTTGATTTCAGGAATTTGGTAACAAAAAATTGCTGAATAGTAGGTGTAATGTTATATGAATTTCAAAATTTACGTACCATGTAACTCACGTCGAGATCATCTACTCTAATCTGACTGTCCTGCATTCCTTCATCACCCATGGCCATAGTCGTAATCTAAAATTTCTGTGTTCAGTTATTTTAAATCAATTATCTAGACAACTCTGTCTGTAACGAATTCACTAAAAGAAAATGAAATGATCTATTAATTGAAACCATAGAAAAAGGTCTATCCTTCGTTGTAAAACCCTACTTGCTGAAAAATCACGTTAGAATTCCGATACTTACGATCTGAGATGTGACGAGACAAAAACGAAGGGAACTGAGCAATACACCGATTCACATTCAGAAGCATGGAGTGCTTGAAGAGTGACGAACTTGATTGTGATTGTTAATTACATAGATTGAAAAATGACGTTGATATGGTGATAGCGTTTCATTGAAGAGCGTAATTCCAAAGAGGCAATGGCAAGTGCAACTGAAAACCTCGTGATTTCTGTGTGTTGGATACAATAGGGTGTGGGAAACATTTACACGTATACACGTAGTAGTAAAATCTAATTTCTTCTGAAAAAGTCATTCTATTTAATAAAGTTATTATATATATAGTATGATATTATACTTTACATTGAAAGCATATACTATAATTAAATTAAACTTATTATGCTATTTCAGGAAACGTTGTTCTATTTAAAATTCTATTAATATCATGTTAATGATTATCCATATTAAATCGGATATTCATAATAATTAGGTAATTTTATAATTAATATTTACTTATATTTCAAATATGTAAATTATTTTATTTTATTTAATTGAGTATCAAATAATTTTAAGATCTAATTTTATATTATAAATTTAAATAGTCTTATTTGAACGATAGTTTTTAATATTTATTATTAAATAAAGATTTCTTTTTATTATTATGAATAATTTATTTGTGATTTTTGATATATTTTATTATTTTTGTATATATTTTTCTTTTGTAATTTCCTCAATTTTTTTATACCTATAAATAAATTATTTATATGAGAAAGAATATACATTATTCTCGTTCTCTCTAAACTCATATTTTCTTCTTTACTTTTCTGCTCCATCTGGTTTATATGTTATTAACACGTTATTAGCATGATTGATTTTCTTCCACATGTCATCTGTAGTTAATATTGCAAATTGCAAGAAAAAGTCATGTAAAAAAATTGATTAGAGAAAATTATTCTTTTAAATATATATTCCAAGGTCAGATTTTTGTCTCAAATTTTGTTATTCATATTATGTGTTGGGTAGAATATTTGTGTTCTATTTATGTAATTGTGAATTGAGAGTCTTGAAAATTTTATCATAGAAGAAAAATTTTAGAATATTTTTCTCACCCAAAGTGAGAAAATAATGCAAGAGTGAAAAAAAAATTCTCACTCAAAGTGAGAAAATAATGTAATGATTCAGGCCTATGAATTTTATTATAATTTGATTTTATGTAAGAGAAAGTTACATTCTTTTGAGTTCACATTTAAATGTAAGATTATAGTCATATTGTTCACATAAATATGAAATTTATTTAAACATAATGTGTCGTCTTGAAGACATTATCAAATAAATAAATTTAAAAAATATTTTTGTAAAATACCTTGAAAACATTGTCAAAGAAAAAAAAATGAAGATTTTTTCTTTCTCACAGTAAGTGGGAAAATAGAGCAAGAAAGAAAAAAGAAATTTCATTCTTGAAAAATGTGACATTTCATTGTTTATTAAAATCTCAATTTGTGTATATTAATTTATCTCAAATTTTACATGATATCCTAACATGATTAATCTTATCTATAGTATTTTTATATATGTATCTGAATCATCTTATATATAAGGTAATATGTTATATTAATATTTTATTTATTAATATATGTTTTATCCAGATAATTTCATTTGATAAATATTATTAGAATACTACATATGATTCTTGCGTATATACAATCTAAATAATTATAAACATATTAATTAATAATTTTAAAATAGGAAGCAAAGATATTCGTAATTATTTGTGATAATTGTTTATGATATTTATCATCATATTTATATAGATTATTGTTATCATTGTGAGTATAAAATTTCAATATTCATAATCACTAGTTGATTGTTATTGTGTGAAAAAATTATCAATGATATGTTAAAAAGAAATATTTATCTATTTTCATGCATTTAATGTGCTCAAGTAGTAGTCATATGAAGAAATAACAACTTAAGAAATATTTAAAGTTATTTTCTTGTATACTTGTAAAAGAACAAAGTATGAAACTTATATGAAAAAACACAACTCATCTAACTGACATTGCTCCGTTTCCTAAAGCGAATGTTACATATATGTATTTTCAAACAATTATTTTAATAATTTATTTTATTATATAAATTTTATTTATTATTGTTATAGATGTAATTAACACCTTTTGAATTATTTAGTAGTCAAATTTATTCTCACATTATGATTTCATTCATGCTTTTGTTTGAAGACATATTATTTGTGTTAAGAGATTTGTAAATTCAGATAATCAATAATGTATGTATGTGTGTGTGTGTGTTGTCATCTTTATATTTATAAGTGCATTTAGTTAGGAGTTATTGTCCATTTTATTTATCATGTACATGATTAATTATATATTAAAAGAAATATGAAATTGCTTTAAAGTTGTGTATTTTGGATGATTATTTTATATGGACTAATTTTAATAGTTTTTACATATATTAATGTCACAATATTTTTTCTTAAATAATTTTATTGGTTTATAAACATGTATACATTAAATGTGGTGTGTCTTTTATAGTGAGTAATATCAAGAAAAATAATTTGATATATATTTTGTATGTCTCGTTAATAATATAATGACTCACATAATACAAAAGGTCAATGTTAAATTTGTACTAGATGTCTATTAGTGCAATTGATAAATATATGACTATAAATCAGAAGTTTATGAAACAAAAATGAGTTTTTTGTTTGGCATGACCAGTAGGGTCATCCTGTGTATGTTATGATGCAAAAAATATTTAAAATTCCATGTGAACACCCATTGAAGAACTAGAAAATTCTTCAGTCTAATGATTTATCATGTACTATATGTTCCCAAAGAAGTTGCTAATTAAACCATCACCAATAAAGATATTTGTGATATTGTTGGTTCAATTTATCCAAGTTGGAGTTCATTTTCAAATTATCCAATTAAGAAAATTTTTCTTGATAATGGTGATGAGTTTATATCTCATGCTTTTAACAAGTATTGTATGACTATTGGATTTTATGTTGAGCATCATGTAGAACATGTTCATATACCCATGAGATCAAAAGTTTTAATGTTTTCTTGGGGACATGCAATCTTGCATGTTGTAATATTGATTTGCATCATGCCAATAAGTTATAATTATTTCTCATCTTTTGAAATTGATTTTTGGTTAACAACTTTATATTTCCAATTTTTTTCTTTGTATGTGTTGTATATGTTATAAATATGAGTTCAATTGTTTGATCACAACACACTAAGATGAGTCCTCATAAGATGTTGAAAATATATGTTGGGTATGAATCTTCATATGTTTCATCATTAATAGATTTATTTACGACTCAGTTTGTCAATTGTTATTTTTTATTAGTTTTCTCAACATAAGAAGGATATAGTAAAGATTAATTGGAATGAATTATCATTATTTTAATTCTCATAAAAAAAATTTGAACTAAAAGTTTAAAAGATAATTCATTTATAAAGTTTAGTCAAAATAAGTGGTTAAATTATATGTATCAACCACTAATGTTCCAATAAAATTTGATATACTTGTTGGACACATTGGTTTCAAAAGACAACAATCCTCAATTAAGAAAATGAGCTAAAAAGTAAGATGGTCAAATTGAGGTTATAAGAATGTTGGTTATACACTTGAAGACAACAATCTTTTAAGGTGTAAAATCTATTACATTTTTTGAGTCGTTGGTTATACACTTGAAGATGTTAAACCAATTGCATTCAAATAGATTTTTGTGCAAAAATAAAATGTGAAAGGTGAAATTGAAAAGTACAAAACATGACTTAACATTAATTTTGTAGATACATATTCATTAGTAGTGAATGTGAGTAATTTTTATACTTTTTCACTCTAGTAGCAAATGAAGGACTTAGTTTACATCTTATGGATGTTGTTACAACTCACTTATATTCAATTATATGTTTACATTTGATGGATGTTGTTACAACTCACTTATATTCAATTATATGATCTTCATAATGACATTTGCATGAAATTCCCTTAAGGATATAATTTGTCCAATAGTGCATATTCTTGAGAAGAATACTCTATATGGACTAAAACAATTAAGTCGCATGTCGTATAATCGACTTAATGAATATTGACTATGTATTTTCCCGAATATCTGAAAATAGTTTTTCATAATTGTTGTTTATATAGATGATGTAAATATTATTGGAATTCGATCTTAAAAAGTTTTCAAAAGCTATAGATTAATTAAAGATTTGAGATAAAGGACCTAGGAAACACAATTTTATTTAGGAATTTGAATATTTAATTAATACAATTTTTGTGCACCTAAAGACTTATATAGCATAGATGCTTAAAAGGTTTTATATGGGATATCCTATTCGTTGTACATTCCAATGATTGAAGATCTATAGAAGTGAACTAAGATCCTTTTATATCTTAAGAAAGGATGAATAGTACTTGATCCTAAAGTACCATGTCTTGGTGTTATTGAAAAATTAATGTATCTTAATATGCATACACGACCTTATGTATCATTTTCCACTAATTCACTAGTAAAATATAAATACACCAATACAAAGACATTTAAGCTTGTACTTTCGTTATTTTAGAGGTTATCTATTAGATCCTTGTAATGATATATATAACATAAGATTACATGAGGTGATACAACAATTTCATGACAATATACGAAATAAGCCAAAATAAGCACTTCAGCTAATCATACAAAAAATATAGCTTAACATGAGGAAAAATTGAATCGACAATCACATATGAAGATAATGTTACATGTATTGTTCGATCAAAAGAAGGATACATCAAATGAGATAGAACAAGCATATTTTACCAAAGTTTTGTTTCACCCATGATCTCCAAAAGAAATAAATGTTCAACAAGTTAGTTGCATGAGAATCTAGAAGATTTTTTTACAAAGTCATTACCAAGTAAGACTTTTGAGCAACTAACTCACAAGATTGGACTTTCTCAACTTATAGATGATTGTTTGCATGAGGAGGAGAAACAAATACATTTTGCACTCTTTTTTCCTTCGTCATGATTTTGTCTCATTGGATTTTTCTGACAAGGTTTTTAATGAGACAAGTGATTATGTATTAAAGAATAATGTACTTTTTTGTTCTTCACTAGGGTTTTATCTCACTGGATTTTTCTTAGTGAGATTTTAACGAGACATATTCTTAAATAATTGACATCCAAGGGAGAGTGTTATGAATAATTTATTTGTGGTTATTCATATTTTTATTATCTTTTATAATATTTTCTTATTTATATTTATCTTCTTTGCTGTCTTCAATTATTTTTGTACCTATAAATAGACTACTTCTACTATAAAAAAATATACATAATTCCTATTCTCTCTAAACTCTTATATTCTTTTTATTTTCTCTCTACTTTTCTATTTCGAGTTATATTTTACTTAACATTTATGAATTATTTTTTAACCAAAATTTTTTAGGAGATACTCTTGCTCTTGTTGAATCATATGTTTTATTATTTTTGGTACATCATATGTTTTATTTTAATCTTATATATTGAGCATTTAGCTGTATTTTTTATTTTACTTTTTTTAATATATCACTTAATTTTAATTCGATTTACAACTAGTCGCAAAAGTATCTTTCTCAAGTCTAAAAAAAAAAGTCTCAACCATCTCATGCCACTACTATCTTTCAATTTAATTTTATCCATATGCTTGATTTTTTTAATTCCATTTTTCTCTTCCAATTAATCTACTTTTTTCATGTTTATTAGATTTTGATTCATGTGATACATAAACACTTCAATTAAGTTTCCTCACTCACCTCTTACACTAATCATTTTCTGTCCAACACACGCATAATTCACAGAAAATATACACTCTAGTACTCTCGGGAGGAGCACACACTTGAATTATCAAATCTTCACTCATTCTTTTTTTAACACTCTTACACACTCACTTTTGTCTTTCATTTCTTTTACCACCATTTATAGTAAATAGGGCTATAAATAGGCCAAATAACCTATCAAGAGTTTCTAATTTAGTGTAAGGCTTAGTTTGACCTGACCATTAAAAGGTTAGATCTTGGCTTTTTTATGAAGTTTTTTTTTTTTTTTTTATTTATTTGAAGAGCTCAAGCTTTAATTTTAAAAATGAAGCCTGTTAGATTTGATAGGCCAACCTATTCAATCATGCTTTTTTTCCACTGTTACTAAGAACTGGAATTTTCTGTCATTTCATAGGTTTCATACGGGCCGGATAATGGTAGAAACATCCTTAATTTTATTTTTGTGCATTGTTCATTGATGATCAAACTGATAGGTTCTATTGGGGGTTTGATAAAAAGGGGAAATTTCATTTGAAATTTATTAAATGAAAATATTTTTTGAATTAATTTTTAAACGGAGATAATTCAGTTGAGAGTTTTATGAATTTTGAGTATGAAATCATAAAAAATTTTACAGACTTTGACTTTTTTCTTTTTAAATAGTGAAATTGTAAAAAATTCAATGGTTTTAATTTTTTTATTATTTATATAAAGCTGTAAAATTTTCACAACTTCAAAGTTGTGATGAATTTTTTTAAAATTAATTTTAAATGACTTTAAAGTCATTTTAATTATAATTTTATATTTCATGGTTTTTGTTGTTTAAGTCTTATAAAATTAAAAATAATTATAACTATTATTTTTATAATTTACAATTTTAAAGTCGTTCAAATAATAATTATAATTAAAATAAATAATTCTTTTATAATCCAATGACTTTTATTTTTTATTCCTAATCATTAATTATTATTTTAATTAATGTTTTCTTAACCAATAATAATAAGATAAAAATTAGTTTTAGATTATTAATTTATACTATTTAGATTCCTTTTCATTTCTAAATTTAACAAATAACAATTTATAAAATAAAATATAGAAATATTAAATAAAATAGGAGAAAAGTAAAATTATATGAGACCTTATCCTGCACAACGACATGGCAGAAAAATAGAGTAATAGAAACATCATAACATGAAATAAATTATAAAAGAAAGACAAACACATTTATTGTTTGTGCAAATACATTTTTATATATTGATTGAAAAATATATTAAAAATAAGTATATTAAAAGAAAAAGAGATAAAAGAAAAATGAACTTATATAAGAGAATTATCGTGTATGACAAAAAAATATAGTAAAAACCAAAATATAAAATTATAATTAAAACTACTTTAAAATCATTCAAAACTAATATAAAAATAAAAAATTAATCACTACTTTGAAATTGTGAAAAATTTACAATTTTATATAAATAATCAAAAATTAAAGCCTTTGAATTTTTTATGACCTCACTATTAAAAAAAGAAACTGAAGTCGTGAATTTTTTTTATGACTTCATAATGAGAAGTCCTAAATTTTTCTATAAGTTACACTTATTTAAATATTAATTCAAAAAATATATCATTTATATAATAAATTTCAAATGGAATTATTCCCTCTTAATCAATCCCACAGCTTCTATTAATAAAAGTCTTAAAGTTTTGCTTTTATCTCTTTTTCTTTTAATATACTTATTTTTAATATATTTTTC
>PYAF01001286.1:1223343-1241426 GCA_007407185.1 Glycine tomentella
AAAAAAAAAGGTTTCAAAATCTTAACTATATAGAGGATGTTTGAGTCAACGAAAAGTATAGTGAAATAATACATTACATTGTTAAATTTTTTTGTTTGTTAAGATTTTTGTTTTATATTAATTTTAAATTTTATACATTATAATTAAAACTTAAAATATTTGTTTTCTTAAAAAAAAAGCTTAAAACATTTGTTTGAGCCTACAAATATGTTATTTTTTTTAGTCCATATATTTTTTTCATTTTTTATTCATATACTTTTACTTTATTTTTTAGTGTCTGTAAATTTATTTTTAGTAATTTTAATGTGTCAACATGACGTGTTACAACTAACATGGCTATGTTGCAAATGTGACATGGATGATGACATATTATGTTAATGTAACGTGTGTTACATGATCTATTGGTGACATGCTATTATAATGACATCGTTTTTAATGATTTTATGGTGAAACTTGATGATAAGGATAAAAAAATGAAACATTTGAAAGGATTAGGAACTTAGACTGAATTGAAACAAACAAAAATACCTTACGGGGATTAACAATAAAAAACACTAAATTATAAGAATTAAAATTATATTTAAATCTTGATAATATAATTAAAAACAAAGCATTGTTACGTGCTGAAAACATGCATCTATGTTTGCTAGAGACTTCTTTGGAAGGTGAATTGGATTTTATTGTCATTAGTCAAGATGAAAATAAGTCAAATTATTCGTGAGGTTAATAGCTTAACTCGAGTATGAGGTGGAGGAAGATAAATCTATATATATTTCCACTGAAGAATCCTTAAGAGACGAAAAGTTCAACGACACACAGGTTCGAGTTGGTCCATATCTTTTAGGTCAAATCGTTTTCTACTCTTCCTTTTGAGGTGATACACATCATTAATATTGAAGAGTTTAAGAACTCACAAAAAAAGAGTTTAAGATGGTCGTCCAGTTTAACAAGGCTGCAGGTTCGATGCATGTTTCATCCTTTCATGGGTACTTTCATGTTGCTATAGAGAACTAATAGTTCTGAAGTTGGATCCAATCTGCTCAAGAGTTAAGAATTTGTCCTCTTTAGGGAAAAAATTCACTGTTTCAAGAATGTATCCTATATACATCTGTTAAAATCAACAACGCTTGACATATATAATTTTTTTTCTTATTTTAATTTTTTTGAGATAAAGAAAGAGGAAAAATAACAAGAAAATATATTAACAGAGGAATATTAAATATTTCCTCGTCTTTTTGGTTTTTATTTTTTATGAGTATTTGCATGTAAATTAAAGTTGGAGAGCAATATAATAAAATAACCATTTGCCTCCGCACACCACATTAAACGTACAAATAATGAAATTATTTGTAATTTTATAGAAAAAGAAACTAAGGACGCTACAAGTCTAAATAAATTGGAGTGTATAGAGCAAGTTGATGAAAAAGTGTTTTTACATATAAATAACTTTACATTTAAAAAAGTCATTTTTTGCGGTTAAAAAATGTCATATTAGTTCATTTAATTGATTCTATTACACTGAATCTGTCCTTCATTGAATTCGTTTGATGATAATTGACAAATTATGAGAAATATTACAGTATATGTACACGAAATATCATTATTACTGGCGGATATTACCTATAAGCACATAAATTTTTGTGGTAATTCAAAATATCAAGGAATGCTGACGAACAAAACTTGGTTGGTAATATCGTCATAAGAAATAAATTTACCAACAGACATTTGTCATCTGTCAAAAATTACTGATAAAATTATTTTTGGATAATATCACATTACCAACGGAAGCGTCCGTAGGTAATTACCAATGGAAATGTAGGTTTGTAACATCAACCAAAATTATATCATAAAGAAAAACTGACAGAAAAATTATTGGTCTAACAAAAGCACTTTAAGAAATTAAAGTAAAATTTTAAAAACTTAAAAAGACTAAATTAAAAAAGAAAAATCCACGAGTAAAATTATATCAGTCAATTTGGATTGTATTTTGCTAAATTTATTATTCAAACCGATCAAAAACTTTTGGGATAAATTGGACTGGATTTTTGTTTTATCTTTTTGACAAATCCACCCCTAAAATAATTTGATCAAGATAGGTTGATTTGGATATTGATCATCGGATCAAACATTATTTTTAATTTTTAAAATCTGTTTAAAAACTTTAGGATCGGACAACCGGTATTCTCTCTTTTTTTTTTTTATGACAAAAGCAAAACTGGCATTAATTCTCAATGTTTATTGTTTACCAAGAAATTAGATGGAAGTATATTTAGCTTTTAATTTATGAAAGAATTAATTTACATTATTTTGAAGTAGCTAGGTTTTGTGGAGCACGGCAATAGTAAACTCTTCAGAATTTAAAATTAGTCTCCCACAGACACCGATGAGAGTTGAATCTGTGATGACGTAGTTTCGACAGGTCAAGACGATAAAACAATTAAGAAGCAACGTCAGCTAATACAGAAAAAGTCCTTAAACAAATGGCCAACAACAATTGCCAAAGTCATCAGCTATCTTTATTCTTTTCAAAACGATTCCTTCTTTATTTGTATGTTTGTTTATCGTTTAAGTCAACAAAATTAAACTCTCAATGCATCATTCCATCCAATGATGATGCCTTACTTGTTTATCATTTTCAACGCACGAGTGCCCTTAAATTATGAAAGGAAGAAACTTAATTAAAGTGAGAAATAAAAAAAATGTTACCGGTGTCTAAAATATTAATCAAAGAATTAAAATGAAAAATATTTTTATTGAGATGTACAAAATTATGTTATTTATGACTTTTTTAACATCCTCTTATAATTTTTATAATAAATATTTTCTCTTTTTAATTCTTTAACCAATAAAAATAAAGCAAAAGGCTCTTTTTCTGTTTAATTCTAGCTCAACTTCTCGTGAGATTTTCAAGACTGCTGCACGAAGAGATGGATAATGCTGAAGCTGGCTGTAGGTACCTATTTCCTTCTAACCTATGATATTTGAATTAATAATGCATTAGAGGCATGGATGCAATAGCTCTTTATTAAAATACATTATAAAGAAGGGATTTTAAAACATCATTAAATATTGAGTTTAAATTCAATTATTTCCTTTTTGTCTTTGAAAAACTAAGTAAATTTATAATAATATATGATGGTCAAAATATGATCAAATATATAAAAACGCAATAAGAACATGATAAGATAACATTAATAATGATATCCTATGTCGTATTTGATTGAGATTTGATAATGATAAGGAATAGTAATGATGATAATTGTGATTGTAGTGACAATAATAAGAGTATGATAGCAATGGTCGTTGCAATTAATGACAACAACAATGATGATTGTGATGATAACAATGGAGACAACAATAATAATAATAATGATAGTAGTTGAGGTCAGTGACGGAGCCAACAAACCTGTTTAGGTAATGTCATATTTTAAGTAATGTCAAATTTTATTTTTAGGTAGTGTCAAATTTTATTTATAATCCTAATTAATTATATAAATATATATAATTATTAAAAAAATTTCCCCCATTACTATAAATTTTATTTTTTAGGTAGTGTCATGGTCATCGTTGACCACGACCACTAGTTGTGGTGATTACAATTACAACAATAATGATGATGATAATAATGGTAACGTCTATGTCATGATTGGTGACGACAATGACACAATATTAGCAATGACATGAGTGATAGTTGTGATAGTGGTGATAAGAAGGAGGAATGAAGAGAGGGCAAGTATCATATTTTGTTGCTTTTTCACCCAACTGCACCCTAGAGATAAGAAATACATTGCACTAGCTAGGATAGACAATAATAAGAAAAGAAAATCACGTCCTATTAATGCACCAAAACAATTGATTACAGGTATATGAGTGGGATAACTAATTAACCTATATGTACTGATTACCAAATGAACCTTAAAGTAACAATGAGTAACACTTTTAAAGAAGAAATAAGTTATTTATCCTTAATTTTGATACACTACCAATATAAATATTTTTAATCTATTACTAGTTACTTTTAAAGCAATTAATACAAAAGTCAATAATATTTTTACCTTACATATATAACAATTCAATTTTGATTGATAATGTAAAAGAAAATTTACGAGAAGAAGTGACAAAAGAGGTTTGCGAGAGCCCTCCTCTCTAGATCCAGATTTAGACTGTGCCAATGTCTTCTTCACCATGACAGCGGGGTGAAGTGTGATTTTCCTTGGAAGAGAGAGAATGAGAAAGAAAAAGGAAAAGAAAAAGAGAGAGAAAAACTCTATATTTGTTAAGTTTTCTTTGCACAAACAAATGTCATGTAGGTTCAGATTGGATCAAACCTAACTCTGGAATAAAAAATCACATTATAAATTTACAAAGACGGAAAATGGATAAAAAAATTTACAGGAACTAAAAAGAATCCTTCATAAGCTTATGACAACAACAGCCAAAACAAACTCGTCAAACAGGTTCTGGGAAATAAAATGAAAGACTGATTCAATTGTTGTATCTTTATAATGTTGAAAGAAGGATTTATTGGGAGTAATGTAAACCACGGTTATGTAGGCTAAAAGGAGAAATAGTTGCAAGAGAAGGGATGTTTACCCAAATCATAAGTCTTGAGACAAAGAGCAAATACGATTTCCATAAGTGGGTTGCAGTTTAAATAAAAGAATAACATCTTTCCTTTCGTATTCACTCATAGCTCTTCGATCCATTTGTCCCTTCCATTCCCCCAGTCAAATTAAATTCATACAGGAAAATAGTGTAACAGTTTAAATTAAAGGAGTCGTTAAGTACATCCTAAAAACCAAGCGTGTATTAATTACAAGGTAAATGAAAAGAAATTGTAAAAACATTAGCTATTATCAAAAGTTAATATCATTTTTTTCTGATTAAGTTAATATTAATTTATAAAGATAATTTAAATTTAGTTAGAAAATAAATTTAAATTTTGAAAGACAGCCATTAAGTTAAATATATTTTAATTTTTTATAAAAAAATTAAGAAAATAATATATATTTGTATTTACTTTGTACTTTTAAATCAATTTTCCTTTTTATGCACAATAATATATTAACGGTTTAAAAAATATGATACTTCCCGGAACTTAAATTTGACAAAATAAATGAAAAGTGTTTTCATATTTTTCTAATTTTTTTTTTTACTGGATTCATATTTTTTTAAGATTGTTGTATTATTTAATTGATATTAAAATACTTAAAATTAAATTACAATTTACCATGATAATTTAAATTTAAAATAAAGATAATTTAGTTTTTAGTTAAATATATTTTATTTTTTTATAAACAATTAAACAAACAATATATATATATATATTTGTATTTACATAGGTGTAGGAAACATTTTTTCTTGGTTAATAAAATTTAAAACTAATGGCTCTATTCATATTCACAAACTCATAATTATACACATCGATCAATTAAGGCAACGCATTTAAACTGCATACGTTAATCATATAATTTACCTAATTAAGGAAGCAAATTTGTGCATTTATTGTTTACGTCAATTAAAAAATTAGTACTGATTGAAATATGAAATATATTAAATATTTTGTATGCGGTTATCTAACATTACGATCATGTAAATGGATATGGGAAAAATGGATTACATCTATTATCCCAACTCACCTCTCTTTATATATATAAAGGTACATGATATCTTCATCTGATTTTGACTTTGAAACAGGAAAATTGCAATTCAGTTTATTTATCTTAATCAAAGAAGTTATAAACTCTTGAGTGTCTTGCCAAATATACTCATAAATTTGGGGAAATGTTAAAAATTTGTATATAACTTCATCTATACTAATAATAAGAGAATATCCCTCATTTAATATCCACGTTTTATTGAATAATTTTATCTTTAAATTATTTCTTAAACTTTCAAATTTTTCTTCTAAGCTAAAGTAACTTTCCACTATTTTTATATTGTAAGTTTTTTTCTGTCACTTTTTTATTAACTGTATTTAACTTTCATTTTTTTTCTTATTTATTATTTAAAAAATTTATAGAGGCGTATATCATGCCATTACAATTAAACATATTTATTTCCTTTGTTAAATACAGAATATGCCTACTTTGTAGCTATTAGGAAAATGTTTACAATGGGAAAGGAGGGGGGAATATAATATACGGGAGACAAATACGCACCTCATATATATGTTATATTAACAGTTGAACCGACTTTGCAAGTTGGCTTGTACTCATAATTAATTGTCATCTTTCCTTTAAAAGAATCACCAGTAATATACATACATACATATATATATATATATATATATATATATATAATTATTATGATGATAACCAAATTATTAGAATTATATGCAATTTCTCCTGAGACTTTGAGATTAGAGGATTAGCTAGCCGAGAGAATATTTCAAAACTTCTCTAGCTAGGGTGACTGAATGACTAATTCAAAGCAATAGTGGAAAGTTAACTCCGCCATAAAGAAATTTTGGCAAAACCTTGGCACGGATACCTATCTCTAACCACAAAGGTCAAACACACACACAGCTAATTTAACTTCCCGAATTTTATGTGCCATCCCTAGATTCCAAAGTCATCATACATTAAATTTGATCATATAATTATATGTATATTTCTTCATTGTTTATTACATATTAAATATATGCTTTCCGTGGGAGACTTGCTTCTTTAAAACGGGCCACCAAACCCCACTAATATTAATTTTCATCATTTGTTCATCTTATCTTGCTTTGGCTTTCAGATAGAAAACTAAGGTGGCTTCAATGAGTACCATAAGCAAAGGTTCTTCTTCTTCCAAGGATATGACCAGTGAGTGTGACTCCTCCGAGGAGAGTGGTTGGACTAAGTACTTTGAGGATTTCTTTGACAAACATAATATTGATGATGATCAGAAATGTTCTATATCGTCTTTCTCTGGTGTTGATAGCTACTCCACCTCCTTTGTCTCTGATGCTGCTACGAAAAAATTAACTGACAACATACAAGCTGAGGAATATGGTCACCAATCGAGTTTGAAGAAGAGAAAGAAGATCAAAACAGCTTTGGTTGATGATGCTTTGGAAGATACTGCAAGTTCTCCTATCAAAGGCTCCAAGGTTCATTATTTTTCTTAATTTCTTCTTACGATATTGCCTTTGCTTTCAATTAGTGAAAGTTAATTTATATATATATAAATATCAGTTATATATATATATATATATATTAATTACTTTTAATTCTATAATTTGTTAATAATATTTTAGGCTTTATGTATCAGAACAACTTATGCAATTAATGCAAAACTCAATTTGATCAACTCATCAATAAAATGAGCCTTTTTCCAGGTTAATAAATTTGATCAACTCAATTTACATTGACAATATATAATTATTTTTTACCTTTTGTCTCTTTGGAAGGACAAAGAAAATACATGAGAATTTTATGCTTAATTAATCAAAGAAACATTTCCTTTCTAACCGAAATAATTCGCCTTCTTTCTTTTTCCTTATTACATTTCCCCTAGACTGAAATAATGTGTACTCCTTGATTTCAGAGACCTTGCTATATCCATAAATGAATGTTTATTGTGGAACTGAATTAATGAACGATTGAAGCATTTTTCAACTAACAAAGATGTTTTTTTTTTTTTTTTCCTTTTGTAGGAAAAGACAAATACCTTAGGAGAAAGAGATGAAAGGAAAGAAATGCATTTTAATGAGAGGGACAATGACCACACAAAACTGAAGAAGAAAGGTCTTTGCTTAGTTCCTTTGTCGATGATAGTGAAATATATCTAGGTTGATTAGTTCCATGATAAAGCACCCCCATATATGCATTTGGGAAATATCCATGGACACCCCATGTTGGTAGACATTCAGAGAAAAAAGAAAAAAAAAAAGGAAGAAAATATGTAATAGGTAATGTAGTGCAGCAAGAAAAAAGAAATTGAGAAAAATAATGAATGTTTGAGGTGTTAAAGGAATATTACTTGTGCATTTCTCTGTAGTGCACATAATAGATAATCTTCTTTGTTTTTTAAGGCAGTAGATAATCATGCTAGACAGCTAGAGCATGTTGTATATAATGAATCAATCATTATTTTCAAATTTCACTCTTCCTAGCAATTGAAACACACGCAATTATATATATATATATATATATATATATATATATATATATATATATCAAGTCTTAACTTTTTTTGGTTTCCAATGCCATGGCTGTACATTACACCTTTTACACTAGAATAGCACTCGTATATATATGGAACTTACTCAATCTATTATGAAGCAAATACTACGCATAAAAAACGGAAAGCATAATATGACTAATAGAAAGGTACAAATAGTGAATGGTAATAAGCCAGATATATGATAACTTAAATTTTATTTTATAACAACCAATTAACATATTATTCTGACAGACCTTAATTATCAAGATTAGTGGATGAGCATAGATATTTAGTGTAACCTTAAATAATATTTTCGCCTAAAAATTTAAAGATAGCTCTAATATATTTCAGTCAGCCTTATTTTAATGCAATCCTAAATAATGATTAAACGATTTATGTCAAGAAGAAGATTATGTTTCTTGGTTATGGGTTCTCAAGCTATTCCGGAAAGTGCTTGGTGTAGGTAAATGGAATATAGGATTTTGTGTGAAAGATAATGATTGAAAGACTATAAAGGAAAACGTTAAAGGAAAGCAGTAAAGGAAAACAATAAATGAAAGGTTTAAATGAAAATGGCAAAAACTGTAAAGAAAAGTGATACAATAAGTGCAAGATAAAATAAGTTTGAGTTTTGGATTGATTGTGTGTAAAATTTGAAATACAAGACCTATTTATAAACTCACATCCCCTACCGGACCACATTTTCTACTTGATAACTTCCTAGAATGTGGTTTAGAGTTATACAACTAGGTTTGGGGTCATTCGGCTAATTTTTGCAGTTGAATTTGGTAAGCAGCAATTGATTTTAGCTAACAAATTTTGAGGTAGATGTATTTTCTGATAATTGCTCCTAAAATCTAAGCACGTATGCCTCTTTCCATAAGTCAACTTATCAATTATTTTCAACGTTGAAGAAGATGCCAACTACTTCCTATTTTTTAGGGAGTATTATCATTGATTAGTTTTAACTGTTACAGGCCATTTGAATAACAGAAAATCATGGAAAATATCATCTTATCTTTATCAAATTAAATTTGACTTAATTTAGCTAATTTTTCGATGCTTAAAGTTCGTCAAAATCTATCATTTGGTTAACATTATATGTGGCTAAATTGACCTTATCCATGTTCAACTAACACTAAAGTTAGTTGAATCTGCCACTCAACTAATATTGAATGTAGTCAAAATGATCTTCTACTCATTCAGCTAATCTTAAAATTAACCAAATTCGGCCAATTCAGCTAACATTGTAGGTAACCATATTGACCTTGTCCATGTTCTGCTAACCTTCTTATTTGGCTATATTGACAAGTTGTATATTCTGTATTCAACTAGACTAATCATCTTCACCTCATTCAACTAACATAAAAGTTAGCCGAATTTCACCTTAGTCGATAGTCATTCTATTGAATCCTCAACAGCAGAATTCTGAAGCAAAATTTGGGTGTTAACAAATACCCCTACATATTTTGTCTTAAAACATAAAAAGGAAGCTGAAGGATACATTGTATCAGTGAATCATATTGCCATCATTCTTTCTACTACCAGTGCCTATGATTCTCGGCTAACATGGTTATGTTGCATGAGAAAACTTGGATCATCTAGAACTACTAGGTTTGCTGAAAGTAGACTTGTAATGTTTTAATAACATCGCTATATGCTCCCTGAACTTCAAGTTGACCAGGTTTGCAGAAAGTAGACTTACAATGTTAAGATAACACTGTTATATGCCCCCTAGCTTAAAGTTGACTAGGTTTTCAGAAAGTAGACTTACCATGTTAAGATAACATTGTTATATGCCCCCTGATTTAAAGTGATCCAATACACTCCAACTCATCAACACTTTTAGACAACATTTCCATAAGAAACTAGGCTTCGATGACATTAGCTGCCTAATCATCGTGATAATCAACTACTTATCCAGATGCATTATGATCTTCAATAGAGACTAGACATGGCTCTATTTTTTGGTTAGATCTACTTTGCTTGTTTATAACAAAACACTCAATTATGGAAGCTTTGGTTGCTAAGTGATTCAAGTCTGAATATTCCTGTGTAAACAACATCTCTCTTAGTTAGGGATGTATGCTATCCACAATTATGGCCACATATTCAGACCTTGGAAGTTGTACCGTGCATTTGCTACTCAGCTTTCTAAATCTTCCTATGAAATTAGCAGCCATCTCATCCACTTGTTGTTTCAAATTCATCAAGTTTGCTACTATAACTTCAAGTTGGGTTCTATAAAACCTATTATGGAAGAACCTTTCCATATTTGTCCAATTCTGAATAGAATAAGGTGGCAAGGAGGAATACCATGTAAACAAAATTCCTATTAAAGACAACGGAAACAATTACAATTTGTAATGTTCATTATGGTTAGCCTCCCCACATTAAGTAGTGACTTGACCAATATGTTCCATTATAGACTTGTCATCTTCGCCCGAGAAAGTTGTGGAATTTGGAATTATAAAGTTACTCGGCAAAGGCCTCATCTCTTGTCCACCCACTCAGGAAACCGTTTCCTATATGTTGGCTTGTCTAGTAGCTTCAACTGAATGCCAAAGTATCTCTTCATATTTTTAGCTATCATGCTTGGGTTAATCAGCTGAGAAGGATTCAACTGAATTGAAGGAACTAATCCTGGTGGAATAGGATTCGGTTGAATTAGCTAAACTATATTCGGATGACTATGCTGATTCAAATTTGGCTGAACTAACTAAACTGTATTCGGATGATCACGCTGATTCAAATTCGGCTAAACTAGTTGATCCAAAATCAGTTGAACCAAATTTGACTAACTTAACTTATTCAAATCTAAACTAGTTGATCTAAATTCGATTGAACTAGTCAAACCAATCCTACTTGAACTGAATTCAACTGAACTAGTTGAACTAGCCCTACTTGAACTGAATTCGGTTGAACTAGTTGAAGCAGCCTTGCCTGTCTCTTTTATATCTCCTTAACCTGTTGAACCTTGTTATGAACAATGGGTTTGAAAATATTTGATAACTGAGATATAATATTATGTATCCCCATATTAATATGTTGTCCTATTAACGAGATCGTCATTAGTTGTTTTCCACAGGAATTTTCCGCTATAGTGGACGATATTGCAAAAAAAAGAGGTGTGGTTTGTGATGGCTACGAAGTAGTTGTAGTCACCACTATCGTAGGTGTTCTCGAGATAATTTCTTCAACTGATTTGCAAGAACCACTTTTCTTATGTGCGGACTCCATGGTATTCAAATTTTTGGCCAGAATGAAAATGTTCACCTATTTGGTCCCACCGGGCGTGGCAACTAGTTGTCGCGTAAAAATACAAAGTTAGCTGTAATATGTTTCGGTCAACCTTGCTTCAACGTGATCCTAAATAATGATCAAACAATTTATGCCAAGAATAGGAATCTACTCCTTGGTTATGGGTTCCCAAGCTACTCCAAAAAACGCATGGTGTAGGTGAACAAAGAAGAAAGAAATAAGATAGAATTTTGCGTGAAAGATAACGATTGAAAGGCTATAAAGAAAAACGGTAAAGGAAAACAATAAAGGAAAGGTTTAAATGAAAGCAATAAATGACAGAAATTGTAAAGAATAGTGATAAAATAAGTGCAAGATAAAATAGACTTGTGTTTTGGATTGATTGTGTATAAAATTTGAAGGACAAAGTCTATTTATAGGCTACAAACTCACATCCCTACTAGAGCACATTTTTTATTTGATAGCTTCCTAGAATGTGGTTTGAGAGTTATTCAACTAGGTTTGGGGGTCATTTGGCTAGTTGTACACTGATTTGGCTAATTCTGACAGTTGAATTCAGTAAGCAGCAATTGATTTTGGCAAGCAACGGTTGATTTTGGCTAACATTTCGGCTAACAAATTTCTAGGCAGATTTTTAACCGCTTCAAGCCATTTGAATATCAGAAAATCGTTAAAATATCATCTTATCTTTATTAAATTAAATTTGACTTGATTCAACTAATTTTCTTATGCTTAAAGTTAGTCGAAAATCTATCATTCAGGTAACATTGTAAGTAGTCAAATTGACCTTATCCATGTTCAACTAACACTAAAGTTACTTAAATCTCCCGCTGAGCTAATATTTAACGTAGGTGAAATAATTTTCTACTCATTCAGCTAACCTTAAAATTAGTCAAATTGTGTCAATTTAGCTAATATTATAGGTAGTCATATTGATTTTGTCCATGTTTTGCTAATCTTTTAGTTTGACTAATCTTGATAAGTCGATAATTCTGTATTCAACCAGACTAGCCTTTACTACATTCAGCTAACATAAAAGTTAATTGATTTCCATCTTAGCCGATGGCCATTATGTTGAATCATCAATAGCTGAATTTTGCAGCAAAATTTGGATAACAAATAAATGAATAAATAAGCATTCAACCTTAAAAATATGCTTCCAACATGGATATTTTTATAGACCATTTCATCTACTAGACACAATTATGTTCAAGTCGTAGAATCACCATGATGAATGACAGAGTTTTCTCTCTAAGTATTTAACGTAGTTGCATACCTAGAAGTTGAACTTGAGAACTATGGTCATTCAGTGCTTCGATTGAGGAAATAAAAGTTTTTTTTTTATATTCACACAAAAAAGTTTTGTTTATACTTTTATTGACAAATTTGGTTTTATGACAAAAATAGGATTAAAAAAGTATATACAAAAATAATGTAGAGAAAAAATATTTACACGACAAATGTTATATTTGTCACATAGGGTGCAAGAGGCATCATTATGGGTAGGTGTAGACTTTTGCTTTCCATTTGTCCTATAGTGAGCGGCGTCATCCTAAATGTAAACTTCTATTTTTCTGTTTTTCTTATAGTGGGAGGCGTTATCCTCAGTGCTGAGACCCTCCTCTACAACTCGTCAGCACATGCAATTCCCTTTTCAAAGATAGGAGGTGCCAATCTGATTGGTGTCTTACACGAGAATTAAATAAAAGGTGAATTTAAATTAATTTAAATAAAAATACATGTACAAATATATTCATTTTAGAAGAATTGTATACTTTCTATAAAAAATACGAAAAAATTCGTTTGTATTTTTTTTTTTAATCGATGGTGATTTCTACACTTTTTTCCTCTTTTGCTCAAACACAATTAAACAAGTGATAAATAATTAATGTACCCCAAAGAAAATGATAACTACCTCATTTAAACAAAAGTGGCAATCCGCCCTCTCTTAAGTTCTAATTGTTCATTTTAGCACATCACACAATCTCATTTAAACAAAATAATTAACATATATAACTTCAAAAATGTTAAGACGTGACAATTATATGTTCATAACGGGACACTTAAGATTACCTAAACAAATATTACAATTTAGTTTTATTCATACATTTTAAAGTAGAACAGTTATTAAAAAAATAACAATATTATTAATAAATTTTCAACTATAACAGCAATTAAAAGTAAACTAACAATATTATAAATATATTTTCAAGTATAACAGTAATTAAAAAAATTATCTCCCACTTGGTTAATTTGTTGATGCAGCTGCATGTGTTGATGCCCAAAGCCACTCACTTTGCTCGTTTGAAATCACCTTCAATTGCAACAGGAGCCATAAACAATGGGGAGTCACTGATGAGCTCTTGTACATATTGTTGAAGAAAGTTTCACCGGATATATGGCGTTTCCTGTATCCTATATGATAAAAATAACTCTATACTAATATTAAGAAATTACATATGGCAAGGATGTAGGACAATATATAATCGATTATGAAAACAACTACCTAAACATATGCACAAAGGAAGCCAGCTCGATGGATCAGTAGGTAATACATTTTTCAACTCTCTAAGGTCCTTTCCAAGTTCCAATAAAGCAAGGAGAAGAAAATGGAAAATGAGCATACTTTTCTTGTTATGCATACCTAACTTTCGAAGGTGCAGGTAGCTAGTTTTAGTACTTTTGAAAATCATGAGAGTTTTTAAGTAATATGCTGGAATTGTTAAATAACTTATTTAATTTTTGAGAAAAACTCTATTGCATGGCCTTCATCCAGCCATGTCTTTTTCAGGTAACTAATTTCCCCCATGTCTAATTAAGTCTAAAAGGTCCTGTCTTTTCATCAAAAGAAAAAACAAAAATTATTCTAGCTAGAGAAGCCTTCTTTATTGGGACACCCATATTAAAAATGTGCCACCAAACATAGTAAATAAACTTTAATTTCCAGGAATGGCAATGGATGGCTCTATATAATCATATCAATGTGAATCACGAGAAGGTGTGTAACTCGATAGAAATTTGAAATTTCCTGTGTAGGAACAAAGATAGCTAGCCACAGAATCAATGCATGAAATTCTGTTTGTCATTTAACAGAATTTGGTTGCCATGAGGAAATTGAGTATATATTGAGAAGGTAGCCTTATGTGTTTTTTCAAATGAGATTAATGCCCCTGCTGTGAGAGTAAAAGGACTTTACACACAATCAATCACATTTTTTTTTTGCAACCTTACATAATAGTGTTTTAATTAAATAAAAAATAATTAAAAAAATGTAACTGCAAATTTTTTGCCTTTTTCACCCGCTCTCAAGGCTTTGCCTATGCTGTTTCACGCACCTTTC
The DNA here is from genome assembly GCA_007407185.1 of Glycine tomentella. Classification (NCBI taxonomy): domain Eukaryota; kingdom Viridiplantae; phylum Streptophyta; class Magnoliopsida; order Fabales; family Fabaceae; genus Glycine; species Glycine tomentella. The sequence goes on from PYAF01001286.1 coordinate 1,238,096, forward strand.
TTTTTCGCCTTACCTAATTCTCAATTTTCACGTAGAGACATATATAAGCAAAAAGTTTGGTGTGTTTTTTTATATTACAGACTCATTTTTAAACATGTTAATTACTAATTTCTCTTTATATAAGAAAAAAAGTAGATGCCTTCATTGAGGGACACATATACCTTGGGAAAAGATTTTTAATTTTTATTATATAATATACATAGTTATAAATTTTCCCTATAATTTGAAACATAATTAAGAAATAATCAATAATATGAGTATTACCTTCACCAATTTATATGAGCATTGTCTCCTTAAGTTAAAATTTCTGAAGCCATCACTTTTTATTGTCTAATAATATTATAAGTCAGACAGTGAAAAAATCTCTTAAATTATAGACTAGGGGAAGTTCTGGTCCCGAGAATATGCATCAGGTTCGTTACTTTCAAGTTAATGTTTTTTTTTTTATATATATATAAAAATAATAACAATAATAATAATTAAACAATATTTTAAAAACAAATTGGTAACTTGCGCATCCGGGGAATCGAACCCCGGTCAGTACCGTGGGAGGGTACTATGATACCACTACACCAGATGCGCTTCACGTTATCTTGGCAGAAATACAATATATAAAACCTTAAAATAATACTATGGTAGCAGCCCAAGTGAACTTGTTTAACTGGAATAATTAACCCATTTATTAATTTCAGTTGAAGTGGAATAGAAATTCGATGTATGAATAGGGCCAATTGCCTCCTGCACCTCATATTTTGCTTCCTTGAACTCATAGGAAACTTTAATGAAACTAAATGGACAAACATGTCCTTCATTGTCCATTACACTCACCAAACACCCTTGAATCCTTGGGTCGAACACCAACACCCATTTCCCTTTCCATTGTTTTGAACCTTAGCACCTGTTCCCTTTCCCTTGTGCCTCAACCTTTCACCATTTCCTTTTCCCTCATGTTATCGCAGCTTCGAAGTAGATTCTTGCTTCTTTGTGGGGCAACACCTTGCAACCATTGGAGGCAACAACAAGTAGGTTTGTGAGTCTCTGTACTAGCGACAAGAAGTTTTGCTTCAATTGTTTCCTTTTTTGATGTCTTTTTCGTTTATGATTAGCATTCGAAGAATGTAAGGCATAATAGATAGATAACCGGGTAACCTAATTCTAGATTACCAACTTCGTAACGATTCTAACAAGGTTTCATATTGAGTAATATGGAAATCAAAATTCTAGATTACTCAACTTGGAACCCTGTTAGAATTGTTATAGATTTGGTAATCAATAATTAAGTAAGCCTAATTTTGAATTGAGTAATATGTAATACAATTTATATTTTGGATTGTATAAATAAAATTAACTTATGAAATTGCCTATACAGAACTATAAACGGATGAAAAAAAATTAGAAATTACTCGAAACATTAACTTCATCTGCATTGTCTACACATAAGAAGGATGGACATGAAGTAATTGAATGCAACCTACCTCAAAATTGTTTTGTGGAAAACTCATGCTAAGGAAGGGTAAAATGGGGATATTAAAACTATGGGGTGCAAGAAGAAAATAATAGGTGCAGGAAGTAATGACCATGTGCACATTCAAATTATCCAAAATTTCGGTGAACTCTCAAAATAGTTAGCCCATTTCGTAATTTAAATGATATTATTAGAAATTTATCATGCCTTTTTTTTTTACAAAGGAAATTCATCATGTCTAATTGCCTATGTATAGGGTTTTTTTTATGATTTTTTTAAGCAAATGTTTTTATTATTTAAAAACTTGGCTCTATGCATTTTTTTAACTAAAGAGTAAGTCGCTAAAATGAAATAAAATACCCTGTTTCTCTCCCATTACTTTACCTATATTATACATGCCTTTTGTAAGACATGAATCATTCTTCATGAGAATGAATTTGTAATGATTATGCTTTTATGTAAATAATTTGTAATTAGTATATGATTTACAATTTTATTTTTAACATTATATTAGAATTAATGTCTCTATTTACAGTCTTATAAGTGAACCAATTTATTACAGATATTGGAGTATACACATAAAATCAATAAATCATCATATTTTTGTTTCCAAGAAATTATATATACTGACCTACCTTTCTATGACTATGGATTTGATTTAGTAGGAAGGATCTTATAAAAATAAGCCTAAGAATATTTTTGGGTAGCAATCTTTCTTCATACCTAAAAACATGATTGTGTAGTCTACCCGTATCAATATTTCCAATAATATCTGTGAAACAAATACACTATAAAAAAAAACTATGTTTTCTCTTTAAAAATTGAAAATGTACTTTATCTTGAAAAACAAAGTTTAGGTACATTTCAATGAAATATTTGTACTTGTAATAAAGCATATGCATTTTCAAATAGTTTGGAATGGTAAGTGAAATGAAATAGAATAGAACGAAATGGAATGGAATATAACTATATAAGTTATTAGCTACTTCATTGTTAGAATAATTTTATGATGGAATGAAAATATAAAAAAAATGTTTTCATCTCATATATCTAAGTCGAAGAAAAAATAAATAAATTAGATGGAGTGTTATGAAATATATGTCATTAGGCATTAGCTATATATAGATTGTGATCAAGAGATATGCCATGCATTAGGCCTCCAAGGATGACCGAGTCCTACTCAACTATGCTATGGTCTTGAAGAGAAGAGTCTGATCAGTGTTGGTCCAAGGTGACAGTGGAAGAAAGGAGGTATCTACAAAGATCCAAGTCATTATGAGAAGGCAAAGTGTAACAATACATAAAAATAATGTGTACTCGGTGTCATTGATTTATGCTCCATATTTCAATTAACATTATCATAAGTTGCATTGCAGTACCTTGAAACTTCCTTGTTTTGTAGTGTCTCAACTCTCAAGTCTATACACCTCCTACCAGACCTTTCTAACCACGTAATATATGGCTTTCCAATTAGGTGTTAGTTTTCCTTTAGTGATGATTTTGATTCTGATGACAATCCTTCTTGAGGGGCACCTTTTATTAGGATTCTTTTAACTTTGAATTTCATCGTTCGTAGGATTCTTTTATTATGTTGAAGGTCACCTCTTTGTCTTCCAGCCCTGGTTTGAACTTTGAATGTAGTTCATCATCCACATTTGATTTATTAGATCTGGCTCTTCCAAGATGATTTTTCTATCTGTTGCTACTCTCGTTGAAATTCTCTGATTTTTCTGTTGCTACTCATATGTTAGATTAAAAGAGAATTTGCCTACAGCTAAATAGGATATTGTTCGATATCAAATATTGTTCAACTCTTTTTTTTTTTTTTTTAAGTGTATATAGATGTGTGTAATTATCAATATATTT
>PYAF01001286.1:1241526-1286914 GCA_007407185.1 Glycine tomentella
ATGAATACATTACTACTTTTACTCCTCAAATGGCTGTTATGAATAATTTTTTTTGGCAGTTCAAAAACTTTAAGGGTTTAATAATATATTTTAATTTCTTATTGTTTATTTTCTTGTGTTTCTTTTAGACAAAAGTGATTCTACAGATATATCAAAAATAAAAAATAATAATAATAATTTTGGCGCATAACCGAGTGAGAGTGACACTAGAGCGCGGAGTTTTAGTTAGTATGGAACGAAAAACTCAACGGAAAAGCTAACAGTTGAAGAAAAGCTCCTTCTCCTTCTCCTCCTTCGATCGATCTATTATCATTATTACACACTCATTTCTCAAATCTCAAGCCCTTGGGTTTTGAGCTTTCTCAAAATTCTCCTTTCATTTTCCATTTTTCCTGTGAAATTCATTCCACTTTCTCTTAACCATGATTTCCTCAAGCAAAATCAAATCCGTCGATTTTTACAGGTTAGGATCTCCCTCTCATCACGTGTTTCTATATTTTCCTATTCCTTCCAAATTCGTGCATTTCGCGTTTTTGGATCAGCTTGTTCTATTCTATCTATCAATGCGAACGCACCGAATTGTATGTTCGCGTGCGAATCTTCAGTTGCAATGCCGGTGCTTCCGTCAATTTGATCACAAATGTTTTGTCACCGATTGCTACCGATGATAATAATTACTGTCTCTGTTATTCGCTTAGTCATTCCTATATATGAGGCTTTCGTAGCCTGTGACTGTGTGTTTTGGTGTAGCTGTAATTCAATTCGCTTTGCGGTTGTTATGCATTTGATGAAGGTTTTAAAAAATGGTCGCAGTAACGGTTTTTCCTCGCGTTCCTTGATATTGTGGAAAATTGCGAATAATTGCGGCCATATTACGGTTGGATACTCCAGAGACCTTGAAGTCGCAGCTGAAAACACTATCGTGGGATGTTTTTTAAAACCTTGCGATTGGTTTAAATGGTTTTGTATTTATTTTTATGTTCTGTGGAGAATGATTTGAGAGAAATGTGCAGCATAAGAGAGCAATGATACGGTATTTATTATGTAATCAGTGTCTATATGCAAAAATGAAGGCAAAAAACATACCTCTTAATAATAACTTTTATGTAAATCTTTGGCAACAAGAAATAAAGTGAAAACAAAATGATATTTTTGTAATTATTTGTGAAAACTTAAAAACAAGAAATGAAAGAAAAATGTTTTCTGAAACCAAACAGGCAAGAATGGGATATGTTATTCTTTGAGGGAGAGTGGAATAAGAAATTAAATCACTCAAGTATAAGGACTCAAAATATATAGGAGTGGATTTGTGAATGCATGTGACTTTATCTTTTTGCTAATAGATATGGGCTTACCTGTTTCTTCTGTCTACAGAAAAATCCCAAGAGATTTAACTGAGGCATCATTATCTGGAGCAGGGCTATCCATAGTAGCAGCTCTCACCATGATATTTTTATTTGGAATGGTCTGTAGCTTTTACCACTAATATTTATGTCTATGACATGTGAAGCCTTTATGTATGTGTTCTGGATTGATATTAGGTCTCATGCCTCAATTTGGTTTTGTCAAATTTTATCTTAGATTTGGTTATCAAAATTCATATTGATTAATATCATGCAACTGTGTTGCAGGAGCTTAACAGTTATCTGTCTGTCAGCACCTCTACACAAGTGATTGTTGACAAGAGTTCTGATGGGGACTACTTACGTATAGATTTCAATATCAGGTAGAAGGCTAAATAGGCATTTGATATCTTTGTATATGCAAATTATTGGTAGCTGCATGGTTTTCTTCACCTGGGCTTGGTATACAGCATAGAACTTGGGCTGCATAATATTTATATACCATCACTTGTTATCAAGAATGTGCAACTCTCCATTAGAGAATCTACAAAGGGTATTTCTTGGGGATTTGGGAACTTGTTCATCAAAATATTGGTTAATTTGTTGAAGAAAATAGTTTGTAATTTGACTTCTTATTGGACAGAAATTATTCCCTTCAAGGAAGAGGTTAAAACTTTTCTGTTTCTGTATCACTGATGTCACAGAATGCACTTCTTTCTTCCTTTCAAGCTCCTTTTCAAGCTGGGATGTTGGAGAACTGGAGATCCATATATATATATATATATATATATATATATATATATATATATATATACGTTGTGATGGTTCGTGAAATTGACATGAAATAAAGGATTGCCATGCTGATAAATTTGTTTTTAAGTATCATGATTTTTCTCTGAGTTTATATTCCTTGTTCAATTCATATACCTATAGCTATTTATGATATTATTCTATGTTCAATTAATATCATGGCTATTTATGAACTCTCCTTTTCTTTATTAATTGTTTCCTGCTGATGGCTCCAATTTATATTGTAGTTTTCCTGCCCTCTCCTGTGAGTTTGCAGCAGTTGATGTGAGTGATGTGCTGGGCACAGTAAGTTTCTATTATCCCATTTGATCACCTCTTGCAAAAATGATTTATGCTTCTGCTTTAAGAAATTTTGCTTACTTTGGTTTTTAATTAGTTAAATGTGTCATATTCCAAGTTGACCATTGTGTAGTTAAACTATCTATAAGACAGCAAAAAACATTAATATCTCCATTTATTTAATATTTCCATTTGGTTAATGTAATAAGGCCATAAAATGTTAGCTTGTTAGCTCTAAACCCTTGTATCAATGGAAATATTCATTAAGATTGAGTAGCAAAAAGGTGTTTTTTATAATTTTGTGAACTCAGACCTAAGCAACCTGTACTTAACCACTAGAAAATGTTGTTTATTGGTTCTTCTAGAAATTTCAGTGTTAATTTCTAAAGATACCTTTAACATTCAGAATGTTTATTCATTAATAGACTTACAAAATTTTATATGCCATATTTGCCCCTGAAGTGTGAAGCCAGGGCACTGAAATATAAAAAGTACTTGACATAGATTTAGTGCTTCTTTTGACATTATTCTTTATGTTCTAAATGAAATCCATCTTTTTATGAATTATATTATTTCCTGTGCTATAATACATTATCATCTTTGGTTTGTTGATATTTCATCCTTGTCCTTCATTTGTGACCTCTTGTTTTCAGAACAGGCTGAATCTAACAAAAACAGTTCGCAAGTTTTCTATTGATTCAAATTTAAGACCTACTGGTGCTGAATTCCATTCAGAACCAGCTGCTAACAGCATTAAGCATGATAATGAAGTAGACGAAGAATCTGTTGAAGGTTCTGTTGTACTCACAGCACAGAATTTTGATAAATATGCTCATCAGTAAGTGGGTTAATCATGTAATTCATCCATTTGTTGTTTTTTTGAGTTTCAGTTATTTATTTTTGTGTATCATTAACCCCATTTTGGATAACCTTTCTGCAGGTTTCCGATTACAGTTGTTAATTTTTATGCTCCTTGGTGTTACTGGAGTCAACGCTTGGTAATTATTTTATCTTCATTTCTTGTTTCCTCATCACTTCAACAAATAAGGTGTTCCTGGTGTCTATATTGTTGTTGAAATACATTTACTTTTCTGTTTCGATTATCAATAAATTTTTATTCCTTAAGAAACAAATGTTCGCTTAGGTAGAAACAATGCAGTAGGGGTAAAGGCTAATTTGAATGCTTAGTTCAATGCAACCTCATCAACAAATACACTTTAATAGTGATTAATGCCACTTCATGATGCAGAAGCTTTTAAATGATATGGCAATCAAAGTGTGTAAGTGCTACATAGTGTATATCATCTTCCATATAGGATGATTGATGAATTACTGAATCATGATTAAAGAAATCATGTAGAAGTTCTTCTGTTTAATGTTTGAAGGTTTTTATGTGACACTTCCATCTCTTTTCCTTTCAGAAACCATCATGGGAGAAGGCAGCTACAATTATTAAAGAGAGGTACTTTAATTTTTACCGTGTTTGTCTCATTCCTAGAAATTACACTTTAAAAAGTTTACCATGTCATATCCTTTGTTTAATTGGTAATTATCGTAGCATCAGTTTACTAATTTGATGTCTAATTTGTATAATTGCATTTTTCTGTAGATATGATCCGGAAATGGATGGTCGTATTATTTTGGGGAGGGTAGATTGCACTGAAGACGGAGACTTGTGCCGGAGGTACCCCTTTTCTAAGAATTCAATTTCTTATTTGTAGCTGATTTAGTTATCTCCTTGATCTTTCTGTTGTATTTATTTATATACAATTTAAGTTTTTATATCCTTTACAATTTTACTGAGTAATATATGGACCTTGTTGAAAGCTTTTACCTTGGATGAAAGTACAGAGATAAGATAGTTATAAACGCAATGCTGATGGATTGGTGGAAAAAAATGACTAGAGTTAAACATTTCAGTGGAAACAATATTGGAAAGAAAACAGGGGATAAGTTCCTTGTCACTGAGCATTTGTTCTCCTAGAGTTTGATTTTTGTGAATGTGGACGAAGTGCAACAAAATGATGTGTAGGGAATAGGGATTAGAAAAAGAACTTGATTTTTCATTTTTACCATTATTAAAATGTGCTAGCATCAATTGGTCTCACATGTCACTTTAGTACAGATTTTTCAAAATGGATGAAAAAAGAAAACAATGGGAGTATTTGAAATGTATTAAATATGAAACATTAATTGAAATGAGATACATTTTGTATCTACCAACCACAATATAGAGAGAGGAGATAGAGAGAAAAGAGTCTGGATAATAATCTCTTAACTATTTGGATGTGTTGCATGTGTTTATTTGGTCACAAAACCTAGAGCACTAACCCTTATTTATACTAATCATAATCGTACTAAATAGGAAACCTTATAAAGGATAATCTAAGATATGATCAGGATTCAGGATAACATTGGATATTTTTATATATTCTAACAAAGATATACATTCTTTGTCATATTATGTAATGTTTTCTGTCATTGCATACTGGAATAACATCCAGGAGGTTAGAATCAGGCCAAGATCATGGATTATTACAAACAAATTTATGATATAGGTTTATAGATATGTGCTTGGCTTACTATGAAGATGGAGATGAGCTGTAACCATACTTATTAAATTAGCTTGATTGAATGTACATGTTCTTCATTGTAATTTGATATTTCCTTTTGTCATCTTTGATAACTTTGTTACCTTTTTCTTGTGTTTTTTTGCTATTCTTCTCAATATCCAGCCATCACATACAAGGGTATCCTTCAATTCGTATCTTTCGTAAAGGAAGTGATGTTAGGTAATAATACAAGATCTTTTTTTACTTTTTTTTTGTTGGAATAACACTTGTCTGCTTACCATTTTTTAGGTATTATGTGCTTGTTTATTTGCTTAATTATATTACATTTTTCCATGGCAATCATATATTTCTTTTTCCCTTCCAAAAATCATGGGAATGGTCCTCAAATCTTGTCTAGAATGGGAATACTGATCAAAGGCCAATAGTAATGGCAGAAGATTGGGAGGATGTAAGATGCTAGTATTGGAGTAGGTATATCAGCTTAATTTTCAAAGGACGATCATATAGGAATTTGTTATGTGAGATGTCCTATGCAGTAGTAATGAAAGATAACTTGGAGCTGCTGCCAATACTTTTCCTCCTTGGACATTGCAGCAGCAAATCATTATATCTGTAGGCAATGTCAATTCAATGAAATCTACATGATAATATCTAGATAGCCATTGTTTATGTACATCCAGAATATTGAACCTCTTTGGTCTGTGATTGGGTTTTTAAAGTTCTGGATTTCTGATCATATCTAATCATATTATTCCTATTTCAGAAGTGACCATGGACATCATGATCATGAGTCCTATTATGGAGATCGTGACACAGATAGCCTAGTCAAGGTGCACATTATATTTAATTTAAATTAGCCTTATTTGAATCAAGTTTAACATAAAAAGTCTACTCAATGCTTTTAAATGTAATTGAACATCATGTTACCATTAGAGTGAAACATGCCTGATATGAAGAATCCCCACTGCAGACAATGGAGAATTTAATGGCATCACTCCCTTCAGAATCTCAGAAGTTACCTTTGGAAGATAAATCCAATGTTGCGACAAATACAAAAAGACCAGCACCATCAACAGGGGGATGTAGAATTGACGGATATGTGCGTGTCAAGAAGGTATACTCCTGTATGGGTAAAATTTACCTTCTACTGTAATGTAGAAAACACTCCAGTGCTTTCTTGTTTTCAGTGTGTGGATGAACTGAGATTCACGTTGCTCTGGAAATAACTGATACGTTTGGTTCCTACCTTGTTTTTAAATTGTCTTTTGCTTTTAATAGAAGCTTTAGTTGTTAATATCAAAATAACAGAAATAAATTGAATAGGGGATATGACCTCATATTATGCTGAAATATAAGCTATTTTGATCTCTGCAGGTTCCTGGAAACTTGATCATCTCAGCTAGATCCAATGCCCATGCCTTTGATGCTTCTCAAATGAACATGTCACATGTCATAAACCATTTATCTTTTGGAAGGAAAGTATCACTTAGCGTCATGAGTGATGTGAAGCGCTTGATACCTTACGTTGGTAGCAGCCATGACAGGCTGAATGGTCGATCATTTATCAATACACATGATTTAGGAGCAAATGTTACTGTAAGTTAATATTTAACATAAAAACCTCTAACTTAGTAACTTTTTTATTTGAGAATGTGGTTGGCTCAGCATGTTTGATTATTAATGGACAAGTTATATTGACCTGCATCTGCTAGAGTAAGATGCAATAGATAGCAAGAATGCCCAGGGCTGATGAAATTCTATTCATTTTTGAGACTATAATACCTTTTTGTCCTCTATAAACCACATTCCAGCACAATTGTAGGATAAAGTGGGGCCTTCCCGCTGCTCCTTCATTCATTTTTTTTTCATAATCTGGAAAACAATTTTGATACATTACAGAATGCTTCCATACTTCTACGATAAACAATACAGAAATCAATAAAAGCTGTGCTCTCCCTCTACCCATGCATGGTGAAGTTACATCACCAGAGAGTGAAGACCTCCTTAAATCTTCAACCTTCTTAAAACTGTTAGTTTTACCATTTAAAATGTGCGAACTTGTTGAACCTAAATATATTTGGGTTATATTATCTTGTATGGATCATGGTTATTTCATTCTTTATGGATGTTGATAACTACAGAAAGATGAGCATCTCTGATGCTTGGAGATTTATTTACATATTTATCTGATATCTGTGGCTGCAGATGGAGCATTACCTTCAGATAGTTAAAACAGAGGTGATAACCAGAAAGGAATATAAATTAGTTGAGGAGTATGAGTACACAGCGCACAGCAGTGTGGCACAGAGTTTACACATTCCCGTTGCTAAGTTTCATCTTGAGCTCTCACCCATGCAGGTCTGCTTATGGAGATTTTAGATTTGAATAAGTTTTCGCTTTCCTTTTTAATTTTCGGTCGGTTTACATGTTTATTTTTGTGAGCAGGTCTTAATAACGGAAAACCCGAAGTCCTTTTCTCACTTTATCACAAATGTCTGTGCTATTATTGGTGGCATTTTCACGGTTTGTATCTCATATTGTGGCTCAGTACTTGTATTCTCCTCTATTTGTATGGGTCACGACTCTTCTCTGTGGTTTCAGGTTGCTGGAATTATGGACGCGATTTTGCACAACACTATTAGACTAATGAAAAAAGTTGAGCTTGGCAAAAATATTTGATAACTAATTGACAATTTATTATAGCATAGGACTTTTGATTTCGCTATATCCGCTTTAGCGAGGAGGTCTTTTGGCAGATTGATATCTATAGATCCATCATAAAGCATAAAAATATAATTTTTTTTAGTTTTTGATTCAGTAAAATGATCATTACCTGGATTGGGAACTCCATAAATGCATCATGTTTTTGCCTCCACTAATTTTTTGTACCTGGTTATGGTTGGAAAAAAATGTTGCTGTGATATAGGATGATTAATGATTTCTCTCTCTCTCTTGCTTTTGACTCCATTAATATATTATATAAACTTGGTTACATGCATAAGAGGTGAGAGGAGAGCACGTCAGATGGAGAATGAAAAAGTAGCGAACACAATTCACACTCGTCAGCATGTTAACTTATGCTTCAGTACGTAGGGAGCTAAATTAAGTACCTTAATCTGGCATATTTGATTCTATTACAATTAAAAATGGGTTTATTTATTTCAAGTTCGACGTATAGAATATATTCTTACAAATTACAATCATCAAGTAAGAAGCACACAAAAGGGTACATATATTGTCAGCTTATTTCTCAGTTTTCACAAACAAATATCAAATAGCATCCCAACTTTGGACCAAAAGGCCAGTTCAATAATACTGAACTCAAAGTATATGAATCCATAAAAACTTAAGAAAAATGTGGAAAAAAAATAAAAAGTTATACTGAACCACTCATATCACATAAACTCCACTCAGAAAGAAAAAACCAGAACTGAAGCAATGAATGCTCCAACAGAACAAGCAAAGTTGACCAAGATTGAAGAAGCAGCATTATGAGGAGGAGAAGGAGGAGAAGGTTGATCACTAACAGGAGCTGGAGTGGGGTTATTTATGACTGGAGATGGTGGAGAAGGAGCCTCTTGCTGAGGAGGTGCTGCCACTGGAGAAGGTGGAGGTGGAGCCACTTGCTGAGAAGGTGCTGGTGAAGGAGCCAATGACTGTGTTGAAAGTGAAGGAGAAGGAGAAGGAGAATTAGGTGAGGGAGGGCTTGTTTGGTTTGTGTTTTTGTTGTTCCTGTCTGCCAGCACAATCACCACCAGCTTCTCATTTTTGAGACAGCTGTTTTTGTTTCCACTGATGAAGAAGTGAGGCCCTGATTGGTTGAGATTGATGACTGTGTGGCCGTCTGAGAATTTTTGACTGTATGCATCAGTGTTGCAACTTGCATAGTCTTGGCTACTTACTTGGATCACTGAGTCTTGGCCAGATGGGTAATTGAACACTGCAATTGGCATGAGAGGTAAATTGAAATCTAACTCCAGCCTTTTTTAATAATAAACTGAGGATTTTTAATTGAAATGATTGATTGTGTCATTTTACTTGCTACAAAGTTTTAACATTCTAGTGTTGGAAAGTGTTAGGTACAACAATCTGTTTCTATCCTTTGGATTAGTAGCCCTATGGTCCAAAATTTCTTAAAACTTCCGACTAAGCAAGGTAGAAAGATCTTTTATCCATAAAAGGAAAAGGAGAAAGAAATGGTTTCTTTTGACTTAGAAAAGTATAATTAAAATCTGATCAATGATACATGATAAAACTACATATTGTGAGAAATAATAAACAAAATAAATGGACACCCAAAAATCTATTTAACATCTAGGATGAGAGAGATAAAAGAGAGAAAAATATAGAGATGATAAATGATATGATATAATAAGAAAAGAAATAAAGAAAAATGATAAATGTTAATTAGGTGTTTGAAAAATTTGAGTGTCCAAAAATTGTTGCTCATAATTAGTTCCTCCTTAAAAAATGTAATTCAGTTTAGACCAAGTTAAAATAGTCCCATATTAAAAATAAAAAAAAAATTAGAATGGTCTCAGTTTTTTTCTCCTTCTTTGGATAAAAGTTAAAACCAATTAATAAAGACAGCACACGGTTGGTAACTTGGGGTTGGGGTTGAATAACAACTTACCTAGGGAGTCTCCTACTTGGAATCGGCTCTTTTGTGCCCATTGACTGTAAGGGTTGGAATTGGGGTCACTTGGGATACTCCAACCCTTTTGCCCTCCAACTACAAATTCATAGGCATCACCCTTGTGCACCAACAGCAAGATACAGAACAAGCCCAAGGCATGAACCACTTCATTAGACCTGAAAATGTTGGTAGCCATTGGAGAGGAATATCAATGATGAACTAAGAAAGGACAAGAGGGTACTACAACCAAATGCTGGAAATGGTTGAAGACAGAGTGTGATGCAATAAACTAGATCATCATGGGTTTTTGTAGGCACCAGATGCATGGAAACTTTACAAACTGTGGCAGAGAAGCTTTTGAAACTTTTTCTTATTCTCTCCTCTCTTTGGGTTACTTTGATTCTGGAGCAAAGCATAAGTTCTCATTCCATGTTAAGAGTAATTTCTTTGAATCTTTCACGCATGAACATGCGTCGGTTTATACTTTGCTTATAGACATCTTATTTCTGTTGCACAAAAAAAATCAAGAAAAGCTGAGATCATCTTATTTCAATGTCAAAATTAATACTCTGCGCAAAAAAAAGTGTCAAAATATATTACATTTTTAGCAAAATTAATACTTTGGGCCTCTAACATTGTTCATTAATTTAATTTAGTCCTCTGGTTTCCTTTTTCTTTCTAATTTTGATTTTATAATTTTTAAACGTCTAACAGATCAGTCCTTTCTAAAGTTTTGTCGATAACTTGTAATGTGTTGATATGTGGTTTCACCTTTCACGTTCATGGCTTTACTACTTTTGTTCTTAGGAGAACCACTTATTTTCCACACCATCAGTAATTCAGTATCATCAAAAGTAACCTTTTAAAATAACAATCTCTATTTTTTTTGGATTTAATAACAATATCTAATTCAACATATTAAGATCCAAATCAAAATCAAAAGTTACCCCTGCTTTCAACTTTACAAGGTAAAATACATGCAACGGAAAAGGAACTTAACTGCAAGATGTCGTGAAACTCATGGAAGTATCTCTGTTTATTAAATGAGAATAAATTTCATCTTTGTCTTAGCTATTTTTGGCCTCATGGATGGATCTATCTAGAGTCATGATCACTCAGTAAAAATGGAGACAAATAAATCAGAGCTTGTTGCCTAACCAAACCATACCTATACTGAATTGAAGTAGCTTTTGATCAATTTTCATGCTTTTAAGTTTTAAGTTTCTTTTTAAGATATAAACCCTGACAAGTTTGCCCATTTGTCCAGTATATAAGTATGGAATAAATTATATGTTAAGATAAAATATTTTAGTTAGTTTTTAATTTTTTTATTAGTTAAAAAAATTATTTAATTGTTCAATAACAAATTTCATTTTCAGATAAAAACATTTGTTGATTTGGTTCCGAGTAGGATATCTCATTTCTAAACTACCTTATTACAAGGAAAAATCACCCACATAAAAATATACAGCTTATTTGTCATTGACTGTTCTTTGTGTTCCACGTTAAAGCTAATTCTCACGGTTCTACACCAGCTTTCCATGTTTGACCATTTGGTGCCTAACGCAGACCAAGGCACCTCACTTTATTTACCCCTAAAAATTACCAATTCCAAGTTGCAATTGCATAGTTACATAACGATAAAGTAACCAAAAAGTGTATCTTTTGGTAGGAGATTCTCATTTGGAAAAACAAATACCATCTAAAAAAATCTAAATTTTGCTACAGTATTCTTTTATTAGTCTTTTCTATTTTTTAAATAAAGAAATACTAGTCTTTTCTATTTTTTAAATAAAGAAATACTAGTATTTTTTTATTGAGATTTGCTAGTGCACATGTGCTCATTTTATTATTTTTTAATAAATTACACTTTGAATTTTTTAAATGAAAATATAACTTTTTAAAATATTTTTTTGAAAAAAAATTAACAAACATTTATAGAGAATATTTAAATACCCAAATATTTTTATGACACATTTTAATAAAATTAAAATTATAATATGTTAAAATAATATTTTTAAAAAATAAGTAAGTATATATTAATAAATCTCTTTTATTTTGAGTTTAATTTTATCACTTTGGTATAAAAAAATTATAATATCCACAAATTTATCATACAATACGATTTGTAAAAAATAATATTATAAAATTATTTTATATATTAATTATTTACTCTTTTAGTTTTTTAAGCCATTAAATATATTTATTCCTATCATATATATACACCATATATATATATATATATGTGTGTGTGTTTATTTTATTTTATAGATGGAAATATAAGTTATATAACGTACGTTTCTCTGACAACAAACATGCAAAAGAACAAAACCAAACACAAAAATTAACGGTAAAATTAAATAAAAAATAATGAAAAATAAGAAAATGAAACATTATCTTTCGTAAATTTATCAAGCATTAAACGGAGAGTGTGGGAAAAGGTAATGAAAATTTGGGAATCTTCTTCTGTTCCTAATTCCTATTCCACCCTTTTGACAGGGTTCATGTTCCTCTCACACCATCATCATCGCCACTACCAACCCAACCACCCCCACAATGCCATAACATTCTAACTATTAGCTTAATACAATAATATCCAAAAAAAAAACATTATTTTTTTTTTGTTCTGTGTAGCTTTTGGAGCTGGATCCTCCTTGAATTCTTCGCTTCATAAGTTTTTGTTTCTGGGTTTGCTTGATCTCCCCAAAGGGTCCAGCTCCTGCGTTCTGCTAAGGATTGTTCATACCACAAATAATTGCTTTTTAGTTGTTTTTGTTTACCTTTTGTTTGGTTAATTGGGATGTGGAGAGATCCGGGAGTTTCAGCTGATTCTTTCTATGAAATCCGCCCCGAATGCACCGATGTTCCCGTTACTCGATTTAAGATCAAGGTAATTTTTTTTCCCTTTTTTTTGGTTTAATATGTATTTTATTTTTCAATTTTAATATGGGTGTCTTTGTTCATTGGTGTATAAGAAGTATTTGGTTGATGGAAATTGGTGTTGGTCTTTTATGAGCAATGCATGCGCGTTTGAGGTTTTGTGAATGCTTTTGGTGATTTAAGAATGTCTGGTATACACACACACAGCTTGTTAAGTGAATAAACTGGAATTGTTCATTTGGGGCATAGCTTGTGATTTTAGATAATTGAAAATCATACATGAGAGTAAGTGATGGATGCTGGCCTTTACTAAGTTGTCAACAATGGTTTTGATATTGGTATTTTATCGAAGGGAAAAAATTTTACAGCTTTTAGGATAGTGTATCTTTTGCTTGTTATGTATTTAAAATTCAGTGATGTCAAGTATCAGTTTTAATGAAGGCAATTTCACTTATGGAAATTTATTGTACAGAAATGACACATCATAAATGTGAAATTGAATGTAAACGTTATTTTGATTGTCCCTAGTTGTGTGGATATATTCCTGATTATTATATTAGTTGCATGAATTAGAAGCGCTTATGAGTTAGATCATCTAGTAGTTAAGTGAAACATTCATTATATCAAGATTTTCATTTTGTTTTTTCTGTAATAAATAATGCAGCATATGTACTGCTTATTAACTGCTTCTTGGATCTATAGAGTTTGGCATGTTGTGTTGTATATTACTGCTTCTTAGTTTTTGTCTTTTTTCTGATTATTTTTGGTTGTGGTTTCTTGATCAAAAAGAAAGAAATAAAGAAAAGAAAATTGTATGCCTTCATCTGAGAACTTTTACATTTAGTTGAATTTTTAATCTAGTAACACTTATATAATGTTCATTTATTTTTAACTTCTTGTTATATGGTCCAGGCTGGTAAAACACTAAGTGCAAGAAAATGGCATGCTGCATTTACTCCAGAAGGGTATCTAGATATAGGCAAGACTCTAAGCCGAATCTACCGTGGGGTAATTGTTTTTTATAGTTAAAATGTTGGTTTAATATGTTTGAGGATATGGAATTTAGTCTGTCTACTATCCATTATGGTGTAGTCAGTGCAACAGGGAACACTTGCTTGCTAGAAAAACCTAAGGGTATCTGTTTTGTATGGTTGAACTGACCGTTGGAATGTAACTGGACATTTTGGAATGGGTCTAATTTGGTTCTCTTTAGAGCATGAGATTCCATTACCATGGCTGAGATTAATTAGAATTAATTAAACTGGCCAAGTTCTGCCAGTTTCAAATTTCAAGTTATTGTTGAATGAGATAAGATTGAAATTCCTTTTTCCACATATTTTCATATGCATTATTCTTGTGAAATTCCTCTTTTTAGCAGGCTTTTGATCAGAAAGTTTCCCGTTCGGACTTGCTCCTTTTTTTTGGAACTTAATTTGTTTTTTAAAATGTTTGTGTTGCTTTTGTTTCTTACTTAAACCTCTTCTAAGACTTGACATAGGCTTTACATTACCATTCTAAGACAAAAATTGAATGTAATGTAGGAAAATATTGTACTTTTGTATTATAGTAAGGAAACTAATGCAGAACACTCCTTTTTTATCTATGAAAGATAAGAAAGAAAATGAAATTGTTGTTAAATTTGGATCTGGCAGATTTCACAAACATAATGATTTTAGTCCTTATTGTTAGAATTTTAAGGACTAAAATGACCATGGTTTGGTAACTTCAAGGACTAAAATAATCATTTGTTTGATAATTTTAGAGACTAAAATGACATTTTTAAATTTTAAGAACGAAAGTGACCAGTGGTTATAATTTTAGGGTCTAAATTGATGTATTACACTTTGTTTTCAGATGACTTTTGTGAATTTATACATATGCATACATATCAATCTACAAAAACATGTGCAGATATTCATGGAAAGTTCTCCTATTAATTTATTTTCTACATATTTAAATTTTTTTCTTCATGATCTTGAGTAATGCATAACCTATGCTGATCATATTATTGGTAAGGGGCATGGCCCTAAAATTATTGAAGATAATGGTTTGTTATGTGCACGAGTGCAAAGAAACAAGTGTTTTTATATGTAGTTGTGGGTTGATGGGTTCTTTATTAAAATTTTCAAACCAGGGAGTCCATCCATCAATTAAGGGAGAAGTTTGGGAATTTCTACTTGGTTGCTATGACCCCAAGAGTACATTTGAGGAAAGAGATCAGATAAGACAACAGAGAAGGTTATTGGTTTTCTCTTTAAATGACTTCTTTTTTATAAGAATCCTCTTTTTCACCCTTATTATCATCACAGCATCCTAAAGATAATTGGTTTTCATTTCTCTGTTACCTAGGTCTTCCTTTTAAATAAAAATGCAATGAATATAATAAGTCACCACAGGCTTGATAAGCCTTAAAAAATATGACAAGAATTGCTTCCTCATCCTTTATACAGGGATAATACCAACACCTTTTGTAATATAAATATTTCAGTTTCTGAATTCCAAATCTCATAGATCCTTACTTGAATTCCACTTCTTTTTTTCATCAGAATGCAATATGCTACATGGAAAGAAGAATGCCACCAATTGTTTCCTCTTGTTGGAAGTGGTAGATTTGTCACAGCACCTGTTATTACTGAAGATGGTCAGCCAATTCTAGATCCATTGGTTTTGAAAGAAACAAGTCCAGCCAAGGGATTGGCTGTACATCCTCAACATAATAATAGTCCTTCAAGTATGGATGCTGCAAATAATTTAGAAAAGGTGACAGACAAGACAATAGTCCAGTGGATGTTAACTCTCCATCAAATAGGTTTGTGAATAATTTGTTCTCAACACACTATCTATTATATTTTAGCCATTATATGTTATCTATTTTTTTTATGTACTATCCAAGTTTTAAGCCAGAACAAAACTGAGTATATGAAGTGTGAGTTTTCGTTGATAAGAGATGGTGATCAAGACCCCGTGCATCTACTTGGTCAAGAGATACCCGAGAAAGATGTTTAGATACCTGGGATCAATTTTGCAAAAAGGTGGAGAGATTGATAAGGATGTAAATCATAGAATCAAAGCAAAGTGGAAGAAATGGTAGAGTATATTTGGGTTTTTGTGTGACCACAAAATTCGTCTTAAGCTAAAAGGAAAATCCTATAGAACAATTGTAAGACTTGCAATGTTATATGGAATTGAATGTTGATCAGCACATAAGCAACATGAGCATAAAATTAAGGTAGCAGAAATTAGGGTCTTAAGGTGGATGAGTGGTTATAGGAAGATGAATAAGGTAAGAAATGAAAATATTCGACGAAAAGTAGCAGTAGTATTGGTGAGTGAAAAGATGAGGGAACATAGATTGAAATGGTTTGGGCACGTAATGAGACGGCTCTTGGATGCTCCCGTAAGAACAAAAGTTTATTACCAAGAGCTTGACACAAAGAGAGGTAGAAGTAGACCGAAACTTACCTGGAAAAAGATAGTTAAACAAGACTTAATGGAGTGAAATATAGATTGACAGACGGTATGGAGAAAAAGTATAAGCTTGGTAGCGGATTAGACTCGTTGTTTTCTCTATGTTCCAGATGGTCCTTTTTAGTCATTTTTCTCTTCATCTCCCTCCTCCTTCTTTCCCTCTTCTTTTCTTTTATCTTATTTTCCCTTTTCCTTCCCCTTCCCTTTTTTTTTTCAACCTCCTCATATCTATTATTGGGTTCATCTACCACCGACCCCAATTTATTTAATTTGGGTTAAAGGTGTTGTTGATGTTGATGTTGATCCAAGTTTTAAGCTGAACCCTGCTTCACAATTATTTTCTTCATATATCCATTATACCTGAAATGCTTTGTTGTACAAATTCAATTTGATTTGCATGGCATATGGGTAGAATGTAGACTATTATTTTGTGAAAGTTTTCTCATATAGTAATATAAGATTCTATTGCCATTATAATATATAATTAACATGGCAAATGACACTTTACTTGCCCGTAATACATTTCAGGTCTTGATGTGGTTCGCACCGATAGGACATTAGTTTTTTATGAGAAGCAAGAAAACTTGTCGAAACTATGGGATATTCTTGCTGTTTATGCTTGGATAGATAAGGACGTTGGCTATGGTCAAGGTGGGTCTTACATATTTGGCATCTTTTGGACATACACATGTACTGTATTTAGATATTTGTATAAAATCCTGTGATCTTACCTTAACGCATGTGGTAATTCCATGCAACTAGCTTGCACTATTCTATGATATATTGACTAGTTGTTGACATTAATGTTAGCCTCAACAAACCTGGCCCTAAATGGAAGGCCAACATTCATAGAAATTTAATCGGTATTTAATGTATGATAACTTCCTAGGTTCAAGTATAAGGGTTTTTGAAATAACATAGCAATTTCTTTACGTGCATTTCATCAACTGTTTTTAAGTGTCAGTCTTAAAACCTCTCAATTCATTATCATTGATGGAAAAAAAAGAAATAGAGAAATCTGAACCATGAGAGAAGAAAACAGTAAATTGTTTTATGGATTTCTTTATGGAAAAAAGAATATAATAAATATATTACCTACTGCTTTATATATTAATTTAATTTATGTTTTTCTTGTGATCTTGAATGAAATAATTGCTACCACCATTGCAACTAATCTAAACTTCCGGTTTTAACATTTTGCATTTCTGAACAGGAATGTGTGACCTATGCTCCCCAATGATAATTCTTCTTGATGACGAAGCAGATGCATTTTGGTGCTTTGAGCGTTTGATGCGCAAACTTGTAAGCGTCTTATCTCTATGCTCTGTTTTCATGAATTTCTTTTAACATATATATTTTTATTCAATTTTCTTGAAAATATTCCGGGGGGAAAGAAAGGGGGGGGGGGGGTCTAGTATTTGGTTTTTGGATATTCTTCCTCCTATGTGTTCTGGGTTTTAGAAGATCAAGTATTGTAATTTGCTCTGTTGGTATTTCTAGGAAATGTATTCCTAGGGCCTATTTAGATAAACTTTTCCATAAATACTTCTACGAGAAGAAAACTTTTCCATAAGCTAAAACTAACTTATGTGCTCTCTCATATTAGCTTCTCTGAAAGATAGTTTATAGCTTACGCACAAGCCAATTTTAGCTTATGAAGAAGCTTATTTCATTTTTCTTTTCTTATTTTCTTTTCCTAGAAGTGCTTTTGGAGAAGTTTATCCAAACAGACCTTAGTATGCTTCACCTTGATTGTTCACTTTTAAATATTATCTCTTTCTTAGGTTGCACAGTGCTTGTAGGCTAATTAAAATTGGGCTTTAGTTCTTCAAGGTTTGACACTAATGTTTTGATTATACTGTTTCAGAAATCCATTCATTGTAATGTAAAATTTTACTGCTTTACTCTTTTCTTGTGCATACGTGGTTAGAAATTCCTATTACAAAATTATGCCAATTTCATTTTTTATTTTCCTTGCACAGCCAATCCCAAAGTTGTAAGATGGACTTCCATTTATAAAATTATAATTGTGCTTCCATGTTTGCAGATATACAACTAGGAGGAGATGAATTATAATGTATTTGTAACTTTGTACATGGTAGAGATGTAATAAATCTATTTTTGGTCTTCACCTAATGGCTTAAGATTTTAAGAGAGTTGGTTGCTTAGATAGTATTTGAGCCTCCTTGGTTGAGTGGTTAAGAGTTTGATCCTTGTCACCACCATTCTTCTACATAAAAATTGAATTTGAACACATGGTAAGTAAATACAATGGGCCCATGCGTTGCACAAACTTGATGTCCTATGGGATCTTGTGTAATGGGGGTGTGTTAGGGATGTGAATCATGTAATAAACCCATTCTTGAACCTTCAACCATCAGCTTAAACTTTTTGATAAGTTAGTCATTGACAGTAGCTGCTTGAAATTTTATATAAGTGGGTGCACAAGGATTCCATGTGATTAGTTAACACTTTATGGCTATACATTTTTTGGTAGAAACTAGTCTGTATTAGTAGTATCTCAGACATTCAACTTCATCTCTGTTTCTTATGATTTGTGTTCTCAAATTTGTAAAGCGAGGCAATTTTAGATGCACTGAGAACTCTGTTGGTGTGGCAGCTCAACTAAGTAATTTGGCTTCAGTCACTCAAGTAATTGATCCAAAACTTCACAAACATTTAGGTATTTTTCTTGCATGTATGCTTTTGTATTCTATTTATGGTCAAATATGGATATAATTTTTTAACTTAATTTTGTTTTTTTTATGTGATTGCTGTTTTAAGAAATGGTGATTGGAAGAAAATGTTAATGGAAAACTATTTGTTTTGATCACTGTTATTTTGTCATTCAAAGTAGTTGAATAAATCCCTCCTTTTTGCAATAAAATTTAATTGCACAGTTGTCAGTTAATGTTTCAGAAACAGAAAATACTAATGTGCTGTCTCTTAATTTTGGAGCACAGAGCATCTTGGTGGAGGTGACTATCTGTTTGCTTTTCGAATGCTAATGGTTTTGTTTCGTCGAGAATTCTCCTTTTGTGACTCATTGTACCTTTGGGAGGTATGCTTGGCTTCTTTTGTTCTGTATGATATGTTACATTTATTGAACAAAGGAAGATTAAGTTGATTCCTGAATATAACAGATGTGCCCTCAGTATGATATGATTTCCAATTTTTGTTTTTTCATAGCATACATTATCTTAGAATAAAAGCATACATTATCGTTTCACTGTTTACATTATTTTGTATTGGAAGTTGTTGGATCAAATAATTAATGATATCTTAAGTTTGAGATTAGTTTAATGTTGCTCCCTTTGTGTGTGTGCATTCGGGGTGAGGTGGGGGGGTTAATGATTTTTACCTTCTATGAAAACAGTTTATGGAATTATGATTCCTTTCTTTTCTCTTTGGGAGTGGATATCTTGGGAATCTTTGTAAAATGATCAATTGCTAATTACTTTAAATTTTAACAGATGATGTGGGCTCTAGAATATGATCCTGACTTGTTCTTGATGTATGAAATGCCTCAATCAGCTTCTGAAAAGACTGAGAGCTCAAAAGGGAAAACAAAGTCAATACGTCAATGTGGAAAGTATGAGAGAGAAATTGTGAAGAGTGGAGCAAAAAATGCTGAAACACCTCTTCCTATGTCTGTTTTCCTTGTTGCTAGTGTGTTGAAAGATAAAAGTGCAAAACTACTCCAAGAAGCACGAGGCTTGGATGATGTTGTCAAGGTTAGTGTTCTCACATCTAAGTTGCATTAAATTAGAGGGAGCAATCACTCAATATATATATATATATATATATATATATATATATACACATATATATAATGATAGTTTGTGATTGGATGACAGCATACCAAATCTTTGCACTTACTCCCTCCGTTCGCTTTTATAAGCAAAAAAAACTGATTTCATACTTATTAAGAAAATTAGTTAATTTGATTAAATTGTCATTCTCAATTAAAAACCAAACCTTTTTCCTAAACTACCCTTCATTGGAACTTGATATTTAACACAAATCCTCTATTAAATGAATGATATTTTGAATATAGTCTCATTAAATAAGGAAAAGTAGTTGAGTTTTGCTCATATTGATAACAAAAAAATTGAACTTTTTTTTGCTTATAAAAGAGAACGGAGGGAGTATTATTTATTCTTGAATCTACTAACTTCCTTTTTTCCTCCTCTGCTGTAATTATCCTCAGATTTTGAATGACACAACTGGTAATATAGATGCTAAAAAAGCCTGCAGTGGGGCTATGAAACTTCACAAGAAATATTTGAAAAAGGTAGTGTTTTCTCTGCAACTCTTTCCTCACTTTTCATATCTTAGTATTTCCGTGTAATAGGAGGAAAATCAAACTACATGATAGCTAGCAAGTTGCATCTGATTATAGTGATCAATTCCTCAAGATGCAGGGGATGAATATAACCATGTTGTAGTGCCTAGTGTCACTCGTAAATTGGAATAGCAACTGTCATCAACACTATACAGTTTGTCATTTGTTTGCTTAAAATGGATTAAATTAGTTACTGTGACATCATCATAATCTCCAATATATTGGACTGGATGTGTAAATCTTCAATCCAAATTCTAATTATTGATCCTTAATCATAGTTTCTTTATTTTTTGGTATGTGTATTCCCGTTCTTTTCTTTTCCCAGTATAATCTTAATATTTAATTATCTCCTAACTATTCAAGTAATTTTGTAATTGCTGCAGGCCAAGAAACCCTAGCACCAAATACATCCAAATATCCAATGATTCTTTTTTAATGTGTTGTATGGTACATGTGTTGCTCCCTGGGAGTCAATAATGGAGAACATAGAACTTTACAGAATTGAAAAAAGGGATTCAAATATCCAACCTTCAAAATCCCTGAGCAATTGTTGTATGTGAAATCATTTTTTCTTTCTTTTGTATCCATAAAAGAAGTGAGATTGTATATTATGAAATATGAAAACAGAATTGTTCTGTACAAGCATCTATTTGTACTTTGTTATTGCATAGAGGAAACAGGTTACAGGGAACAGCCATTCATTTCGAGTCAATGAACTCAATTTTGTTTTGATATTCATTTCTTTCCACTAGTTAAGTGAACGAATTGGAGACAATTGAATACAATTGTATTTAAAATCTAGCAAAAATAAATAAATAAATAAATCAAAGTCATGGCCATAAACCGTTATCTTTAACGAGGCCTGTTGAATTAAAGGGGATTGTTATTAACTTAAATAAACTCCATTGTTGAACAAAGAAGGAAACTAAAAAAGAAAAAGCATAATAAATAAATAAAGCCGTCGAAGACCTTAAATTTCATGATAGTTCTTTTTTTTTTTTTTTTAAATCTTTAGAGTCTCTTTTATCATTAGTCATCAACAATCATCAAATTATTCTCATTTCATAATCAAGTTGCCTCAGTATATCAACTAACTGAGATATTTTTTTTTTTATTCCAATCCAATATTTCGTTTCTTTGGTTTTTTTTTTTTTTTTTTACAATTTGTTTAGCCACTTTTTCTTTCTTTCTTTCTTTTAATAAGTTTTAATTCATACGCTATGTTTAACTGCTCTCGTAAAATTGTTTGTGAAGAGTTGATTATCACCTTTCTTTAAAAACATTTTCATTATCATTGAATGTTATGGTGATGATATTTGAACATCCACAAATTTGAAATACTCCATCAATATCTATAATTTTTCTCTTTCTATCATATTACATCATCTCAATCAAATTAATCATTTATCTCGTATTATTTCCTATTTTTTTCAATGTGTAAATACTTAAAGAAACGTTCAAGAATCATTTTCCATTACCATATACCTAGGTTAGATTATCCGACACTAATATATGACCTAGTCTATAACAGGTCACTCAGCAAAGTTGTAAGAGATGACATTTTTTTATTATTCTTTTTTAATATGTAATGTATATTATTTATTTGATAATTTATTGAGCACATTTCGAATAGAACTGTTAGTTATTAAAATCGAATGAATTATAGATGCATGGCAATTGTATATTTGCATGTCTTTTACAGTCGCCTAAGAGGATACAATGGGATACAAATTTGTCATGATATATATGACTCATGCATAATATCATGAAAAATGAATACAAATTTTTGGCTGCTATCGGCAATAGGTCTGAGCTTACAAATAATATCTGTATCTAAAAATTGAAAAAGATATGTAACTTCTTTTTTTTCTGGGCAAAAGAAGTGTATATTTTAATTTATATATATATATATATATATATATATATATAATATAAGAAACAGTACAGCTGCATAAGACACGCCTCTAGCACCAAAGTTAAAGTATTCACATTATATCCCTATACAAGGGATCAGAACATACGCACCATAAACTTTTATGCGCAGTTTATGGTTCCCTCCCCCCATCAATCATTACAAACCCACATAGGAATAGCATCCAGCTAAGGACAGACTTGAAGATCAATAGATTATAGATACATAGATCCTTCCACACCCCATCATATGAGATTTAAGAGACACAGACCGGGTAAGTTTAATAAGATTCCCCTCCTTCTTAAGTTAGCTCTGGTGGGTAGGATGTTTTGTGCCACCCTTCATGCAAAATGTAGCAAAGATGGGGGAGCTTTGATCCTCCATAATTATTTATAGAAGGAGTTGTCCATGGTTTGTGTCGGTTGTTGAATTGCTCGATATGCCGATGCTACTGAATACTGGCCCAAATCCTCCATTTTCCATCTCCACCCATCTGCAACATTTTTCTTAATCGTATCACCATTAATGATGACCCATAATTATGCCAGAACATTTTTTTCCCACTCGAACCACCTTCTTCTAGGCCATTTAAAGTCCCACACCCAATCTTCCCCCTCCCAAAAGCCCATGCTCTGAATCACTCCCCCACGTTGTAGAGAGTTTTGAAACAGTATTAAATTTATAGCTAAGTTTTTGCCCATCAACACCACAATCTGTCCAAAAAAAGAAAGCGACTCTCATCACCCACCTTCCACTCAACGTTTGAATTAAGCCACCCCACCGACCTATTGTTCCCTCAAATCATAGCTAGATCTCTCCACCAAAACGACTGCTTGTATGAAGGGCCGTTATCACCCAAACGTTGCCAACCGCCATACTTCGCTTTTATCACCTCAAACCATAACTCACCACCCCCACACAGCATTCTCCATTTCCATTTTGGACATTATTAAACATGAAAATATCTTTAATTCCTCATAGGAATGTTCACTCCAATCTTCTAAATCTCTTCACAATATGTTTGGATGAAGTATTTTAAAATTTTTTAGAATTTAAAATTTAGAAAAATTAAAATGCATCAATTAAAATTATTAGATTTTTAAAATTTTTTGTTTGGATAAACCAATTTAAATTCCTTAAATTTTAAATTTCTTGTTTGGATTAAATAATTTCAATTTCTTATATTTCATTTTTTATTTTTTCCCAATTATATTTTAAAATCTAAAATCTAAAATCTAAAATATAAAATTTGAAAATTGAAAATTTGTCTTTTCCCCTCTCTCTTCTCCACTCCCCATAAATTCACCTCCCCCTCCCCCCTTCTAACCCTTCTCACACACTCTCTCTTGTTTCTCTCTCTTCTCAAAAACATGAATTCGGATGCAACCCAAAAATGGCGTCGTATTGGTGCTACGCTGCACTCGTTTTGTGCACCTCTCCCGTCCACCAGCCTCTGGATGCTCCTCACCTCCCCCTTCCTCGCAGCTACGTACAACCCATCCCTCAACCGTAGCGCGTCGAGCACGCGTGAATGCTTGTTCTCCACCGTAACATCATACGCAGTCCTACCGTTAAAGTTCCTCACGTCCTTGTTAGCATCCTTGTTCACCAACAACTTCACCATAGTCTCTTCTCCCACCCCCGCACTATTGATGAACACATGTTTCTTCTTCGCAATGAACCAATCAAAGGGTACAGATTAAAACATGGAGGAAGGTTCTTTCACGGTGGTGCCGAGAACAACAAAGCCGTGGAGGAATTTTAGAATTTCTACATGTTAGAGGAAATTTAGAATTCTAGACTTTTAGTTAAAACAAATTTCATTTTAAAATAAAAAAATTTTAAATTTCTTCTAAATGAGTATCCAAACGAATTATTTAGGGGGGAAAAATTTTAAATCCCCTGAATAATTACTTTTCTCATTTTAATTACCTCATCTAAACAGACTTAGGCCTTTTATAAAATAAAACATATAAAGAAGCATAGAAATAATGACGGATTTGATTAGACACACTCTACCTCCAAGTGAGACATTCCTACTCTTCCAACAACATAACTTCTTTACAACCTTGGCAAGGAACATGTCCCAAAAAGCTTCCTTTCTTAGATTACCCCCCCCCCCCCCAAAACCAACATCCCAAGATACACAAATGGTGTCAACTCAAAGAAGTGAAGCAAACCTCCCCAATCTCACATCCTTCACCCCACCACCCAACTTGCTTTTATGGAAATTTATCTTGAGGCCAAAAACAAGCTCAAAATACCTTTCAAGACTATATAACATTGTGAAAGCTTGCTTCTTTCATGATAATGTGTCATTCGCAAATTGTAAAAGATCCACCTCAAACTTTGCCTCTTTTACCAAGAAGCTCTTGAACAATTGTTTCTCCACCGCTTGTCTCATAAGTCAACTTAGTCCTTCTGCAACAATTAGGAAGAGAAAAAGGGCCAAGAGATCACCTTGTCTTAAACCTCTATGTGGAGCAAACTTCGTGGTAGGACTACCATTAATTAGTGCCGATATAGTGCTAGATTCCAAACAAGTCCTTATCCACTTAATCCATTTTGCACAAAAACCAAGACTTCCCGTCATGTGTTACAAGAAACTTCATGAGATCGAATCATAGGCTTTTTCATAATCTACCTTGAAATTTGAAAATCAGCATTCATTATTGCACCTCTTTGCTTCTTCCGCCATCTCATTAGCTACCAACACTCCATCAAGCATACTTCTCACACCAATAAATGTCCCTTGCCCCCCATCAATCACATCCCCAAGAACATTCTTAAGCCTCATAGCTAGGTAATACTTTGGCAAGGATCTTATATAGGCAAACAATCAAGGATATGGGCCTAAACTCATCAAGGTCTTGTGGATCATAGACCTCGGGAATAAGAGTGATGGATGAAGAATTACTTACCCTAGGTAAGACCTCATTGTGATGGAACTCATCAAAAAAACTTCAACAAATCATCTTTTAATAAGTGTCAAAACTTTTTGAAGAATTTGAAATTAAAGCCATCCAGTCGTAGGTTTTTATTACCATCACAATCCTTCAAAGCTTATTGTACTTCTTCCTCTCCAAACCTCTTCACCAACATAGTGTTATCCACCTCTTTGATCTTCTTGAAAGGGACTCCATCAAGTGTTGGTCTATCATCTCCCTTTTCTTGGAATCGATTTTCAAAGAATGACCTTACTCTAATCTTAACTTGGCTTGCTCATCCACCCAACCCCCATCCACCCTAATACCACTAATATTATTTCCTTTCCTCCTCCAATTGACAAAGAGTGAAAAAATAACAAGAATTACTATCCCCCTCCAAAATCCACTTTGATCTAGATTTTTGATGAAGAAGTGACTCTTGATTATTCAAATTGCTCCATAGATCTGCAACAAGTTTCTTCCTTGTGCATATATCCTTCTCCTCCAACAAGCCTTCCTCATCCCTTTTGTCCACCAAAGCAATCACCTTTTCTAGCTCCTCTCTCTTCTCTTTTAGATTCCCAAAGACATGCTTATTCCATTCTTTTTAATTTTCTTTTTAGAAGCTTCAACTTCTCTTTAGTACAAACGAGATGAATTCTCGGTGTGAGAACCAACAATTCAACACCTTAAAAGGTTTGGGGACCCAATTAGAGTGATCAATCTTGAAGTTTATGGGATTATAGTCTGATATGTTTCTATCAAAAACATATTGAGTGTTATCCGGCCACACATCCAACCACCCTTTAGAAATAAAGATATTGATTATATATAATTATTACTTAACATAATACGTATATATATGACTTGTTTTTTACATTCTTTAATAAAATAACTAATTTTAGCATAATTAGTTTGTATTTAATTATACACAATGCATTAATTATATTAATGCTTCCACATTTCTCGAAGAGAGTAGTTAATTGTTTTACTAAATAGAGTAGCAAGTTAGTATGGTAGTTCACACAAACGATAATTAAGTTAAAACAACAGAAGTCCCCATTCTGAAAATGTGAAAATTGTTTCTGCATGTCGTTGAATTTTTCTTATTTATTCAATTTTTATTATCAAATAAATCATAGTTCCGGTCTTAAATATAAAAAGAAGAAGAAAAAATACATTTTTCTTAATCTCAAATATATAAAAATTTCAACCAACTTTATCTTATTTAATGTTACTATTTATAAAATATCATTCATTGAATTAAGGCTTTAGTTTCAATGACATCTTTTTATTCCTAATATTAAGTTCTAATAAAGGAAAAGTAGGAAAAAATTAATATTTTTAATTAAGATTGATTCAATTAAATGTGATTAACTATTTAATTAATGTGAATCAGTTTTTTTCTTATATTTGAAATCGAAGAAAATATAATTTGATAAACTAATTTTTTAACTAACTGTAACTAGTTTTTCAGATAATTTTATTGAATATATAATCGTTGTCAAAAAAAAAAAAAAAAACATTATGCGGCCTTAAAATTTATCACGACTTTATGCAGTTGTCACTCAATGATGAACTATATCAAAGAACTTAATTCAAATGCATTCACATTACAAATTTGAATATCTTATTTATTGTCAACATGTCAATTGTGAACAATGTTTAACTCGAATCGATCTTACAAATAATGTTTTAAGTTTGAGTTTTGTGTATAGAAATTAATAACATGATTAAAAAGAATTCAATTTTTATTCAATGAGTCTCACCTTAATTTTGTAATTTCTAAAAAATTACTAACACTCTAAATAGTCGTTATATTTTTATTAAGGAAATTAACTTAGTTAATTAAACAGTATAAATATGTAAATTATTGTAAGTATTTCTTAATACTTGAATTCAATTATTATGGATAAAAAAATTGGTTAAATTCCCATGAAATATAATTTATGATCTTATGAAAATTAACTTTAAACATAAAATAAAATGATTTGGACGTAATTAAACCAAGGAGGCCACCACCTGTTTCAAATACCGTTTTGGTCAACAAAATTTCTTAGTGTACTTAGTAATTTCTTAGTCTCCAGCGTGCTCACCGACGCTGGAGACTTTCCATCGGAGGTGGGGAACGGGACCACGCTGGTGGGGACCGCCGCAACCGACTTGAAGACCGCCATATACACCGCCGGGGATATTAACCTGATGAGTGTGAGGATTCAGATGACGGGGACGCAGTTTGGGTTGGGTGCTGGGGCTACGCCAATGCCTAAAACTATTCGTCTCGAGAATGATGGCTTCAAATGCCCTGCACCTAGTCGAAGAGGTATACATATACGTCTTTCTCTTCTCTCACGTCGTTGATATTTCATGCATAATCGGCTTCCAAAATTGTGATAAACATTTTACCTGTGGTTTCTATATATAAATAAAAAAAAAGTATATCAAATTACAAAGTTATTTTTTTAATTTTCAAAATTATTAAATATAATTTGTTTAGTTTATACAAATTTGAGGATAAAATTTTAAATGATTGATGTTGTAGTTTTAAATATTAGGTTGATTGATACTTATGATTAGAATGATTAATTTAATATATTATTTCAAGCAAAATGCTTCTTGCTACTTATTTTTTATGAATTTTTAAGGAGATGTTATTTTCTTGTGCGTAATTAATTAGCATAAAATTGTGCAAGGAAATATACTGAAATTTGCACATTTCTTATATATAAAAAAATGTTATTTTTTTTTCACTTCTTACTCTGTCCTCCTTAATTTATACTTAATGCATGTGTGATAAAATGATAAAGGGGGTGAAGAGGAAAAGAGACCCTTCATATGGCATAAAAAATGGGTGTAAAAGAATTGAGTGAAGTAATTAGGAATGATTTTTTTTTTTTTCATTTTATTTAAAACACTAGCTAGTATGGCATTTATTTACGAGGTAAATCCACGAGAAAAAAGACTGATAACTGAGAGTAATACTAGCATTAGCTACATGCAATATGAAATAAACAACAGAATTGACGTTAAGGATTATGAATCTTTCATATAAAAAAAATGAATAGAAGGAAAATAGATAAAGAGAAACGAAAGGTTAATTGATGCTTGTGCATGATTTTATTGAGCACATTTCGAATAGAACTGTTAAATTTATCCAAATCGAATGAATTATACATGCATTATAAGAGGATATGAACAAACAATTTCTATTTCTAAAAATAGAAAACGATGTAACTGTTACACAGCATAGAGAATAAGATGTTCTTTATAATACTTCTAACTTAACATGAGATGCATGAATTATTTTTGACATTTGTGTGAATCAATGTTGCAGCCACGAGAATGTTCGCATGCTGCAAAAAGGACCCAAAAGTAAAAGCCAAGCAAGCAAAGAAACACTTCGTCGCAAAGGAGACATAACAATAGCATACGACGTGCTCCAAGCCTTCCAGAACAACTACTACGCGGAAGTCAGAATAGACAACAACCACCCATTAGGTCGTCTTGATCACTGGAACCTAACATGGGAATGGCAAAAGGGAGAATTCATATACTCCATGAAAGGAGCCTTTGCTCGCAGAAAGGACCCTTCTGAGTGCTTATATGGTCTTGCAGGAAAGTTCTACAAATACATGGATTTCTCAAATGTCGCCACATGTCAGAAGAAGCCAACAATCTCTGATCTTCCATCAGAAAGAAAAGAAGATGAGAAAGTTGGGAAGCTCCCTTGGTGCTGTAGGAATGGCACTGTTTTGCCTCCTATCTTGGACAAGAACAAAGCTAAGTCAATGTTCCAGATGCAAGTGTTCAAAATTGCACCTGACACTGACAACAGAACTGCTCTCACTCCACCTACAAAGTGGAACATTGATGGTGTCATAAACCCTAAATACAAATGAAGTGCCCCAGTTAGGGTTGACCCTCAAGTCTTTCCTGACCCTAATGGGCTTAGGGCAATTACCACAGCAGTGGCAAGTTGGCAAATAGTTTGCAACATCACAAAACCTAAGCCTCAAGAAAACCGTTGCTGTGTCTCTTTCTCAGCATTCTACAACGAATCAGCCATCCCTTGCAACACGTGTGCATGTGGGTGTGATGACACGAGGAAGTGTAGCTCTAGGGCTTCACCGTTGCTTCTTCCACCAGATGCTCTTCTTGTGCCGTTTGTTAACAGGACCGTTAAGGCACGTGCATGCATGGGCCAAGCTCAAGCACTTGCACGTACCGAGCAAGCTCCCTTGTGGGGACAACTGCCCCGTCAGCATCAACTGGCATGTGAGTTCTAATCACAAGGATGGATGGACGGCTAGGATCACGCTTTTCAACTGGGAGGAATATTCCTTTGACGATTGGTTCACAGCTATTCAGTTGAAGAGGACTTTTGAGGATTTTCAAGATGTTTATTCCTTCAATGGGACGAGGATTCCTGGTCTTAAAACTGTGTTCTTGGAAGGGTTAAAGGGTTTGAATTACTTGTCAGGAGAAACCAATGGAACACATGCTAGTGACCCTAGGGTTCCAGGGAAACAACAATCAGTTCTTTCTTTCAGCAAGAAGCATATAAAAGACTTCGATGTCACACATGATGGGTTCCCCACTAAGGTTTTCTTCAATGGAATGGAGTGTTCACTTCCTCCAATTAGACCTGCCAAAAGTTCAGGGCACAAATCATCTTCCATCAGTGTCATTGCCCTCATTTTCACAGCTTTTGTGACTTTCTTGATGATCTAAACGATTAACCTAGCTTGACACAAGAGAATGAGTTAATGGCTTGAAAGGGTTAATTTTTCTTCTCTTCGGGGCTGATTTTTTATATATATCACTCATCAACGACGGGGTGCTTATACAAACTGAGCAGAGAGATAACGATGCATGTGATGATGTGAAACATGTGATGAGGGATGCAGCCTTTTTGTGTAAAAGTACATGACAGTGTATATCTGACACAAGATTGTGTGTGGAACTTATTATATAATAAGTTCAGTGCGTAACTAGCTCATACTACAATTAGATGGCCTTTTTGTTCGAACTACGTTACTCTAGTGTATGGATTGTTAGTTCATGTAGATACGTTTCTCAAGCAAAGTTCTACCTCTGATTAATAGGTTCCTTTTCTAACTGTCATGGGATTTTAACTTAATTTGGGATTTTTGGGGGTGGTGTGGGGACTAATATAGCTCCTAGGAGCTTCATTTTCAATATTGCTTCTCTTGGTTTATTATGTCTTTGGTTTTAATAAACTGATAGATAATCAAATTGGGAAGAAGACAAGGTATACAAGAATAAGACGTAATAAACTGAGTACGTCAAATAGTCTCAAACTCTAATAATAAATAAAACTGATTGAAAATAAAAAAAAAAATTAAGAGATCAAGACATTTGTTAAACAAGTGAAACTCACATAAATTCATATTTTTATTAAATTTTAACAAATAAAAAAAATGTGCTTGAAAGAAATTGTTAAGTACGTATAGGGTAAAGACACCCAAAAAGAAATAAGAAAAGAGTAGTAGATTTAATGACGAGAAAAACAATTATTGATAAACCTTAGAAACTGTGACACCAGGAGAACAAAGTATAATAAATGATTTGACATAATATAAAAAGAGAAATAGAAAATAAATAGGTATTGATGGAGTATTAGGATATAGAAAGATGTCCACCACTCTCCTTTATATACACTGGCTACATCTAGCAAAAATAAATAAAAATCTCATTCTATTGTGATACACCTAGGGAGAGAGAAAAAAATGAAAAAAAAAAAATAGATATGATAACATTTATAATGTAACAGAAATAGTAGGATAAAGAGAGATCTTAGTAGAATGTTTAAAATAAACTGTTTACGTATCATTATATTCCGATTCCGATAAATAGGGAAGGCTCAACGATCATTCACGTTAAAAGGTTTAAATTTTTCGTTTAAAATTTTCTTCCAGATATCTAAAGTTTCAAACTTTGCCAGAAATTAAAAAAATAGGGGCATGTCCTGATGTCTTGGATCTGCAAGTAATGCTAAACTTGTTACAGCCAACAAAATGTAATACAATTTCAAAAAAAAAAAAAAAAAGTGTGTTGGGGAGTAATTCATCTTACATAAATCTGCCTCTTGAAATACATTCTCTTTCTATACTTTGTACTTTCGGCAGGAAAAATCTGAAATTGCTGTTATATACTAAAGCTGTTCAAAGTCATGTACCAAACCCTAGGCAAACCAGAGATAATTGATTCTTCTTTTTTTTATGTACAACAAGATTTTCCTCCCACCCCACCAAGTCAAAAAAACAAAGTCAGTTGACAGTCTCCTCCGAAATGTTAATGTCCTCCGAGTACTGGACTTTAGGCTCCAAATCAATGAACTGGTTCGATTTACTTGCTAAGTGGGAAATGCTAACCCTTCCTTGCCGCTTTATATAATCAGCGACGGCTTTCATCTCTTCTTGGGAGATGTAAATAAATTTCCCTCTATCATCCATAACACCCGAAAGCCGACCTGATACACAAAATAAACTCATTATATCCATCCACCTTGGAAAACAATTTAAAAAGAAAAGACAAAGAAAGGTTCTTACCCATACTTTCCAGAGATGTGATGCGATTGATACATTCCTGCATCACAAAAAAAAAAAAAGGAAGCTCATGGAGGAAAAAGATATCACTCGGGCAGTACAAACTATAACAATTTCATTCATCCTTAAATATATTGATAGAATCTCAAAACAATGTATAAAATAGGGCTTCGCTACTTAAAAACATTGAAAAAAGATATCACTACTTGGGCTAACACCCATAAAATTATAAGAGTCATATACAAGCTAAAGTACCAAAATGTAACTATAATTCAACTTAAAACACCTGTATCTTTTCTCCCGAAAGGAGAACAGGAATTAATTTTTGTAATTTCATTTAGAGGGGAGTGGTGTGTAATACATAGTTGATAAAGAATAGAATTAGACAATTAGTACATGGAGGGGAAGGGTGCATTTTGAAATGTACTTGTAATGAACCCAAATTAAATGGTCCAAATTATTGTTAGCTGCAGTATTAATATAAATATCAAGGTAGTTGATGACAGTTTACGTGATGTGCCTTTAGACGGTAATTTAGGAAGTTGTGTAACATTTTGTAGTATTTGTGTCTTTTGGCAGTTATTTAGGTAATTTTGGATTTGTGTGACAGTTATCTCGTGGTGTTCTATATATATATATATATATATATATATATATATATATATATATATATATATAGATGAATTCAGTGAGTGTGTATTTGATTACAATTCTCCAGCACACGTAAACCTTCTCTCCATGTTTTTCAGAATCGACAAAATGTTGCTTCTACAAAAAATATCCCACTTGACGTGGTTTTAGAAGGAGATGTGCATAATGGATGCACTCCCAAACAGGTAGTGAGTAATTGGTACTAGTGTGTTTGAGAGAGAAAAACTCTGTTAGGTCTTAGGCCTCCTCTTTATTGTGTATTGAGAGATTTTGTTCCCAGCGAGGCATCTGCCTTGCATCTCCATTTTCCCTTCCTCCATCGCCCCTCTCCAGAACTCTTATATATTTCTATCATATCAGATTGGAGTGGCATCATCTATCTTTAACCACTGGGTTTTCACTAGCTTCCTTACAATATAAAATATAAAAAACATTGAAAATAAAAACCAGTCACCTCAGGGTAAGGCTTAGTCATCTTTCTTTCATCCTATTATTTTTCTTTTGGGAACGGAAATTAGATTGTTGGTGGAGAGCAACTCAAGTGATAGGTGATTTATATATTAGTATAGTACTAATCATACAATGTATTAGTAGAAACAGGGACATGGGATCAGCTTGTGTATAGAACCAATCTAAGTAATTGGTGAAATACCAAATTCTCTTTCATCAAATCTTTGTTTTCCCTAACTCTTTCTCTCTTAACAGTCTTGCTTTCTTTCAACTCTACAAAACCCTAGACCAAATATATGTTATAAAAATCAAATAGATACAATAGATGTTGCACATAAACCATAAAACATACTAGCAAAGCATAATATATTGTTGGTAACTGCTTCTACCTTAAAACTTGTAGCAACAGCCTATATAAGAAAAATGAAATGGTAATGGAAGAAATAGATAGGCTGATTCAGATAAAGGAATAAAATAGGAAAGAAATAGAATACCTGTGTACGCAATTTAAATTCTGCAGCAAGATCATCCAAGGGGACACATTTGTGCTTCTGAATGATTATACAAAAATGAATTCTAAATTAGAATGGCTATAAAACCTCTTTAAAGTTGACAATGATAACTCTAGTTAATTGCTATCAATTGTTTATGCCTCACAGAAATGCATAAATTTTGGAAAATTTAGCAAGGGGAAATCAAGGAAATTAAGAATGTATAAATTAAAAAAGAGAGAATAACCTTTATATATTCAACAAAATTTCCTAGCAAGTCTTCAGTACTACCCTGCACTTCTTCAAGGGTACCTTCATCATCAACTGAAAATTCACCTTTCCACTTCTCAAACTCTAATGCAGCAGCCTCCTCCTCCTTAGCCTTCTGAGCTCTGGCTTCCTCTTCCTATATGAATCATGAAAAGTAAGGGCCATGCCAGTCAATAAACCATAAGAATGCTAATCCTAAAATCAAATCGGAAAAAGGTAACGAACTCACCAACTTACGCTCCTCTGCCTCATGCTCCTCATCCTTCAATCTCCGCATTTCTGAATATCGATCTTGTTTTGCCTGTCTTGACTCTCGTGCAGCTTCCTCAACCTTCCAAAAAGATAGACCAAAATACAAGGAACTATTTAAACTTTAATCAACATATAGAAACCCCCAAAAAAAGTGAAAAAATTAAGCACAGAAATTCAAGAAATACATAACAATGCCCTGGAGGGGTGGGAAACGGGTGTTGTTATCTTGAATTACACACTTAACAGTACACTCATATCTGAATGCAACTTCAGTCCAGTATTCTCCTTGTATCCAATACTCAACAGTTTATATATTAGTTTTCGAATTAATTAAATAGGGGCAGAACCCATGAACACTGAACGGGAAAACCAATAACGGAGATCAAAACAAAATGACCATGTTCTCTTTAAAAAATTTACAGAAAACCCATTCAGGCAGTAAACCTTATCAGAAGAGAGTGAAACTAGACAGTGTCCTTTACTAAACCTTGAAATACACAAAAAAATTCTATCATTTTGAGAAAGCATCCTTTTGCAAAGTCAAATTCAAACAACACAGTCCTTTGGTAAATAGGTATTTACAATCCACGATGCAAATAGCAAGAATCAAACCAAAAACATACTCAGGTATAAAGAATTGCACCGGCTTCTAAATAGTAAAAAGAAAAATACCTGACGCCGTGCTTCCCTCTCTTGCTTTTTGATTTCCTTTTTCTTTGGTGCTTTAACCTCATAATACCCTCCACCAGCAGCTTCATCGTCACTCTCACCAGCAGATTCTGTTTACATGCATACAGCTAATCACTTCAAAAAGGCAACTCAGTTTAAAAATGCAATCCATATGCATACTTCCATCCATCAACCAGTCCAACAGTACTTCCATATAGCAAAACCAATAAGGTCTTATTTTGAAAAAACTTCTCAATAGACACTTACAAGAAAATTAAAAGGTAAAACGAATTAAGCCTCTATAGTTAAAACCAGCTTACGCATAAGTTAAAATCAGCTTTTAGCAAAACTAAATGAGAAACTTCCATAAAATAGTTTATGCAGAGGCTAATTTTAACTTATCAAAGAAGTCTAATTCATTTTACCTTCTTATCTTCTTTTGTTATAAATACTTATTGAGAAATCTATCCAATCAGAACCTGAGCCAAATAGTTGACTCCACAGGTGGAAGAATCCCTAAATCTCAATCTAACCTAAACACTAATAATACCATTACATTGACGTATCTAACAAGATAGCAAAGCAAATAAACTAAACGCACAAAGATCACCAAACATCCATGATTCCACATCCATCAACCCTTCCTAGTGGAAAACAACTCATCTTAGTTCCATTTACATGTCTGATTAATATTTTATTCACCAAAGCATTATCGCATTACGCATAGAAACGAAACAAATTAACTTGAAATGAACGAATTAAACCTTCTTGCGTCGCAGGTGGATCTGCCGAAGTGCTAGCTCCAGACGCGGCAGTTCGGCGACGCATGCGACGAGTGGCGGTGGCGCGCGCCACCGTTTCTCTCCGCGGAGCCTGACGAATGGATATCGATGATCAACGAATTGAAGTGATTAGGATTTTGGCAGCGAAATGAGGGGAGAAGAGTGAAGGAGTTGGAAGAAGGCGCAAACCTGAGGAGCTTCGTCGCGGTGGGCAGGGGGAGGTTGCGAATCCTGGCGGCGTTTCCATAGGTAGAGTGGGATCAACGCTGCCACGAGAAGCATCGATAGAACTGCCACGAATAGCTCCTCCATTGTTGATGCGAAATCGCGCTCTCTGTTTTCCTTCTTTCTTCTCTGGTTTTCTCGCGAAATTGGTTTCCCAACTGCGTTTGGGAGTCCAAAATCAAACGACGCCGTTCCTTTCCTTTCACTTCTCCTCTAAATGATGTCGTTTCAGTCTGTTCCCAAAAAATGAAAGCGTTTACTATTTACACACCATATTTATTAAGTACACTTAAGTTTGACTCAAGTTGCCGAAGAGTAAAAAAACGTTTGACTCAAGTTGCCGAAGAGTAAAAAAAAAACTGAGAGAAAAGACAAAAGTGTGTTGGGTTTTGATCCAATTATAAAATAGCTGCAGTGCAAATAATAAAATTTTCATGGAAATAATTAAAAAGAATCATTTTTATATTTCTTTTATGAGTAAATACTTATTTTCATCCTTAAATTTGTTAGGCGTGTGACAATTAAGTTCTTGAAAAATGAAAAATTAAAATTTTGATTCGGGATTTGCAAAAAGTGCGACAAATTAATTTTAATGTTAATTTTCTTCATTAATCCAAACGATTGTATGTACGTGACAATTTGAGTGATAACATGATAAGTAACGATTGTCACGTGTTGTACACGTGATTGTCATGATTCTTTTATACTCAATAGTTATAATAAGTAAAGTTTTTTTAATTATTTTTTGTCATTAACAGTGTTTCATAAAATAGATTGATTAATTAATTAATTACTCTAAATAGCATATAAGATAATAATTTTAAATTGGGTAGAATCTTATAAAATCTTGTTAATAATGTCTGGGTTAAAACCTACTATTGTGATGTAATCACTCATAAATTGGTTTCATATTTATAGTATAATTTAAATTACAAAGAATAGAAGTGAGAAAATATAATAATGTTTATGTTAATAATTTCATGCAACATGACACTTAATTAAAAATTTAAAAGTGTTTCTAGAGACCAAAATAACAGTACATATTAAATTTAGAAACCAAATATCAGTAAGTCGTTAAGCTCACGGACTAAAATAAAAGCAAGCTATTAAGTTAGAGATAAATCACAATGTCAATTTTAGACACATGACAATCAGATAGATGACACGTGGCAACCCTTAGTTGTCATGTCATCATTGAAAATGTTACATAAGCACAACCATTTGAGTTAATGATAAAATTAATTTGTTACACTTTCTACAAATTCACAAAATTTAGTTTTCCACTTTTTAGGGACCTAACTGTCAATACTTAACAAATTCAATAACGAAAATCAGTATTTACCCTTATTTTATTTTTTAAAACCTAAAATGAAAGAAAAAAGATATTAAAAAAAATACAAAATTGTTCATGTTACCACTTTCATTATTTGTCACCAAAATTATGATTCTACTTAGTTTTTTTTTTTTTTTTTGGTCATAGAGACCCGCCTAAATATTACAAACACAATTTTATGGAGGAAAATGTTTGAAGGACACCCAAAAATATATTCAACACCTAGAGAGAGAATAAAAAAGAGAAAAGTATAGGTATGATAAGATTTATGATGTGATAGAAAGAGATAGATAAAGAAAAATGAGAAGTGTTAGTGTGATGTTTAAAATAAATTATGGTTCATGCTTAGTTTTAACCGTCAAACTATTATATCACTAGTCAAATTGATAGATCACTAATTGAATCACATAATTTAATATGTTAAAAAAATATAAAATTTTTATGCTCATTATGATTATATATGAATAATATTGGGCTTACTTAAATTATATGAGCTGGTGGAGTGGTTTATATTAAATGTATATAATTGATATTGTATATAAATAGTAACTTTTTTTTCATGAATATAACTTCTTGATGATGTGGTGAAATAAAAGCCAATTCTGGAATGGACCACCTATACATATATATGGTTTAAAATGGACCGCTATTTATTACCATCAGATCCATCTGGTCACATTTTTCTTATCGTATTCCTTCCCTACCAAATTCATGCTCCCCTCACAAAGCGACCACAAGCCATTGTCGAAGGCAATTTTTTATCGCGATGCTATTTTTTTCTCTCTCTTTCTTTTCCTCCTCTTTTTCCCTCCCTAGATCTAAATGTGTTTACGCTAAGAGATTAACTAAATTATGATGTACCACTACCACATCTAAACCAAAGATTTCAATCACTTTTTACCGAGCTGTGATCCCAATCTCAAACAACAAATAGGAAAGTAAATGAGATTTGTTGATGACAATGAAAGAAATAAAAATTGGATTAATATATGGTGCTTTAGGTACACTCAAGTTTTCATTATATGCTATTGATGATTCTTTTGGTAGTCGATCCTATTCTTGCACTTGGATTTTGGAACATTCCGAGGATGCTTAAGGAGAATTTTTGAGAATTTGTAGAAGATATATAAAAAGGATTTACTTCATAATTTAGTTATATAAATTATTACTTTACATCACATTTTAATAAAAAAAAAAAAAAAAAAAACTTAAAGTACAAATTCATAAGTCTTTGCTTCAGTTATATTTTGTTCAGTTTTTTCATTAACATATTGGAAGAGCCCCTTCAAGGAGGATCACAATGACTTCAACAACCACAACCCAACAGCGTTATATATCTGGTGTTGTCGTTGCTGCTAGTGACGACATCGTGCAGTGTTATTTTAGCAGTCGGGGAACATATCTGGGAAAGGAGTGAGGAGAAAGGGAGAAAGAATGGAAAAAGAGCATTGCTGCTGAAAATAGTCTCCGGCAATGACTTGCGATGATTCTGGGATGAAGCATGAATCTGGTGACGAAGGTGTAGGATAAACTAGATAGATTTAATGGTGAAGAGTAATGGTTCATTTTAAACCACATGTAAGAATGATTCACCCTAATAATGCCCTGAAGTAAATAATCACTTTTTTCATAGATATACCATCTTTATAAGTTCTCTTTAAGACCAAAATCATGGTTTAATTTGAACCGGCAGCATGTCTGGATCCCGGTTCAATTGGAATGGTCTGAGTTTTAAAACACACTTGGTGTATCATTACTCTTTTATTAATAAACTGAGGAACTGTATCATAAATTGACAATCATCTTCTGTCATGATTTTAACCAGCAAATCGGCCACTTTGTGTGTCTCATAAAGATATGGTGCGAAGTGATCGATCTTGTTAATTACCACAGTTCTGAAGTTCAACATCTACTCACTTAATCTAGATTAATAAAATATTCAACGTGATAATATATTTATATAGTCGTAAGACAAACTTGTGCCATTAACAAATTAAACCTGATCAAAGGATTCAAGGTAACTCCCAAACCAATGAGCAAAAGAATTTCATATTAATTAATTGGCCCTCAATCCTCTTAGTTGTATTACTAGATTGAGGGTGAAAAAAAAAAAAAGTTACGCAACTTGTCTTAATATATTAGTATTCCCCATGCTAATTAATGAAAATATAATGTTGATATTAGTACTAGTAGTGTAGTTTATAAATTATAAACCAAATGCATGAAACTGTTACGTGGAAGCACATGAAGAAGCATTGCAGCAAATGCAGACACCCCACCAAAACAACACCACGAGCCACCCCACTTCCCTTCCACGTACCATATCCCATGCAAGCAAAGCAACACCACAAAACTTCAATAAATTCCCCCATCCCCTTGCACTATCTCTTCACCTTCACCCATCAATACCAAAATGACGAAGCTCACAATTCTCTTCATCGCTCTTCTCTTCATCGCCCACACCTGCTGCGCCTTCAAATGGCAGCAGCAGCAAGAGAGCTGCCGCAAGCAGCTCAAGGGGATCAACCTCAACCCCTGCGAGAAGCACATCATGGAAAAGATCCAACCTGGCGGCGACGACGACGACCAAGAACACATTCTCATCAGGACCATGCGGGGAAGAATCAACTACATCAGGAGTAAGGAAGAAAAAGAAGAAGAAGGACACATGCAGAAGTGCTGCAGCGAATTGAGCGAGCTGAAAAGCTCCAAATGCCAGTGCAAAGCGCTGCAGAAGATAATGGAGAACCAGAGCGAGGAACTGGAGGAGAAGGAGAAGGAGCAGATGGAGAGAGCTCTCATGAACTTGGCTATTATGTGCAGGTTGGGACCCATGATAGGTTGCGACTTATCCTCCGATGACTGAACGCAGATATGTGATAGCTTATGCTAGCTAGAAGAACGTATAAGCTATCTCTGTGTGTTGTCTATTAATAAAAAGATCATCACAGGTGAATGGTGATCGTGTATGTAACTTTGTGGGCTATGGAAGCACTTTGAGTGTGCTTTGTGGTCTTTCCCTCTGTTTTGATAACAGAGACTTTTGTAATGTTCTCGAGTTTAATTAAAATCTTCGCCTTTGCGAATATCGTTCGTTTTTCTCTTCAAGTTCTCTTTCTTTGTTCATAAAGATTTTGGTTAATACTCCAAAGATGGGGTGCTATGGTTCAATTGATTCCCTAAAATTAATTAGGGGACTAGTAAATTATGAACTAGAGCGAATTACTATCCTTAATTAGTAAGAGTTTAGATTATTTGTTTAATTAGTTCATATGATTTCTTTTACAATAATAACTAGAGCGACGGGAAGAGAAATGGGGAAAGTAGAAGATAATATATAACTCGTACGTGAATAGAGTAACAT
Organism: Glycine tomentella; assembly: GCA_007407185.1. Classification (NCBI taxonomy): domain Eukaryota; kingdom Viridiplantae; phylum Streptophyta; class Magnoliopsida; order Fabales; family Fabaceae; genus Glycine; species Glycine tomentella. The sequence goes on from PYAF01001286.1 coordinate 1,281,756, forward strand.
TCCTTGGAAGAGGAGTTGCCCCTTAAGTCTTAAGTGAAATTCTACTTTCTGGAGAATTAATTTTATGGCTTTCTCCTTTGGGAAGAAAAAAAAATAAGATAACTAATTTATTATAAAAAAATGTGCAACTATTACTACTTAACTGTATTAAATGAGTCGATGATATGTATGTGCAATTATTTTTTGAATGATTAATTTAGTTTATAAATGTATAAATGTCGTGCAAATTACTTCAATAGTTAGGTGAATACATCATTGCTGAATTGATAATTTAGTCGTTTCTTACTTAAAACGAACACCAGGGTCGGCCCTGGAGCAGGACAAGAGGGGTATTCAACTTTAATATTATTTGATAGTTTTAATATTATTTGAATTTTAAAAAATTTGTATTAGGGGTCCATTTTTTTCACTTCATTGATAGTTGTTTCTTACTTAAAACAATAGTAAAAATTATTTGTTGTAACAACTTAAACAATAGTAAAAATTATTTGTTGTAATAATTTAATAAGTAATGACATGTTACAGTTAAGTGAGGTCATATTTTCCTTTAACAAAAATTAATAAATTAATAATCAATATTTTTTAATAAAAAAAACGATAACAGAAATGGTGTGTGCAGGCGCATACTAAAAAGGATTAAAAATTTATAAATTAAATTGATTGTTTAAAAAAATGAGGAGTAAATTTATGAGCGAATGCATAATTCTAAATATGCTATTTACGATTTACCCGATTACTTTTGCACTTGACCCATTTTTGCTTCAATTTTTGGTTGGAAAACCTATCCCATACATCTGGATGTAAGACTGTCTAACAACCACCATCAATCCAATTCTAAACAGCAGTCCGACCCATTTTCACATGCACAAAGCATGGGCAAGTAGCTATAGGGCCTTAGTGCCCCTGTTAAGGCAATTCTTTAACACTTAATTTGTTTTGCTTGGTGCACCCATAATTTTAAATATTTTCTAAATATCCTTATTTATTGTAACTTTATTCTGTGTAACCTTTTTCCCATCTCCTTCATTCACGCCCCCAACTCCTTTGCTTGGCTCATATGACCCCCATTTTAGCTAATGTGCCTCCAAGAAACGTCATGGTTCTTCATCATTGCTCCTCCGTAGATGGCAAAGACATTATTTAAAGTTAACTGGTAATTTTTTTATTACAAAGATATGAATTGAACAATCTGCAATGGATTGTATTGTGGATTGTTCAATCCATACTTGTGTTTGTAACATTACAGATTTACTTGTGACAGATTGACTGATCCATATTGTTACAAATACAATTACGAATTACTCAATTTGCAACTGTATTTGTAATATCACGGATCAATCATTCTATAATGTTAGAAATACAATTATGGATTGATATGTTGTTGTATATTGTTCAATCTGTAATTGTATTTATAACAATAGGATTAATATATTCGCCCATTATGGAGCAAGTATTCCATAATACAACCCCAAGATACCAATATTATGGATTGACCTGTCCATAGTACACCAACAACCAATGAATATTGCAACTCACCTTACAGGCTTTGTGGTCCTTTCTCTAGCAGTGCTTGGAGCAAACAACGACGAAGAAGGGAATGGGAAAGGTAGCAACAAGCACGACCTTGTGATGACAAAAAGCAGCATGGGCACGACCTTGGACTCTACAACACAAGGTATGGCCTTGGGATCGACCTTTAACAAAATGTGCCACAAGCAAGGGAGACGAGATTGGAGGGCGCTCACAAGGAGAACGAAATGGGGACAAGATTGAAGTGGGTGGATAGAGAGGAGATGATGGCGCAAAACAATTAGGGGAAATGGAGGTGCATCACACATGAAAGAAAATAAGGTAATGGGATGTTAGGGTTGCTTTAGAGAGAGAGAAAGTAGGGAATAAGGGCATTTATGTCCTTTTGGATCTCAAATATAAAATATGGAGTGCACCAAGCAAAAATTATGGTTCTTAAAAAAATTGCCCCCTGTTAATAGCAAAAAAAAAAACTATAGGCAAGTAACCCACAATGTGCTCGGCTCAACCCATCACCCAGAAGACTATTCGTGAACTAAGGTGGAGCTTTATTAAATTCATAAATTTACTCAAACAAAAGCACCTAGTCTCAATTGGCAGTGTACATGAAACTGTTGGATGGAAGCACTGAAACACACATTCAAGCAAACCCAATCACCCCAATAAAACACCAAAACAAAAGGCCTACCTCATTTTTCTCCTAGCATACATGCAAGACCCCCGAAACTTCCATAAGTGCCCCAATACATGCACTATGTATTTTCCTCCATTAACAATAAAATCAAGGGACAATGGTAAGTGAGGTCCAAAGTATATTTTAAGAAATTGTTCATTTTTGCTAACATACGTAGCATTTTTTTCTAACAAATAATGTGGCATTATTTGCTTTATAAATATTAATCGTAAATATTTTTTTGTTGGTGAGTGCCTATAGTTTAAATTTTAATTAGTTGTTTTATACTTAGACTAGTCCTACTAAAAAGAGTTAAGAAAAACATGCATGTAATATGTAGGATTATCACACACATTAATGTTGGAAAAACCATTCCTCTATGCTCCCTTTCTTCTTGAATGAGGAATCCTTGCCTGAATCTCCAAGCCACGCTTCAATTTGAGATGTTGCTTGGTTAAACCATCGGTGAATTGAGAAGTGGGAATAATTAAGCCTTATAGATACCATGTTGTTCAAGTTGATCCCCATGTGGTTAATTGGCATTGATGATTTCATAAAATTCAGTCATAAATAAGATCAGTACTACTATTAAACTCCAGTAAAAAGGTTGTTTGAGAAATTCTAAACATCATGTGGGGCACTAACTAGGATCGGGACGAACCCAAATGCATTTTTTGAGGGAGAAATGGCAAAGGCAAAGCCCCTGAGCAGTATTGGACTTAATGACGAATTGGAGATAGAGCAATTTTCGCCAAGAAGGCTAGGAATTCATGTTAAACTAGGTTTACCGATTTAAACCCTTTGCAGAAAACGGAGAAAGCAGAGTTTGTAATAGGCATTATGACTTATATTTTCTCAGTTATAGATCGTTGTCTCTCTCTCTCTCTCTCTCTCTCTCTCTGTGTGTGTATATATATATATATATATATATATATATATATATATATTAATGAGTAGAAGTTAATGTCTAAAACTGTAGGTCCAGGATAGCAGTGAAGTCATAGAAGATGTAGAAAAAGAAGGTAATATGTTGATGAATATGATCGTTGATGACAAACAGAAATGACTTAATGTTTGTTGGGTCGTAGCTAGGATTGTTAAAAAATCTAATTATATAAAACTGTTCCGTAATCAATCTAATCCAAACTACCTTAAATTTATTTTAATGGATTAATTATATATATATATATATATATATATATATATATATATATATATATATCCAAATCCAACTTTTTTTATTTTAAATCCAGTTTATTTAATTGGATAGAGATTAGATTTTTGTTTGGATTTTTAAATCTATAACTTATGTCTCTCACATGTTTTCTTCTAATGATATAGCATTCCTCCAAAAACAGTTTTGATTAAGGACATCCAAAAACAGCAACAACCTAATTGGCCTAAAATAGTGCCAACCGAGGTCACTCAAAAATAAATTTGGTCGAAGTCGACCAAAAAAATCCTAATCGATGTTAGTCGGAAAAACCCCAATCAACATTTGTCAAAAACAGTCTTTATCAAGGTTGGCCGAAACAATCTTAAATGAGGTCGATCAAAATAGTCTTAACTGAGATTGACCGAAAATAGTTTCAATCAAGGTCACGTCAAAACAGCTTTAGCCAAGGTCGGCCAAAATGTATTGACTAAGGTTGTCAAATGTAACACCCTAAGTTATGGCGACTGAAAATATTCATGCCGAGGTCAACTCAAAACATCTTTGATCAAGTTCAGCCAAAAGTAGTCTCGGTCGAGGTCGACAAAAAATAATCATAGCCAAGATCAACCAAAAATAGCTCTAACAAAGGTAACCCCAAAATATCACAACCAAGGTCGACGAAAACAACCTTATTCAAGTTCGACCAAAAATATCTCTGATTGAGGTCAACCAAAAATAACTATAGCCAAGATCAGCTAAAATATCTCTAACTGAAGTGAGTCGTAAACATATCCCTAGTTAAGGTTGGAAAAAAAAAATGTCTCGACGAAGGTTAATAAAAAAATGTCCTTATCAAGATTGTCTAAAAGTAACTCTAATCAAGGTCGGTCAAAAATTAATGTGATTTAAAACTAAATTTGAAGACAAATTGGCTTTAAACTTTAAATTAGTTTTTAAATTGATTTTAAATCGACTTCAAAATATCCAAATATTTTTTTCTAATTAAATGAATACAAATTTTAAATCCAATTTATTTAATTGGATGCAATTTCAAAAATTTAATTCATGCTCACTCCTAGGATATGGTTGGGATTGTGATTCCATAGTCTAAATTTAACAAGGTTTGGTCGTAGATGGATTTTGGAAAAAGAGAGACTTGGGGTGCACGACGTGGTAGTTATCACATTGCAATTTCACAAGTGGAAAATGATATCATCACTCAAAGAGTTATCATTAATAGTATGAACAAAATTATATTATTAAAAAGTTAATTTAGAATAAAATCATTTTTCTTATAGAAATGATAATTGAAAAGTGGGATTAAATTTGGTTCAGTGTGACTCAGTAAGAGTTAATTTACTAATTTACCTTGAAATTCTACTGGAGTTCGATACAACCTTTTTTTCAACTCAAAATTGATTTGGTTCAAACTTACCAACCATCAGTTGAGATTGTTAACTCAATTTAATTTAAAATTATAATTATGTTATATGTTTTAATTTATTTATTTTATATAAAAATAAGACTAAGATGAAAAATAATCATATTCAAATATTATAGAATCATTATGTTATTATAATTATGTTTGGTAAGACATTTTAGGTAGTTTTTAGTTTTCTTTGCTAGTTGAAATATTTGTTTAAATATTTGATAAGTAAATTGTTTTTAGTACTTTATCATTTCAAACGTTTTTTATGTTGTTTAAATAACGTTTTTTAAAATGTTAGTTTCAATTTTTTTTATTTTTAATTTTTATTCTTAATATATTTATCTAATTACTTAATTATTATTTTTAAATAA
>PYAF01001286.1:1294915-1312272 GCA_007407185.1 Glycine tomentella
TATATTATATTATTAATTAGTACTTTATTTTATTAATAAATTAATTTTAAAAATTAAAATTCTATCAACAAAATAATGATAACAATTGGGAGTATTTGATTGCGTTGTTTTTAGATTTTAAAAATTATTTTATAAAATTTAAAAACTAATTTTTAAATAGTATAAATAATTAAAAAATGTAAAATAAAAGCATAAAAAATAAATTCGTTAATAGAATAAAAAATTAAAATTTAAAAATTATATAATTTATTATTATTTCAATTTTATGATTCAAAAACTAAGAAAGAGATATTTTTTTAAAAATTATTTTATCAAATAATTTTTTTATTTTAAGATAATTAAAAGTATTTTTTATGAAATATAATAAACAGACAGTAACTAATACCACGTTATTGAATGATAGCATCCTAAAACTATTCTTTAATTGATCTAGATTCTATTTTTAATAATTATTTAATTTTTAATATCAAGTTCTAATAAAATAAACTTTAAAAATATATTTATTTTAAAATGTGATACTTATGTTATTAATATATATATATATATATATATATAAATTTTACTTGTTTGAGTATGGAGACAAAATATATGTATAAATAAAAAGTATCTACATTATCGATTAATAAAAAATTATTATATATCATAAAGTTATTATTAGTTATTGTTATAACTATTTTTAAAATTATTTTTAATTGATTAATATACCACTTATTTTTCTTCTTTTAAATGTATCGAGTAAGTTCAATTGATTATGCACAATCTGTGGTCAAAACCAAAAATGAATAGCCGACATTGGATTTTTCTGTTGTTTTTTGTCGGGAACAAGAGAGAAGGGGGGGAGACAGATTTCTTACGTACATCGACCATCAATGGCATTATCACGTGATTTCAGTGTGATTAATATAAGTAATGCTACTTTGTCACGTGACTTCAATGTGAATAAGTATAAGTAATGCTACTTTGTCACGTGGTGTTGTCTGATTTATGTGAGCAAAGTATGCTACTTCTCGCGTGGACATGTCCATCAAATGGGAAAGCTAATTCTTTGTTCACAATACAAAACCAGTCATTTCATGCAGTCATCTCATAATAAATTTTTAAGATATATTATTTCTATAAATATTTATTTTTTTGATGTAACTGTTGTGTTTTCTGCAGCTGCACTTCCTGTCGGCAAAGGGCTATAAGGTCAATTTCTTTTTCTTTCCTTTTATTAGCATATATAAGGTCGCGCCTTCAATCAATTCTTCAACCTTAATTATTTTATTGTGATATGACATCAATAAATTAGCATGTAGAGAGGAAGGTGTAATGTGACGTCTTATGTTTGAGTGTTCCATTTAATTTAGTGTGTTTGAGTACCCAATGTTTAAACATATTAATGGGTTTGATAAAAAATCATATAATGGGCTGAGTATCCTGCTACTCAACAAAATAATTAATTCATTTTCCTTAAAAAAAGATATCAATAAATTTTGTATTACTTCTACAGTTATATAAAAGTATGAATATAAGTATTTATAAAGCATCATATATCTCCTGGATGCAAAAAATAAATAAATTAAAACATCGGTGAATAAATACAAGGTAAAAAATATATAGAAAGATATTGTATATACTTTAATCAGTATTTAATTAACTCACGAGTTTAGGTTTTCGTAGAACATGTTATAGTTCCTCGACGGATATATATATATATATATATATATATATATATATATATATATATATCTGTGTGTGTGTGTGTGCGCATTCTGGATAAAACTGCATGATTGTGCGCTAGTTATTTGTTGTTGATATGTAGTAGATACAAATACGTCATTTTATGATATATGGCATTGCCATTGGGTATGTCCCTTTTTTCCTGAAAATATCCAAAATGAAAGTGTTTTGCTGTCAAAATCTTTCTTAAATGTTCTTAATGGTAGCTTGTCACCACCGAGAAAGCTGAGTTTTGTATGTTGGTGGCTTAATCGGATGATCGACTTACACATGTTGGGCAAAATTTCATGATTGTGTGTTGATTGCGTACTGTTGATAGTTGATAGGAATTAATGCATTTGTCCTATACAAATTCCGTCTTGTGTTTACAAGTGTTATGCTATCAAAATACTTTTAATTTATTTGGTTTCTCCTATACCCGGGTTTTTTTTTTTTTTTTTTTATCTATTTAGGTAGCACTTGTGTCACGTAGAGCATACATTGGAGTTTAGAATGTTCATTCCAATTTCAAAGTATATTCACAATTTAAACATTTTAAAAAATATTAACTATTCGATCTTTTTGTATTATTAAAGCATGTTTTAATATTTTGGATACTATTAATTAATATTATAGGCGTGCGTGACTTATGTTTTCAATTGCAATGGGGAAATGATAGATTGCGATTTTGGAAAGTTGGCACTTTGTATTCCTTCTCATTGTTTGTCTAAAATGATGCGGACTGATTGCATATTGTGGAGTGACGGTGGTGCATAATATGATTGCAATTTTGAAAAGTTGGCACTTCGTCTTCTCATTGTTTGTCAAAAATGATACCGACTAATATGCATATATATTGTGGAGTGACTAGGTGCATAATATGATTTTGGACGATCTTGCTCGTAGAGTTTTGTTGTGTGGATTGTACAACTAAATATGTATGAGTGCATTGTTCTAGTCAATTGTATAATTAATTTGTTCAAACTTAAGGTGAGGGTGCAAATCTTGTTGTAGGTAACCCTCATTCTATGGTTTGTGACATTAAATAAGGCTTAATTTGCAGTTTTTTCTATCTTCAAGTTAAAAAGTTTGGGGGTTTAGGCTTGTGTGTTTCGGCATTAAGAAGGGTTAGATGAAGATTTCTATTTTAGCCTTTCTTTTTCTAGGGCGATAGTTTAATTATTATGGGGTAATATGGGTTGTGTTTCCTCCAAATTAACATATGCGATTGTTAGTCTGGTTTAGGTATGACCTTTTTGGTGACCTTTCTCCACATGGAGAAATTGGTAAAGCAAAATATATAATTTAATTGGGGGGGTGAAATCCATATGTTTTATGGCTTAGATTAAGATAGATGGTCCTTTATTGAGACAATGATGTTGGTGAAAGACATTAGGTTATGTGGACCCTGTAAAACTTTGGTTGAAAAGGAAAGGCAAAAGCCTTAACAGAGATATACAATTAGCAATGGATGCTAATGACTTACAAATAGCCAATGTTGTAATGGTTAGAAAGTATCAGCCGAGGCTCAAATATATGTAGAAGATGGTATGGGTGTGGCATTCTTCATTCTTAAACTATCTATGGATGAGAATGTCAATATTGTTGTTGGAAAGGAAAAACTTAATTGTATTGAACTAAGTGGAAATAGTAATGAACTTGTCCAAAAGGAAAATGTAAATTTTGTCCAACCTAGTAAAAAATTAGTCTGAATTATAATTTTATTCTCCCTATAATTTCAAATTCACAATTTAGATTTCCTTGCTTTTTTATCCTCATGATTTTGGTTTTCTTATTTTTAAAAATTTATAATTTTGGTTTAGTTCTCAATTTTGCATTTTTTTTTTGGGTCCAATTTAACCCTATATCTAACGTATTCACTAAAGATATCATAAAAAAGTAATTTAATTAATTAAAATATAAAATAAAAGAAATAAATGCATGCAAAATTCAAGATTAAACCAAAATTATCATTTTTAAAATAGGGGACCGAAATTATGAGAGATAAAAACAGGAAACTAAAATGATGGATTGAAAATTACAGGAGATAAAAAAAAATTACAATTTATCCTAAAACTAAGATTGTGTACAACAAGTCACAAACAAAAATACTGAAGCAAGTGAAAAGGTGAATGTTGGTGTTGTCGAAAAGCAAAATGTGATGGGGTTGATGTCCAAAAGGAAAATGTGAAACTTGAAAGAATGGTAAAGCATTGGCATATTAAAGGATGCAAGGTGACTAATGGTGTTGATGGAAAAAGCAATCAAACCGAGTATGAAGGTGTAGCTTATAATAATAATGATATGTGTAGGATAAGCATTTTAATGATAATGAATAAAAGAGGTATCTAGGATTAGGTAATGGTTTTGAGATAATTTTGGAAGAGACTAAGGCAGCACCTAATAAACAAGTGAAGAAAGTAAAGATAAAATTAATGCCTCCAAAGATATCCTATGGATTAGTAGACAATAACTGGTTAGTAAAAAGAAACTAACAGAAAGAAAAGTACTTCATGTAGTGTACCTATTACCTAATTTTGTAGTTTATAATTATGAGGAATAATAGCCGTAATACATACCTTTATTTTCAAAATGAATGATTTAATGATTGTAATTAATTAACAAATGTAATTAAAGTTAAATAAAGTGCTTGAAGTAAATTAATTATTTACGTGAGAATGACGTGCTTATGTTTGATGTGTTAGTGAGTTTGGGCTTGGGCAGATGAACTTTGATGTATGTTAAGGGATAAGTGTGCTTAGAAAAAGCCTGGGTGTGGAAAGGAGAATTTAAACTTTTCCCTAATCCTCACAATTCAAATTTGCATTTGCAATGAACTCTTTTTTTCTTCTCCAAGAGAAACTCAAATCCTAGAAACTTGAGGTTTGATGTTGATAATCAAAAGAGACCATTTTCCTTTCCCTTTGATGTTGTTTGGTTGAGCCATAGAGGGTTAAACGCCTCTTCTTCCTCCCTTTCACTCCAATTTTGTTTTCCTTCATAGAGCACCCATAGGGTTCATGAAAGCACTCATTTTTGGGATTTTAATGTTGTTTATGTTTGTCAATGGGTTCTAAGTGTGTGGTGGCTGAGTGGTATTGGAAAAACATGCATCTTGGATCCAAAGTCTCCTCGTTTCCTTCCTTTGTTTATGTCGAAGCAAGTTCATTAAGTTTGATAGGTAAGGAAAGCTTTACCTTTTTGTTATGCTTAGGTTACTTTTTGGATTGATTAAAATGTTAGTTGTGAATGAATCATGTTGTTTAAAAATGGAAGTTTGAGCATTTGAGGTTTTAAGTTTAAAATTTGAGTTTTTGATTATTTGATGAATATTAATGAAAAGTTCATATTTGTAAAGAGTTCTGACGTTGCTTATGTAGTGGAATTGATAGAAAAGGTTTCAGATTTGTTTTGGGATGGTTTGGAAGCCATAAGAGACAATTCTACAGAATTTTGAAATTTTGCAGAATTTGCGTTCACTGATCAATTCTTGTCCATTGACCAGTTTTGTGTCCACTGACCAGGTTCACATCCAGTGACCAATTTTGAGTCCAGTATCTAGTGACTAGTTATGACTCTAGTTATCAGTTTTGAGGCTAGTGACCAATTTTGAGTCCAATGACTAGTTTTGATGTGGATGTGATTAATGTTTGTTTTCATGTGTAAATTAATTATTTTGAGATATTAATGAATTTATGATGATATGAGATGCGATTGAGATGATGTTGTTTTATGGTTAAAGTTAACTTTATGTTGAGATCATGAGACTCACATTCATGAGTTTTTGGCGAGTTGTTTGCAAGAATTCAAGGATGTTGGAATGTCTTGCTGTGCTTATTGAACTATATGTGGGTTTATGAGTGTGATGAACATATGAATAGTGAATTTATGATATTATAACCTCTTATGGTGTTGAGATTGATGAATGATTTTTTTATGACATATGATATTGATTTGAATGATCTTAACATGCATGCATTGATGAATTACATTTCATGTGAGTAGACACGTAAGTTGGAAGTGTTAAGAAGGCCCTCAACCTAGTGTTGGAGGTTGTCGTGGTGGCTAATTTCGAATGGGCCTATAGAATAAATGTGTGGGCGAATTCCTAAATTTGATGAGGTCTTTACAAGCTTTACTGAGTTAAGCCACTACACATGCTCATCCATTTTTGATAAAACCACACTTCCTTCGCAAGGTTAATTCGAGTCTCCTCAAATGGTTAGGCCATAAAGTACGACTATGTTAAGGGATTTGTCTGGGTTAACCGCTTGAGAGGTGAAATCTTTCAGGAGTAAAGAGTCAGCATGACATAACATGATAGATAAAAATATGCATTGATAATTGTGACTTGAGAATGATGTGTTACTTGATGAGTCATGAAAATATTGTGCTATTTGATGATTCATGGACTGATGATGTATGATGATTGAACCTTTACGGAATGGTTGAAGAACTGATGATTATTATGAGATATTCTGTTTTGAGAATTCTAAGACTTGTGCTTTATGTACGATTTCTGCATGTTACTTTATATGTGATGATAGTGAATCATGCTTTAATTGTTAAGTTTTATCCCTTTTTAGTGTGCTTGTTTTGGTAAGTTTACCCTTGTGTTGTTGTACGTGTGGTTCATGCCTGTGATGATCTCATATCTGACATAAGTGGGGAGTAGAACGATAGGAGGTGGTCCTGTACTTTTGGAAACTCCATGAATATGTGTATTTGGATGTGAATATGTGTTATCCTTTTTGTTTCCTCTTTAAAGTTATTTATAGTGTTGGCCAACTTAGACTTTATATAGTTTACTTTTATAGTGTGATTTATGTTTATATGCATGTACTGAAGAGATTTAAGTTACTTTGATGTCATATACTATTACTTTTGATGTTGTGCGTTTTAGTCTTTGGCTTTTGAGAATGAAAAATTTACAAATACTTTCATAACTAAATTAATTGGAAAATTTTAATTTATGGATTAAAATGAAGTTTTCTGCTTAAGATAATTTATGATTCCATGTAACGGTGGTGAGTCATTACAATAATGATATTCTTTTTTCTAATACTCGCTCTGTAATCGCTTGAAATTTATTGTAAATCATCAATTTAGCAGGTAAGGTCAGGAGAAAAAGGAAAATGGATCCCTTGAAGTGAGTATGGAATAGGTGAAAGCTCTCCTAGAACCAAACTGTTTGAATTCCAAGAAAACCATAATTCTTTGTTAGCCCAGCCACATTAGAAGCTTAATAAAGTCCTTGGTGATCTATGTGGTGTGTGTGTGTGGTGACATTGAATGAGATGATGTGCAAAGTTGAGATTTATCACTTCAATTGAAATGAATGGAATATGCATAACCGAAACACTTGTGTGCCTGAGAGAAACACTTGTCTTGTGAGGAGTGAATCAAAGGTTGATCTTTCTATGATATTTATCATTCTTGCTAACCTTTTTCTCTCTGAATGCATTCTTTACATAAATTCATCATGAAACCATAGTGAGTGTGAACTTAAGGATTGAATATTGAAATTGTTTTGGAACAATGCTTTTATCTCAGTTGCTGTGATTTGGTTACAATCTTGACATTGCCAGTAATCTAACTAGTTTAGCAATTGTTTACTTTTGCTTGAGGACAAACAAAACTTTAAATTTGGGGGAGTTCCAAAAACTTGTTGATTGATTGGCAAGTGCACAAATTTGTCCAAGTAGTAATAAAATGATAAGACCGAGTGTCGAGTCCACATAGACTTTGAATATACTTGGAGTTCGTAAATATCAAATTTTAAGCAATGAATAGAATAAATTTTTGGGGTTTTCAAGTGATAATGTATGTAAATATAAATGCAGAATAAAATAAACAACAAAATAAATTAAGAGCTAGAGAAGAAAAACAAATGCTTGGAGAGTTGATTGAAGGTTGATGTAGGATTATGAAATATATTTGGTGTTCAGTCTACCAAAACTACTCTTGATGCGATGTTAATAATTTTTCACTAGTTAATATTATTTTACATATTACCTTCATCATCTAATTTACTCTAACCATGATCCCTCATATGAAAGAGCCTAAATTACATAATTTCATCCCTGATCTCTCAGCAAGCTACATCAAATAATTTTCATTAAGAGTAGAGATGTATATTTAAGGCTAACAATGTCATTCTATCCCTAGATATGGATTGCCTAGATATTCTTTCTCAGTTCTCAGAGTATAGACATTTCCCAATGCATAAACCCTCATAACATTACATGCATATGGATGATCAGACCATAAACATGACAGAAGATTCAAAAAGAACAATAATATGTAATAACATTAAATAGATAATAATAATTGTTACATCAAGAGTGTTTGGTTGTTGAACCCCCCAACAATCAGTGGTTTAGCCTCGCATTGTTATGAGAGACTTACAAAAATGAAAGAGAACAATAATTGATGGAAAAAAAATGAAAGAAAACTAGTAGAATAAGGGGCATAAGCCCACTTTTGTGGAGTAGATTCTTATCTCTTTTGTGCCTTTTGTTTCTCTTTGACTTCTCCCTTTTTGTCTCTGACGGATCCCCCCCTTTTTATAATCAAAACTTTGCTTAATTGAACTTTTTTTTATATTGGTGACGCACTAAGTCCATATCCTCAATTCATCTTCCAAGTCTTTAATGTGTAATCCTACAAATAAAATACAACCAACACACCACAAATCAACTAATTTTAACATTTATTGGATAAAAGTTCAGAAGAAGCTAAATTTCTACATTTTAATCACAAAAAAACATTAAAAGAGAAAAAAGAAGATAATTGCTATGTAATTTAAATGTACAATTTACATAAGAATAACAATTATCAGTCTCACTTCTAAATTAGGGAGAAAAATATTAAAGGAGAAATAGAAACCACTAAAATCAACATCTTTCAATAAATTCCAATTAATAATAAAACAAGTGTTGGAAAAATTTCAGAGTGTCATTAGTATTTATCTTTAAATTAATAAATTTAAACAAATAAAAGAATATATTTCTAATATTCTTCAATTTTTTTCCATGATTAATAAAAGAGAAAGTGAAAATAAAATAAAAAGAATAATTAATTTCTGAAAGTACAATTTTTAACTCTTTTTTTTTTCATTTTGTCTCCAATTTAAATTTTTAATTTTCTCTCCTCCTTCGTCGTTTATTTCCTCTGCCAAACATAGAGTTAGTGATCAATGGAAAAAAAGTTTTAACAAATAACGGACATATAAAAGATAAGACAGAAAGAGATAATTAAGAAGGTCGTGGCCATGGGATGAAAGATAAGAATCATGTACATTTAAGTTGACACCCTGATCAAATCTTTAATGAGTGCGGGGAAAGACTATATATGGATGATAAGTGTAAAGGCATTAGTCTACGCAGGGCAAGAGGATATATAATAAAAAGAGTTAAACTCTATTTATTAAGCGCGCCTTAATATTTTATTAAATATTTTACTAACTTTTGTATGGATCAATTAATTTGAACTATAGAAACATAATCATGGATTAAAATATTAACCAATATCTCACAAGTTTACAACAGCTTCATATAGTCTGAAATATGTGCGCCTTTAGTCTGTTAATATTTTGGAGGTCAATTAAGTCTATATGAATTGAATTCCACTATGATTTTGGTTTATAAAGAATTCTCAATTTTTATTATTTAAAATCTTAACAAATTAAATTGATTAAACCTTATTTTACGTATTAAAAACTAACCACTAAATTAAAATATCAAAATTTACTAAAAATATATCATATTTTTTCTCCTTTAAATTCTAATCTTATACATACATACATACACACACATATATATATATATATATATATTACAAAATCCTTCAAATTTTACTGCTATCATTAATTTGTTTTACTAAATTTCCAACTTCTATATTTTAAAATTATTCCATTTGACAAATTTGTTATAAATATCAGACTATCTAAATAGAAAATAATAATTTAAAATTAAAGTTAGAACAATTCATTGATTATAAAAATAAAAAGACAACTAGAATGATTAAAATCACGTAGCAAAAATGAAATTAAACCTAATTTTTTAATATAAAATACTACTATAGTAGCTACTTATCTAATTACTATTATTCAAAGTTTTTGAGAGTTTTATCTGCTCCAAGATGTACAGGGATGGTGCTTCTGGTGCCTTCCTAACTATATTTACTCACATATAAATACATATTCATTTTGCTGGAAAAAAAATATTATTCTTCGTAGTTGCTTCTTACTGTTCGATAATAAATTGCATAGTATTAATTGGAAACTAATATCATTATCGTTCATTATATACAATTACATAATTTAAATAATACTAAGAAATATAAATCATAAATGTATAATAAATATTTAAATGTGTAAAATACAGTTATAAAATAAAAGTCGTAATACCAACAAGATTGTGTCTACCAAAATAAGTTAGGGTATGTTTGGATTTTGTGTGCGAGAATTCCAAAAGTATATTTAAGAGTAAAATTAGTTTGAAATTATGTCTTGGTTAATTCTCAAAAATGTGTTTAAGAGTAATTTTTTTTCATGAAACTCAGTTTTGGAGAAGTAAGATTTGAATTATTTTTTCAAGCTTGGTTTGCAAACTTTAATCTAAAACATGCACTTAAAATCTTTCACTAATGTTCAAATATCTAGTGAAAGAGATACCAATAAGTCATTGATATGAGTGAACATTAATCCATCCTTTTAAATAAAGTCTCATATTTGAGTTTTTTGCTTGGAAAAATGTGATTTGGAGAATATATTTTATTAAAAGTGGTCTGTCAGGTTTTTCGACAAATTAACTATAAACAAAGTCGATGAATACTTTGCATCCATAACATAATAATCACAAAAAAAAAATCTAGTCAATTTGGGTGTCAATTTGGACCCGCAAAATGGGATCCTCGTGGGGATTGTCCTGTATGGGGTCCTGTAGATGGAGATTTTTTTCCCGTGGGAAAAGGGATGGGGATAAATATTCCCCTGTGGGCACGACGTGGATGGGGATAGGGATCACACCCCTGTCTTGAGGAAATTACATAATTATCCTATATTAGTTGTTATTTCATATTTTAAATATTAAAGGTTGGTTTCACTTAATCATTTAACGCATACAATATTACACACACTGATACAACACATCAAGAAACAACATAACAACAGTCTTTTTTAAATTTACTTGTATTAGAATTAAAATTATTTTTTTAAAATTTCGAAGACTACAGACCCGTGGGGATGGGGACAGGGGGAAAAATCGCCCACGACAAGGATCGAGGATTAAGGATGGGAGCAAGGGCGGAGGTTTATTTGTGGGGCGGGGACGGGGAGCGGGGGAGTACTCGTTGCCCTCGCCTGATCCCTATTGACATCCTTACTAATGAAAGAGGTGCAAACATTTAATGTCAGACCATACTTAACTTGGATTGTCTAAGAAATCAAATACTTTTACAAACTTAATTTGCAAACTTAAGTTTACCAACTTTAATATAAACATGTACTTAGTCTTTAACAAACAATGATCAAATATCTAATGGAAGAGGTACCAACAAGTCGTTAGTTAATTCGTACCTCTTAAATAAAGTCTTGGAGTCGAACTTTGTATTTGAAAAAAATATAATTAAAAGAAGAAAATTTATTAAAAGTGTTCATTCAAATTTTCTGACAAGATTATTCATAGACAAAGTCAATAAACACTTTATACCAATAATATAATTATCACCAAAAAAATATATCTAATGAAGAGGTGTACACAATTAGTGTCAGATGCTTAATTTGGACAACCCAAGAGGATATGTGAGAAAAATAAAAATAATATAACAATTATATATACAGTAACAATGTAAAAATTTGACTGGTTGCGCTTACCCTCTCAATGCAAGTACGTTTATTCCTCATTGCACTTCGCGGCTACAAGTCAAGAACTGGTTTCGTATGTTGTAGTTGTGGTTGCATGGGTTTGTCCCCTCTTTTTTCTGATGCTATGCTTGTCCGCGTGGTCTCTACTATAGCCATATACTTAATTGTTGTATAGTGCTATTCCAATGTTTCTGGATTCAAGATGCATATAAATATGTGGCGCAACCACCAATATCTCATTAAGTAATCTAAACTAACCCATTAGTCTTCTTGTTGGTCACAGTTGAATCCCATTCATGGTCGTCCCATTTTTCTTATTCCAAAACTACAAGTTTCTTCAAGCAAGGATTAGTTCACCTTGAGTTTCTCTGGTACGTAGAATTACATTAAATTAGAATAAATCAAGTCCTTATTATAGCTAGCTACCAAAGGATCCCTCGATCTCTTTCCTTTTACATTTACTTTTTCTATGCTGTGTTTAGTTTTTCACGGATTTCTAGCTTACTATGGTAGGCATTTGAAAGCCACGAAGTCGATCGGTTGAAATTCCATAATCATCTTCAGACAAGCACAGGTGAAACTTTGATCCTTGGCATAATTTTTTTATTATTATCTTATATTAGCATATTTGGATGCTCTTTAAAATTATTGTAACTATCTCAAAATCATGGTATTATCATGATATTTTCAAAGCAACTATATGTTTATTTCACACTCAACGTAATTTCATAATTAGTTTTGTATCACCTCAGTGTCATCCTAAACATGTTATATGTCTATGAAGCTTTTCAAGCTAATGGTTGAATTTTTAAATAGATAAAGTACATATATACTTCCAATCAAATCTTAAGTATATACATAGTTAAAACTCCAGATGTTTATGTGTCTCATGTATCACAGAAATTAGGGCAACAGTGGTTGCTACTAGCACTAAATATTGGCAACATTTTCAGCCTGAGTTTTGCATGAAAGCTTAATCTTCTGTTTGAACCTAGAGAAAGCATTGAGCATAATTAAATGCATGCGTAAACATCGGTATTTTTTAAGAGAAATGATAATTTTTTTTTTAAAAATAAAAAATCCCATATAAGTTTCATAAAATAAGTTGAACAAATTCCATACTAAACTTCGCTGATTGTCCTATCAATGTAATTTGTGGCACACATACCTAATAATTGATTCTTTTTCTGGAAGCTAGCTAGTGTAAGATTTTCATACACATATAGCTCCCAAAATGGCTCATGAACCACCATTCCTCGAGACCTACAAGACCCTTGTGCAAAAACACATAGGGGAATCAAGGAATGGGTACTCCTCCTGCTCTATAGTGGAGAGATGTGATATACCTTTGATCGACCTTAGCCGGTTAAGTCTTGAGAGAGAAGAATGCATAAGAGAAATTGCAGAAGCTGCAAGAGAATGGGGTTTCTTTCAAGTTGTTAATCATGGAATTTCACCTGAGCTTCTGAAGAGCCTGCAAATTGAGCAAAAGAAAGTGTTCTATCAACCATTTGTGAACAAGTCATCAACACAAGCCAAAGCTTACAGGTGGGGGAATCGATTTGCTACCGATCTGAGACAACTGTCATGGTCAGAAGCCTTTCATTTCGATCTGACAGACATCTCAAGGATGGACCAACATGAAACTCTGAGGTAAATACATCAATTTTTATTTTTATTTTTCTTTTTGGAACTATATATGTTTGAAAAGTAAAAACATTGGGATGCAACAACAAGATTTTCAAGGAACCAAAATATAAAAAGACAATATAACGGGATGTCACCTCTTAATTTTCACTTTGTTTCTATATTTGTTTATGTATCATCCAGTTATTAACATTACTTTATTTACCATTTGATCCCTTAGACGTACTGGATTTTTCATCATAGCTTTCTTGTTATGGTGTACTATGGCGAATAGATGTTTTAACTTATTATGACTATCAAACAGCACTAGTACAATAGTGGGTGCCTCTGTAACCTAACTCGTGATCATACATCTTCATTTTCTTCACAAGCTTTTAAAGGTAGACAATTCATGTCACGTCACCCTTTTTTTTCTCTTACATTTCATTCACACTGATAAAATTTCAAATTACCTTACAAAAAAAAATTGTGTGTGTGCGTGCAATAAGACTCTTTTCCAATAGATGTAAAAGTAATGTAACAAGAAGTAATATGTGAGATAATTATAGACTAATCATTCTTTATTTAATCTATTTGGTTGAAAAGAAATGGACATATTTTAAAGTACGTACGAGTCAGTTGATTTGATGAATTTCCTGAATCCTCTTAAAATCATATATAGCTTGAATTTAGTTCTCTACAAAATTAGATGGGAATGCAGGTTTTTTGTATTGGTGTTTCTGTCTTTCGAATGTTAAAGTACTATACCATCCTTGTTTGTCTGATTACAAGAAAATAAATGTCCATAAATTAACGCTTTCTTTGAGCTCGTATTTGACAGAAAAAATAGCAACCTTTGAGATACGAAGAATAAAATAAATTATTCTAATAGCGATGTTATATTTTTTTTATAAGAATTTTAATTTCTATTAATTGATCTAACATATATTTTATATAGAAAGTATTAAATGAAAAGTTAAATATATTTAATATCCTAAAAATATAAATTACATTATTTTTTATTTAGAATTATTTTAAATTGAAAAAAAAAAGTATTTAAAATTATTCTTATTATAATTAGAATATGACTTCACTTCTAGATAGTTCATGTATGTTTCAAATTAATAAATTAAGGTAAAAATTTTAATACATTGTTATAAACTTTTGTCTTTTCCTTTCCAGCTACAAGATAATAAATTGATGTAACATGTGTGTATATATATATGTATGCATGTAGGTATATATTCTTTGGTCAGTAATTGTTAGAGATATTTTCAAATGAGCAGTACTATGGGCCTGTTTGGATGTTAGTTTCTCTAGAAGTAGTTCTAGAAGAAGAAAATAAGAGCAAAAAGATGAAATGAGCTTCTCCATAAGTAAAAATAAGTTCTCCATTAGCTAATTTGTAGATGTCATCTCATCTTTTAGAGAAGCCACATTGATGAGCTTCTACAAATTAATTAATGGTGAACTTCTAAAAATAAGTTCTCCATATATGTTTTTGCTAGGAAATGAATCGTACTATATATTTAACACACAAAATACACGAATTTAAACAGCACGTAAAAAGAAAAGAAAAAAAAAAGGAGGGGCAAAGAAACGTACGTGGAAGGGATAGAAATTAATTTCGAGAGAAAAAAAATAAGAGAGATACGGCATGCATACTTTTCTTTTGGTAAGCAAAAAATTATTAATAAACACCGAAATGGCATGCATGCTTTCGTATGACTTCGCTGTGTTACTATGCTTTGTGGGTTTACTTTTTTTCTTTTTTTGGTAGGCAAATATAATTATATTAAGGTGAGTATAAGTAAAACCCTCATATAGATCAGATCAACTAGAACAACAGTTCCAATTTTAAAACATCAAATAGCTAAATAGAAACAATGAGAAAGAGATCATGTGTGTTTTACTTAATAACTTATATAATTATAATTAGTACTTTTTTTTAAAAAAAATTTAGATCAAGCCTTGAAGTTTTTGCAACAAGAATGTTCTCCGTTGCCCAAAGCTTGGCGGAAATACTAGTGTGCAAATTGAATACGAAATCCAACTATTTCCGAGAACATTGCTTGCCAAAAAGTTCTTTCATTCGACTGAATAGATACCCTCCATGCCCTATATCGTCAAAGGTGCATGGCTTGTTGCCTCACAGTGACACTAGTTTTCTTACCATCGTGCATCAAGATCAGGTTGGGGGATTGCAATTGCTGAAAGATGAAAAATGGGTTGGTGTCAAGCCTAATCCACATGCTCTGGTCGTTAATATTGGTGACTTATTTCAGGTGAAATCTCATCATTTATTTTAGAATAATGTTTTTTTTTTTGTACAATATCTTTTTTTTATCTTATAAATACCAAATAAAGTAAATATATTTAGTAATTTTTTAAAATTTTATAACAAATATTTAATAGTTTTTTTTGGTTGATAAATAGAAAGATTAACAAAAAAAAATGTTAAAACAGAATTTAAAATTTTATTCTTCGGAATATGCTTAATAACTAAATTACATTTCTTAATTTACTCAAAATTCCTGTTTGGCAGTAGCATATTGGAAAATTATTATTTTCAAAAGGACAATGATTACATAGAGGACGTGTTCATAAATGCCCAATATGTATGCGTGCTTTCATTTTCAATTAGCACTCCGTAATGGTTAAAACCCACCAACTTTTCATCAAATCTCAATGGACAAAAAAGGCTTGAAATTAAATATGATCCCGCGAGTCCAATGGAAATGATTAGAATAGCTAAAATGCATACGTCATAAGGTATTAACAATAACATGATTCACGTTGAAGAAAAAAGCACAATTTCTAGCATGCATTAAGTTGCTTTCCATTTAATTTTTTTTGGGACTCCAATCAAAAAGCAATCACCAGTGTAGGGAAAATGGCTGACAAAAATATTGTTAAAGTAATATCTCAATAATTTGATTTTTGATATTTCTATTTGTTGACTAAAACAACTCTTGTCGAATTCTTTCTAAATTAATTAACTTTAATATGTGCTTCCCATAATGTGCAGGCATTGAGCAATGGTGTTTATAAAAGCATAAAACACCGAGTGGTTGCTGCTGAGAAAGTAGAGAGGTTTTCTATGGCATATTTCTATTGCCCCTCAGAGGAGGCAGTTATAAAAAGTCAAATCAAGCCACTTATGTACAGAAAATTCACTTTGATGGAGTATAGAAAGCAAACTGAGAAAGATGTCAAGCAAACCGGGGATAAAGTGGGGCTCTCTAGATTTCTTCTGTAGAAGTATATTCATACTTATATGTAGACTTTATGTTAATGTAAACGTCTGTTTAATCAAGTGTTTATGAATATTTCTTTAAATAAAAGTTTTAGTTTGAGCCTATGAATTATAAAAGGTAATATAAGCGACTTATTTCAATTGATGTCAACACCAATCAATTTAAATAAGTTTGGATTCAATCTTTCTTTTAAATCCTGAGAGTCTCTATCAGTGGACATAGCTCAATGTCCCCCCCCCCCCCCCCCCCCCCCCCCCCCCCCCTCTTACTGGTGTATTGCTCTTAACATAATGTCTTTATTTATCTGTTTAATTTTGTGTTTCGTAAGACTTTTGTATTCAATAAGAGCACCCCTTGTACTTTGTTTTTTTAAATAAAGTTTTGCTTATAAAAAACATTGAGAGTCTCAATCAAAACAAAATATCAACATTATTAATATCTTTTATACAAATTTTTGTTTTTTTACAAATTTATTTATTTATTTATGTAATAAAAATTAAGGGTATGATTGATGACTAGGATATGATACATAAGACAATTATTATATCATGTTTCACACAAATAATAATAATAATAATAATAATAATAATAATAATAATAATAATATATTTGAATATTTTTTTAAATAAGAAGTATTAAATACTAATTATAATTTAAAAATTCTTATATAATTTTTTAGAATTTTAATGTAAATACATAAATAAAAAATAATTTCATAAAACTTAGTTGACATGATATTTTTCTAAATTTTAAAAAGTAAAAAAAAAAGTTTCCTTTTGAAAAGATATATACAGAACATTTGTCATCTGAAAATAATTCATATCACATTCTATTATTATTTGGTCCATGTCAAATAAATTAAAGGATGAATTTAAATACAATAATGTTGATATTTTGTTTTGATT
>PYAF01001286.1:1312372-1336150 GCA_007407185.1 Glycine tomentella
AAAGAAGAAAAAAATATAATAATTTAAATTAAAAATATTATAATAATTTATAAAAATGGTTTATAGCAACTAAAGTATTTCCTTCGAAACTTTTTTTACAAGATGACTCAACTAAATCTACCCCGTAATTGATTTAGAAAATAACATAATAATACCAAATAAAATTCCATAAAAGAAGATTGAATAAGATGATATATATGTATAATTTGTAATATGTTCAGTAATATTGTTTGCAAGCATAAATTCAAACAGTATAATAGATAAATAAAAGAAAACATGCGTATGAGAAAATAAATAAACGATTAATGATTGTTATTTCCTATCTGTATTATAGATTTTATTTGATGAGAAAAATGGAAATGATTATACACTTATTGTTTAAAAAGTTTTATACATTCATTCAATTGTAACATATTATATATAATAAATTTATTGATATTAAAATAATCATCTTAAATTAATTTAAATAGTAATTTATAATTAAATAATAATATAAATGTAAAACAGTTTTAGACAATGCATAAACATTCAACTCTTATTTTATTATTATTTTTATATTTTCGTACCTTTTGTATCACTATTTTGCGAAGCCGAAACCTAAATATATACTTGTATTAAAGCCCATATAAAAAACGGCCCAATCTAACCATTCTTCAGTTCCTTCTCCCAAGTGAACAAAGCCCGATTACTGATTACTGCATCTGCTACGTACTGATCTAGGTAGGTATTAAGCAGCCATTTATTTGCTTCAAAGCTCGCATAATCACCAACCATTTGCTTACAAGACGGATTCGTATAATAGTATAATAGTTTGCGGGTTAATTTGAAACCCAAAGGACAAGCGACACTAGCCTCGGGATTGAAGTAGGGATTCTTCTCTTCTTTGATTTCGAGTTTGATGTTCTTGTTTTATTTCTCTTTGGTTTCTCCATGACCGAGCTTGAGTAGTTTAATTTCTTAGTTTATTGGGATTAGACATATATATGTATATATCCCTTGGTATATTAATGTTGAAGGATTGATTTTTTCCCCATTGTTAATGTTTTAAATTCTCAAACTTATTAAAAAAATATAGGAGTATATGATACATAAGCTTGCCTTATTTAATTAATCAAGTCAAATTTCAAACTTAATGTTTGGTTTTAAAAGTTAAAATGTAAACTTATTTTTTTTTAAATTATTTATAACTTAAATATTTATCTTTCATATGATAAATATCTTCTTGATTCATTTTTATATTTATTAATTCAGAATTTGATAAAAATAACAACGTCGAGAAATGATAAAAATTATAAATATTTTCAAATTATAATTAGGTAATAGAATTGTTTGGATAATACTATAATTTACTACTTATATTATTATTTCTTTAATCCAATATTAACATGTTCTTATTGCATATACAAACTGGCGTTACTCACAAGTTTTTAATTTAAAATAGTCTCATTTATAAAATTGAGTGTAATATAAAGTTTGAGCTTATTTATTTTACTGTACAAATAAATATTGGGAATATAAGAAGTTCACAACTCAAATAAGGGTGTTTGTTATGCGATTTGGTTCAATGTTTGGTTAAAAAGTCATTTGAAGCAAACAAAAAAATTATATGTGATTCCATTTGACTTAGTCTCAATATAATATTGAATCCAAATCAAACCAATTTTTTACACTTTAGTTTGGATCGATTTTTATTGTTTTTAATATTTTTAATTTTTATCTTTATATGATTTTAAAATATTTAATTTAACTAACAAAAAAATGACACTAACACTATCAACCATTCAAAATCTCAGTTAGATATTATAGGCCAACAGTACCTAATAGGTTTATATACATTTTAAAATTTGATGTGTTTTGACTTCTTATATATAAATTATATGAAGTAAAAAATAGAAACTAATACTCTAGTCAACACACACAAGTATAGTTAAACTCAAATTACACTTAAAATAAATTATAATTCAATCTTATATATTTGTGTTGTATACGAACAAAAAAAAAATGTATTATACTTAGAATTAGATTAATGGACTATAATTCAATCAATATATGCAAATAATAAATATAAATATTATGATATAAATAAATATTTTTTATTTGGTTCGGTTTTGCACACACCAACTATAATCCAAACTAAACTAATCGATCGATTTATTCAAAAACTAATCCAATATATATTTTAATTTGGTTTGGTTCAATTTTTGGTATTTTTAAGTAATTTTCAATTTTTTATTATTTTGGATCAATTTAAATTTGAAGACCCCTATCTCAAATAATTCACTAATGGATAAACTCATTCACACCTTTAATAGATATTATTTATGCATCATTGTTGTATAAATCAATACACTTCTTATAGATGAAATGTTCACAATTATACTAAGGCAAATTTTCCTGCACCAATATTATATTTTATAGGGCTTTGGTACCCTCATTTAAGTGGACATATATAATGGAGACACGCCATTTACTGATCCATTTCATAATGGACTAAATTGCAAAACAATATATTTTGTTATGGCCTATCAATATATATATATATATATATATATATATATATATATATATAATTTTTTTTAATTAGTAAAACTAATGTTGCATCATTAATTGACGTGTTTGTAAAATATTTGTCTACATAGACAAGGATTCCAATGCCCTAAGAAATGTAAGGGCTCGGGAGAGTTGCTCTTATATCAATGCATTTAACCAATTACTATTATATGACAACTAAAATAGATGATCATAATTCTAATAACAAGCAAAAGTGGTTGTTGTTGGTCAATCTCTAACAAACCTTTAGTGCAAACGTGGATACTGGTGATTGAAGGTCATAAGCTGTGACAATCATAAGGACATACATGTTATACATTGCATGGTTTTGTGTGGTTGATAGTGAATATAACGAACGATATATAAGGTTGAGCTAGAATTTTACTTATGATTACATAACTAGGAAGGAGCTAAATCCAACTTCAAACATTTATTCTTTGCAGGCTTTGGCTTCAAGCTGAATATCCTTCCATTGTTCCATGCATGTGATCTCATATTGACAATGTTATTGCACTTGCAATCACCATATGCTTCGAAGTTGGTGGCTTTTAGTTTGAGGGCCGGGTAATGGGATCAATGTCAATCTTGACAAAGCTTTCCATTGTTCAACAACAATACCGAAGCAAAGATCCTTATTACCCACAATCAAAAGTTTTGAAGCATATGGTGGTGACCAATCCAAGGACATTACCGATTTGAAGCCGAAGCCAGAGAATCCATGATGTAAGTTGGATCAAGCTCCTTCGTTCCCCCAATTCATTAGATTCACTGTCAACCAAACACAATATTGCAATGTATAACATGTATGCTCTTATGCTTGTTGCATATCATGACCCTTGAATCACATGTATCGACATTGAGCTTCCTAACAAGAAAATTTATTGTCTCAACCAATGTACAATTCATCAATATCAAAAGTTCACTCTCATATAAGGATGATGTTAATGTCATAAAAATTAGTATTCAAACTCAAAAAAATGTTGGACTATGTGTCAAAGTTGCAAGATGATGACATTATAATGGTTGTGGAGTAGAGTGTCATCTTTTTTCTTATAATTTTCATTGATTATAGTCATAATTAATACAAGAAATGGATTTTCTAAATTCGTTCTGACAAATGTAGAAAATAACTTTCAATAGCCAAAACCATTATTGTGTCATCATCATGCAAGTTTGACACAACCCTTCATTTTCTTTTGAGTTTGACTACTTGTTTTCATGACATTATCATCACCTTTACATGAGAGTGAACTTTTGATGTAGATGATTTTCTCTACATTAGTTGAGATAATAAGCTTTCTTGTTAAGCTCAATGTGGATACAGGTGATTGAAGGTCATGATATGCAAAAAGCATAAGAGCCAACATGTTATACATTTCAATGATGTGTTTCTTAATACTGAATTTAATGAATTAGGGGAATGAAGGAGCTTGAACCAACTTGAAACATGAATTTTCTAGCTTTGACTTCAAATCAAACACTTTATTGAGCCATGTGGTTCATATCGACAACTGCTTAGACTGATCACCACTATAGTTATAGGATTTTGATTTGTGGGTAATAGAATTTATACCCATCCAAATAAGCTTTTTCTTGATGTTGTTGTTCCAATAATTCTGGATCCCATTGTTTATTCTCTTGGGCAAGTGATGCTACGATTGACTATTTGCATATGCAATATACATAACCAGAGGGAATTAAGCAGAGGAAAACAAAAGAAGCTATCAGAGCATTTTCTTATGAGTTAATTTTTTATTTTTGCCAAATAATTTATCTCAATTTTTTTCATTTCTAAATGGTTTAAAAGTGACAGTTAATGAAAATAGCAGGAAATAACCTAGTTTCATATTATTAACCATTCTAATAATAGAAAAATCTCAAAGCAAAAATAAAAAAGCTCACTTGTTTCCAAGGAGAGCATGGAGTTGAATAGTGGTGGGATCTTCCAGAGTGACAAGCTGAAGTTTCTTTGTTTTATCTCTAATTTCAGGTTGCTAATCCACCTAAGTCTGCAACCCTTTCTACATCTTTATGAAGACCTACATAAATGTATGCATGTAACATAAATGAAAATGGGAAAACTCCATTCCTCGAACACGAAGAACTCTATAAATAGATTTGAGAAAATAAAATAGATGGTACATAAAAGTTGTTTTACTCGCTT
Organism: Glycine tomentella; assembly: GCA_007407185.1. Taxonomy (NCBI): domain Eukaryota; kingdom Viridiplantae; phylum Streptophyta; class Magnoliopsida; order Fabales; family Fabaceae; genus Glycine; species Glycine tomentella. The sequence continues at coordinate 1,317,087 of PYAF01001286.1, forward strand.
AAGCAGGAACTAAATGCCAAAGTTTCCATGACTATGCTTTTCAACATAAGCCACGAGCTTTGAAATCGTCTTCATCCCTTCCCTAGACTTATTGTTCTATATGGCACTCATGTAACTTGTTGCGCCATACACTACTAGAAAAATGCACTTTAGCGATCGAAATAGCTACAGATATGTTTCTGTCGCCAATTGCGACAGAATTTGCGACCAAATGTGACTATTATTCCAAGCATTATAGCGACCGAGTTAGCGACGGAAAGGCATTTGAAGTTAGCATTGCGACTGAAGTTGATTCTGTTGCTATTAGATTGATTTACTATTAGATTTGCGACAGAATTAGCGACCGTATGTAGTTTTTTCTTATTCTTTCATTTAGAAAATAAATTTTTAATTTATTTTAAATCATAATAAATATATCATATATACTTGAATACATTTTATACTTGAAAATTATTGAAATAATATATTAGTATAATTTTTAAATTAGCAAACAAATATTTACAATATTTTATAAATCATTAATTTCTTTTTGTACCAAATAATTTTTTATTTCATATAATTATTTAAAAATTATAATAAATAAATACCCTTTATATTATGAAAATATGTGTTATAATCAAATTTTGTAAAATTAAGTATTTTAAAATATAAGACATAAGTGTAGCAGTAATGATTCATTAAGATTCAATATGGTGTAACTAAAATTTATGCATTGATGTAATCCAAAAGATAACTTTAGTACAATATTGTACTAAGCAATATCCCATTAAGATGCAACGGGCAACTTATGTATTAACTGAAATCCCAAAATGACTTTAATTTAAGGTTTAATTCTAAAATTCATCCCCCTATTTTTCCTATTTCACCAAATTGATCCTCCAACTTTTTAATTCAATATCTAATTCCCCATACATTTAAAAATTCACTGTTTGAAGCATCCTTTCATTGGAAGATAGAGGCAAAAGTAAATAGTAAATTTCTTTGACAAAAGCTACTACACATTCGGAATATATGATTTTAAATTCCGGTTGTGATTCTGGTTGCGGTGAGTAAAAAAAAACCTTTTATTACAGATAATTACGGAAAAGTGCAACTCATGTGACCACAATTATGATCACGATGCGGTTGTGATGTGTAGAAATACATTTATTGAAGACATGTTCATCCTCATTAAATTGCAAATGAATATCATTATTTTGAAGGCCACGTTTCGAGCTCACGGCATGGCTAGTGATACCAATAACAACGTACACTCAGAATCACATTAACAATGTCTCCATGTGCGCCCTGTTAATACAAATGAATAGTCCTACGTCATCTTGATCGTCTGATGGTGACTCTGGAGAGTGGCCGGATTAATGCAGTACTGTGCACGCTAATGAAAACCAAAGCATTTAATACAACAGTGAGAAGTAAATTACTAAAGACACTGGAGATAGCACCGCAAGTTAAATCATTTTAATTTGACCACGTTCTCTTTCAATATAAATATTATTTTTGTCACCTTATTAACAAATAATTATATATATGTAGCATAGTGGTTTAATTGGCTTTCATCCTAGTATTAAATTCAAGGTTCGATCCTAGTTCGTCAAAATTGTATAATTTTTTATAAAAAAAAATAAGTATTAACATATAAAGAAAGTACTGACTGCACACGAAAAATAAGAAATGCCTGCAACGTTTGCTCACTGCACAAACACATGAAAAATAAGAAATGATTGCAATGTTTGCTCACTGCACAAACACATGAAAAATAAGAAATGCCTGCAATGTTTGCTCACTGCACACAAACCCAAGTCAACAAAGCTGTAGACCAGATTGTGCAGGACCCAGGGCTCGAGAAAGAAAATTTGAATACAAAATTTTCTTCTACCAGTTTGACTTACACTGGGCCGGTCACCGGTTTACTGGTTCAACTCGCAACTCGCAACTCGGCCGGGTCATTCTTCTGCGCCAAATGCATGACTGATCCAAAAGCTAACTCGACCTGTGTAGATCACCGGTTTGTGGTCTGTCCGGATCTTGAAACACTGATTGAAATGAAGAATGCATGGCAATATTAAATGGGTAATATTTTGTCGACACATGTATCTCTCTATTAGCAATACTTTAAAGAGATAAAGAAATAAAAAAGACAAAAAATAAATATAATAGATGGTATGATAAGAAATAGGAGATAAAAAGATATTAAAATATTAAATAAATGTTTAAATAATAATTAAGGCCTTTCTGTATAGTTATTAATTACCGTATATTAATACAAGGACATAGATAAAAGTGACTTTGAAATGAAACATATAATTGATTCATACAATTTAAATCAGATTTCATTCAAATTTTAAAGGACTCCGGGCAAATCCTATTTGGAATACATATTGATCAATCTCGCATTCTGTAATATATTTGTATCATATTTTTTGTAATACTAAAATCAGATAAATCTTGAAAATTACAATATTATTGGTCGTCCTAGGCAAGAATACTTGAAATTTTGAATGTAATGATGGTAAATTCTCAAAGTACGAATCAGAGTAGAAGCAAACGTGTAATTCAAAATCGACTCTTAAAAATCAGCCTTGCATTTGTGCGTCGCTTCATATATAGAGGCAAACACATGCATATATAAAATAATATAAATAGTTTTTTTGATGTGCAAATCAAAAGTATATAATATATAAGGTACCAAAATTACCAGAGTTCTTAAGTACAAATATTTGAAGCAAATGGTTATAATATATTTATCCCTTACATGAAAGTGATAAATATGTATAACCATGCCAAATAGGATTTGCCCGGAGTCCTTTAAAAATTTGAATGAAACATGCTCTGATCGGAAAGATTACTATTGTGCTTGTGCTGATGGAAAGAAATTGTGTTATTGGTTTGGTGAATGTAGCTGCACTAACCCAATCAAACATCTAGCCATCTGAAAATAATACCCAAAAGGGGTACCATCTACTGCGTATATTAATAATAGCCCTTTATTATTTCATCCACAGTACTATGCCAATTAGGCATGGCAACTTCACCCGCCTCCATCTGCATCAGTCCACACCCGTTCCGATTTTGATGGGGAAAAACCGAGTCGACCAATTTTAGATTCGGATTTGGTTTTTCCCGCATGCTGAATTCAGGGGTTGGACGGTTTTGGTAATGCTGGTATCCACCCCGCACCTATTTGTCCTATAGTAGCACAAATAATAATGGTATTCGTTTAAACCTTTGTTACTATTTGCTATGCATGATAATAATTTAGTTAAATTTTAATTTAATTTGATTGTTTTAACAATATAATTTTTTAAAACTTATCATTTATATATATCACATCTGATAATTTTATTAACTATAATAATAAAGAACTTAAAAAATATAAAAATTAAGAATAATTTTAATTAGTTGTAATCTATAAAATTTTATATTAATTAAATGTATATAAAAATTAAACTCTTAGTTTTTGTTCTTTTAACTTCTTTTGGGGGAAGAAATTTGTGTTTGTAGGCATGCGTTTGGTATTGTTATTCAATCATTTCATATCAAGAACAATAATGTTTAATATGAGAATTTAGTCAAAAAATAATCGAGGAGAAAAAAACAAAACAATGAAAAAGATTTAATAAGAAGTAAAATTATTTTATACTATTATATATTCAGTAGTGTAATTAATGACGTATCATATTGTTTATATTTTGTTTCAAATTTCACGCAAATTCTAGTGAGGATAATTTTGTTCAAATATTTAACAAACCTATATATCTAAAAATCAAACTTAAGACTATGATTAAGTTTTCATATTAATCAATTTATACGTTTAGTGATACATATCAATATTAATATAAAATATCAAACTTTTTATATAACAAATTAATTATTATATATTAATTTTAAAATTATACGTAACCGAAAATACTTATATTTGATTTTATATATATATATATATATATATATATATATATTAGTTCGGGATGAATGCAATATTTCCAGTATTTACGTATTTTCTTATGATGAATCCATGCCAACATTGACGAAGTAGAAAAACAAACTAGAGAAAGCAAGATGGGCGGGGACAGGGAAAACCGAACCTCGTTGGGGGCGGGGGACAAATTTCTGATCCTGCGATTTTTGAGGGTAGGGTTTTAGAGGCGGGAGCGGTATAAGCAAAAACCGTCCCCATTGCCATGCCTAATGCCAATTGCGTAACAACATACTATATTAATAATAGCCTTTAAGATTTTTTTTTACATAAATTAAGAAAAATAAGTATTTCAAGATAATAGTATTTATAGGAAATGATTTTATTAAAATATTTTTAATCTCTTTCGTAATTTCAATAAATGTATTATTAAATTTTTTAAGACAAAAGTATATATTAGAGAACAAAATTAAAATAGATCTTTTAATATCTTATTGAAAATAAAAAAATATTAGTTAATATGAAACATTTTTTTAGAAATAAAGGGGGCCAAAGGACCCAAAAAAACTAAACAGAAGTGAAACGGAGGAGTTTGTTACATCAGGGTACCAACCTCCAAACTGCATGTGTAATCAGCTAACTTGTCTGCATACATACAGTGTGGCAGATTCAGGAATTTTTTTTTATGTTTGCACATTTGTGATAGGGGTTCGGGCCAACGTCCCTGAAACAAAAAACATTTAAAAGAAAATTTAAATCATGCAAAAAGTAACAAAAAAATCGGAACTGTAGCCCATATGACGCAAGATTAGAAGTAAAGTAAAAAAAAAAAAAAAATAGATATGAGTGAATTGGTAGTGTTGCGGATCCTTGTATGACCCATTCCTTAAGACTTTGTTTGGGAGAGAGATTTTGGAGGGGAAGGGAAGGAAGGGAAAGGTTTAGATAGAGAGATCTCCTTGTTTGGGAGTTTTAATTGTTAAGGGAAAAGATTTGAGGATTTTTAAAACTCCTCTGAAATCCTCCAAAGCCTAAAAACTGTTGTCCCCCTATTTGGGGGGTTTTTAGAAGGAAAAGTAATAAAATTACTATCCTATCCCATCCAGTGTTAATAAAATTATTATCCTATCCCGGCCAGTGTTAATAAAACACCAAAATATAAAACACTGAATCACAATTCAATGATAAAATTGTAAAAATATTTTATTAACTCTCCATTTTCCTCTCTTAATATATTTTTAACTTCCAAACAAGGAGGAAGGAACTTCCCTCATTTTCCTCCCTTTCCTTCCCCTCCCTTCCCCTTGAATCTCTTTCCTTTCCTTTCCCTCCTAACTTCCAAACAAAGCCTAAAAATAAGAGCAGCAATATCCGTTAAAAAAAAATAAAATCTGCATATTTTTGTGTATGCACTTACCGACAGCAGCTTAAATCCACCACTGCATATATATATATATATATATATATATATATATCTCAATTGTCTGTCCTCTTGAGTATGCGAATTATAGTCTGGATCAGAGGGGAGTAATTACATATGATTTTTTTTTTAATCCTGAAAGATCAGTCAATTTAAAATGGAAGGAGCAATTACATGGTTCGAGACAACTATCATGTTTATGTTCTGAACTAATTTTCATGCTACGCATAGTTTAGATTTTTATTTTGTAAGAGTTAATATCACTCAATCACACGAAGATTGATTGACATCATAATACTCTTGGATCAAGTTATAATTTCTACAATAAACATGAGAAATTAGTAAACATGTATTGAATTAAATATATATACCACCACCTATTACGTACGAGTGAAGTTATAGGGTCCGTTGGTAGAGTCCCCTGATCAGTACCGTATCTTCTGCACAAAAGATCGACACCTATAATGCAGGAGTTTCTCCCACACCTTCTCCAAATTGATTATGTTACCCCATTCCCAAACAAGCTGCAGGAGTTTGAAACCAACAAGGGTATTTGAACTCACACCTAGCAGTGAATCATTGGCAAGAATAGAGTTTTACTACAACTAGTATTTCACTTTCCTCTTTTCTATTGGCCACGAAATGTAAAGAGTTTCGAGTCAGGTCGGCCATATAGATCACTAGCTACAGTTGTATTTCATTCGCATTTTTTTAGGGTTAACTAAATTTTTAGTTCTAAAATTTTCTTAAAATTTAATTTTTAGTCCACCAATTTTGTTTGACTAGTTAAGGTTCTTCAATTTTTTCATTAAAAATTTTTAATCCCTAAATTTTTGTTTTATTGGTTAATGTCTCATCTTTTTTTCATTAAGGTTTTTAGTTCTTAAATTAAAAAAAAAATTTCCTTGAAATCTCATTAAATAAATAAAAATAATGGGTTTAAACTTTTTTCAAGAACTAAAAACTAAAATTTCTAAAAGTTTAAAAATCTTGACCAATCAAACAAAAATTTAGATACTAAAAACCTTAATGAAAAAAGTTGAAAGACCTTGATCATCAAACAAAAGTTTATGACAATAGGACTATATAATTGACGATAACATCTTAAACTACCTCCTGTTCATATTTTTTGATATTTTAGCTTTCTAATTTTTCCAAAAACAATTGATGTTTTAGGATTTCAAAATCTAATCAATGTTTTTTACTCATGTATATATCATTATTTAATATTCTATCAAATATATGAAGATATTTAATAAGAACATTAGTCCAAATATAATAAGTTGTATTTTCATTCAATATTTCTTAATTTATATGCAATAACTTTAAACATCAAATGATATATGAATGAGATAGTATAATTTATTATTAATAATATCTAATTTAGAATTTAATATTAAAAATTATTTAAATATTAAAAGTTAATAGGATGTCCACTGTAATAACAGAATGATTTTATGAAAATAATGTATTTATGTATCTTAAAAAAGTATTAGTTATATATTATTATAAATACAAATATTGATTCTTTAAATTTTTTGGTTTCATGAACAAATACTAACACAGCAGTTGACATGACGTGTAAAAATGAATTTACCATTTGACAAAGTATTCAAGGTATGGAGGGTACCCACAACTCCGTACTCAAACACCAACATAAGAATTGCTAAAATAATAAAATTATTTAGTTTCTGTATGAAAAATATATTAAATATAATTTAAATATTTGGGAGACTAAAAATATATACATATATATTTAAAATTAGAAAATAAACATTATAGTATGATCAAACCAAACAAAAAATAACTTGTACTTTTTAATGTTATATGTTTTAATAATAACTTAATTACTCCATTTTAAATAAATTTTCTTTTATAAAATTATATTATTTAAAATAACAATTTTAAGATTTCTTTTATAAATATCAATTTGATTAAGTTTCCCTATGTTAAATGAATGTGTTAAAATGAAAGAAAATCGATAGTGAATATAGTACTAGAAAACTCTTGTATAGGATGGTCATCACTAAAAGTGTGTTTGGATAGAATTTTAATTGAGAAAAATAATTTATCAAATAATTTAAAATTCTTTACTTTAAAATTCATTGTTTGGATATTTTTATATGAAAAAAATTTTAGAATTTTAAAACAGAATTTTAAATAACTCAAAATATAGAATTTTAATTCTGGCTCCATCACAAACAAGTAATCTGTTATCCGCTACTTCCACGTCACCTATCTCATATGTCTCTCCGAGTATGATTTTCAAAATTTTGAAAATAAAAAATTTAATTTTTTTTATCCAAACACAAAATTTTAAAAATGTAAAAATTTAAATTAAAATATTTAAAATTTAAAATTCTTTAAAATTTAAAATTATTTTATCCAAACATATTCTAAAGGTATTGTTTTTTTTATGTGTGATCAATTCAGAGACAGATAGACAGAGACAAACTTGAATCCGTTGCAGATTTGGGCGACTTTGACTATTCAAAGATGATCGTTAAACTGTCTATCTAGTGAAATTTTTTGTCTTTGTTTAAAACATATTCCATCTCAAACAACCAATAAGAAAACGAACCATCTCTCTATGTTATAGACAAATGTTTTCCGTCTCTAACATCCACATTTATTTTTGAATATTTTGCAGGTTATCCAAAATTAACGTTTTTATTATTGCATAGACAAAGTGGAGCTATTTAAAAGTTTTTAATATCAAATATATAAAATTTGAAATTGCCTCATTTAGTTGGTTGTAAAATCAACTTTGAGCTTATTTATTTTATTTAGCAAACTAGTATTAAGCATTTAACAACTTTAGCTCAAATAATTCAAGATGGATCGACTCATTCACAACTTATACTAGATAATATCTATGCATTCAAATAGTTGTGCATTCAATACTTATTGAAGATGAAATTATATCAACTCGGAATGGAGATGAGAGAAAGTCTTCACAACTATATTATATATGTAGCCGATTAGTATTTACAAACTAAACAGATAATAAAATTTCTAAAGATGAGCAAAAGTGGTTGTTGATGGCCAATGTCTAAAAAACCCATAGTGCATACGTGGCTACCCATAACTGAAAGTCATAATCTGTGACAATCATAAGGACATACATGTTATACATTGTATTTGTGTTTGGTTAATAATGAATGATAAGTTTGAGTTGGGATTTTTCTTATGATTACATCAGGGAGAAGAAATGAGCTAAATCCAGCTTGCAACATGAATTCGCAAGCTTCGGCTTCAAGTCGAGCAGTCTTCCATTGTATCGTGTGGTTCATATTGATAACATCCTTGTACTAGTTACCACCATATAGGTTTCAAAAGTGTTGTCTTCTAAATTGTGGATAATGGGATCTATGATCATCCTGATAAGTCTTTTCAATCGTTAAACTTCAAAGTTATACCTAAAGTGTTGTTAAATTCATCACAACCTTAGACACTTCAAAAGTGAAAAGTTTAACATCACTCAAAGTGGATAATCTTTGAAGTTTAACAACAAAAGGCTTATTTAGATGAACAAAAATTCCATTATCCACAAGCGAAAAGCAAAACCTTTGAAGCTTATGATTGTGACCTCCAAGAATGTTGTCAATACATGGCACAATAGGAGACAAATACAAGTTGCAAGTTTGATCAAACTCTTTCGTTTCCCTAGTTCATTAGTTCATTATCAACCAAACACAACAATGATTTGTATAACATGTTTGTTCTCATGCTTGTTACATATAATGAGTCATGACCTTCAATGACCAATATGCATATTGAGCTTCCTAGATAAAAAAAAAAAAAAAAACTTATTGTCTCAACCAATGTAGAACAATTGTCCATTAAAGAAAAATAATCACTTTCATATATGAATGATAATAATGCTATAGAAACTAGTAATCAAACTCAAAAGATAATGGAAGACTATGGGTCAAACTTACAAGATGATGACATTATGGTGGTTATGGATGTAGAAATTCACTTTTCACATCAATATCCACTATAATGTCACCATCTTGCAAATTTGACACATAGATTTTCATTATCTTTTTAGTTTGACTACTAGCTTCAATAACATTACCATCACTCTTATATTAGAGTAAACTTTCGATGTTGGTGAATTGTCCAACATTGGTTGAGATAGTAAGCCTTTTTCCTTGGGATGCTTACTCGGTGATTGAAGGCCTATGTCATGATATATGAGGGCATGTATATATATTATACACTATGTTGTTGTGTTTAGTTGAAAGTGAATCTAATGAACTGGCGGAACGAAGGAGCTAGATCCAACTTACAACATAGATTCTCTTGCTAGAGAATCAGATTGACCACTCTCCCATCATGTGCTTGATTCTGATGACGTCCTTCAACTGATCACCACCATAGGCTTCAAAGGTGTTAGCTTTTGATTTGTGGGTAATTGAATGTATGTCCATTCTTATAAACCTTTTCTTGACGTTGGTGTTCCAATAATTCATGATCCTTCTTTGCTTCGACAAGTGAGATGCTATGATTGACCACCTACATAGGCAATATACATATAACCGGAGAAATCATTTATCTCACATCTGTTTTCTATTTTTCTTAATTGTGAACAAAAACATATAAAAATATTAGTAGTTATAAAAATGTTCACTTCTAAAAAATTGTCTGTTGGAAAAAATAGCGTGAAAAAACCTGGTTTTATATTATTAACCATTTTAACAATAGAAAAATCTTAAGAGTCAAAAGAAAGCTCACTTGTTTCCAAGAAGAGCATGGAGTTCAATAATGGTGAGATCTTCTTCGAAGCTGAAGTTTCCTCGTTCTATCTTTGGTTTGAGGTTATTAATCCACCTCAATCTGCAACTCTTTCTATATCTTTGAAGACCTATATGCAATGTAACATAAATGAAAATGGGAAAACTCGATTCCTCGAACACAAAGTAGACTCATAGATAGATATGAGAAAATAAAATAGATGGCACACAAAAGTGGTTTACCCGCGTTGGCAGGAATTGAACGCCAGTTTCCATGACCATGTTTTTCAACATAAGCCACAAGCTTTGAGTTCTTCTTCATCCCTTCCCTAAATAAACTATCATTTCCTATGACACCCATGTAACTTCTTGCACCAGTTTTGAAGCCTCCATTCATTATATAAGAGGCAAAAGTAAATAGTAAATTAACCTAATTCACATATAACACTTTAAATACAAATATCGATCGAGTCCTCCATCTGCAATGCAATAAAGTTTCCAAATGAAGCATCTAGCTTAAATCATATTTGGGCCCAAATTTCCTGTAAATTAAATATAGAGTACGTAATTCAAAATGAAGGCATGGCAGTATTTAATGAGTAATAACAGTAGTTGGGGGGTTGTTGTTGGGGGGGGGGGGGGGGGAGGAGAGAATAGAAAGTAATATACATGTATTTCAAAATTCAAAGTAACTTTTAAAAGTAATAAAATTGTAGATTTTAAGTCAGCTTTTACTATATCAATTCTTAAAAATATTTGAGGGGGCAACTTGTGAAAAAATCCTACATACATAAGCAATTTTTAAAAAAATTAGGCAGCATGGCTCCCCCCTCCGATTATGCTCTGCCGCTGGTCGTGACTGGCACAAGCTCAATTAGACAACAGTCTTAGGTCTTAGGTCCCAGATAAAACTCCTAAACTTTTTAATATATTATTTGAATTTTTTTTAATTTAAATTATCAAGTAATAGTTTTTATTATAATTTGCAACTAACATTCTGAAATTTAAAAATATGTATATACAGAGATATTGTTTTAGATTATTAGCTAGAGAAATTAATTACTCATTTAGAAAGTTATAGGATAAATTAGTTTATTACATTTAGTTTAATTTTAAAAAAAAATTGACGTTCAAATGTACATAGAAATTAAATTTCATAGAAGTATGATTCACAATTTTTTTATTGAAAATATTAGTGATAGATCACATGTTCAATTTTAGTATAAAAAAAAATATCACATGTTCAGTTAAAGATAAATTCTTTAAATATATTAAAAACTCAAATTTTTAGTGCATGTAATATTTATTGAATGTAATAAATAATACAATACAATATATCCAACACTTGCATTGGGAGTGTATGATGCATACTTTCAAGATCCCGCGAGAGGGATATGGTGATCAAGGGTCAGAATGAGAAATGTAAAAGTAAATGTGGAACAAGAAAGAAGATGCAATCGAGAAGAACCTTAATAGCTACGGTGGTTACAACTTACAAGTTACAACCCTTGGTTAATTGGAAGTATAATTTTTATTTTATATTTTTAAGTGAAATAATTTGAAACCTCAAATTGAATGAAATTAACGGATAAGATTTGGTGTAAATCTTTCTTACCCTCAATTTATATATATATATATATATATATATATATATATATATATATATATATAACGTTTCAATGAGAATGAGAAAGGTGTTAGATTAAAATAAAAAGTTAACATTAAATATTTTAAATTCAAATTAAAGTATCATTTAAGCATAAAATTTGTATAAGATTTATCAAACAAAAAAATCAAATTTTAAAGATTTAATTTACGTCAAGATCACCACCACAGCCACCACTACACCATTGCCACAACAGCCACACCACTATGACTGTCATCATCACCATCAACATGATCGCCACTACCGTTGTTGTCACTGCAACCACCGTTGGCGGCGGCAATCATGACAGTAATGACAACGACGGTCATATTGGTGGTGACGATGATCTTTTGGTTGGAGGCAGCGACAGCAACTGTGGTCATGTTTGTAGCGATGACGGTGGTCATGGCGGTTATCATAGTAGTGGTTGTTGTGGTGACGATATTGATGAAAATTAAATCTTTAAAATATTTGACTTTTTGTTTAGTAAATTTTATAGATATTTTATGATTAAATAAGACTTTAATTTGAATTTAAATTTTTTAATTTTGATCTTTTATTTTAATCTAACGGATGACAATGATAGTTCTCATTCTCATATAAAAAGATCAAGATCATTCTCATATGATACATCCTTTCACTCTCTCTATATATATTGCTTTAGTAATTTTTAAAGGAAAATGGACTGTTTTAAAAAAAAAAAACAGATAAAAAGAGACGGAGAAGTCAAATAAATGTTTGTAATAGAAAATAATATTTTAATATATGCTAAAATATAATTTCGTTCTCTTCTAAATTTTTTAGTAATGTTTTTATCCTAAAAAAATTGAAATGCGTCAAAATTTGGTCCAAAATTAGGTTCAGGAAAATCTAAATCCATGTGAAGATTTCTGGATTGAAAAACAGCCACAAATTGTATAAAACCCACCACAAATTGCAAAATAAAAATAAAAATAATGCAATTTATGAGGTTTTTAACTCAAAAAAATGCAACCTCCAAAAATTGTAAATATATATACCTCACAAATTGCAGAACATAGGTTCATTTATTCGAACTAGCTCCGTGCTCAATTGGCATTTCAATTTTGTAAGATAAAAAATATACTAAAATTTTTGTAAGAATAAAATTTGAACATTTTCAATTTTATTAAGATATAAAACATATTTTAAACTTTAATGAAATGTGTCGAGTGCTTGTTATGTGGGTTCTGCTAGTGGGTTAATGTTGTGTTACAGCACAATTTGGCTGATGGTTTATTTGTGCAGAATGCAGGTCAATGTTGGTGTCAGGTCCTTGCTTGTTCAGTGTGTTTTATTTGCATCTATATCAACAGGTCAATGCTGCTGTGGAGACACTTTTAATATGAATTATTTGGCTTGGAGTAATGCTTCGATGTTTCTCACTGTTAATGTGAATTATTTGACACACTGTGGCAGACCTTGTTTATGAAGAATCCTGCATCAATAGTACTCTCTCTGCATCAGTGGTTTGATTATGCTGATTAATTCTACTGCAGGCATCACGTGCTTGCTAGCTGTACGTATGTGAAGTTTGATCTTTGATGTTATACTGCTTGCAGTTTTCTGCATTTGGCCTTAGTTTAATTTCTCTCTTTTGTTTAGTTGATGAATTAATATGTGCATGGTAATTTAGCTTTTTCTGATACATGGAGGTCTGCTTCAAATTATAAAACCAAGGCGCACAATATATATTTACTATAGCAGGAATTGGTTTAACTCGCATTCGGATATGGAGGTTGACTGGAATTGGCTTTGGTGGTATATATGTGGTGAACTTTTCCTTTGCGTGGCATTATTTAAAGAGTAATGTTTTGAAGACATTCATATGTCTATCAGTCTTTGAGCACTTAGAGAGACAACGAAATATGAGCTCAGTGAGAAAAATAATAAATATAATATGAGATATGATATAATAAAAAGAGGGCAGAACGAGAAGTCATTTTGTCATAATGCATGGGATATTTTGCTTTTAAATTCCGCAAAAACATTTGATGGTGAAGTCAGAAATTGCTTGCAGAAATCAAGGTTTCAGATCTTTTGGGTGGAATGTTTAATTACCCTTAAAACTATTTGATTCTTTGTAAGGATATGTTATGCTAGAATTTAACCTAGACATCTACAAACTCAGCAACTACGTCACACCCATCAATTATCATATATTAATACATAGCACAAAGGACGCGCGCGTGTATATATATATATATATATATATATATATATATATATATATATAACTGACTCATGCAATTTAAATCGATAATGCTATAAGCATGATCAATTATATGCCATATCATTATATGCCTATGGCTAAAAATTTCATTTTTGGTTAAATAATAAAACCTAAAAAAAAACATATATACTTAAGGATAAAATGATATTTTTATTGATGTACCAATTTCTTTTCTTTTGTTTTTATATATCAATCAATCAACTTTAATTCAAATATTTTTCTTTTATTTCACTTCAACTAAACAACCTTAATTTTTATTCTATTTCAACTCTATTTTTCTTTTTTTTTTTTCTCTCTCCCCTTTTAAATTATATTCTCTCACTTTCTTTCCACACAACTAAACACAATGCTAATTCTTCAAAAAAAAAAAACGCAATGTATACCAAACAAAGCCTAATGCCTTGTTTGATGGAGAGAAAATAAATAAAATAGATAAATAGAAATAAAATAAAAACAAAATATTTGATTAAAAATATTAAAAAAAGATAAGAAAAAATAAAATAAAAATGAATAAAAATATGTAAAAACAATGTAATAAATCCCATAAATTTCAAACTTAAGTTAACTCTAATTCTTCTTTATCAAACAACTAATTAAATTATTTCCATTTTCTATTTCTCTTTATCTCAATTTCGTTCTTCTCTGTCAAATATAGCAAAAAGATCAAAGCATCCATAATTTGTATGGCAAGATTCCCTTCGAAATTGTACTTAGGACGATGATGGATGCATGCACTGACACAGTATATCAGACATACATCAATGATGAATGAATAGAAGGACCAAGCTAGGCTGAGGGGTAATCAAAAGAGATAGCCAACCTGCAAACAATCAGCCCTCTATTATCACTCCATCGTGCAAATTGCATGTGCGACACGGTAAACAATTACTATGCGTAAATGAATACAATGAGTGAAGTCATGAGATCTCCTGCACCTGCACAATAGCAGCCAAACTTGATTATGTTACCCCATGCCACCTTCTCCAATTTGATTTTACTACCCCACTTTCTCCAACTTCAAATTAAATGTTTCTCAAGCTAAGGAGTTTGAAACCGACATGCAAGGGGTATTTGAACTCACACCTAGCGGTGATTCATTGTTAAGAATACAGTTTTACCTCCTCTATTATTCCATTCACCTTCTTCCCATTGGATGAGAACAATAAAGAGTTCTGTATATTATGAAGGATTTCTGAGAATCTATGGAAATGTATTGAACCTAGCGCGTTTAAATGTAATAAGATATTTATCTTTGTCTTTCTAATTAAAAGGAGATAATTACATCTTCAAGCGTGAATAGAATTTCCTCCTTTTTCTTTAGTGAGTCTTCTCTTGGCCTCCTCAATCAATTACGAATGACAAATCTTCCATACTATTCTTAAATAAGAGAGAGGAAAAATGTGTGAGCATTTTTCTATTTCATAGAAATGACGACAACTATTATTTTTATCTATAACAAATAAAATTATTATATAGGAAATTAAGAAACTTAAATCTAGATCTTTTGGATTCTTATTATACACTTAAGCCCAATAACTTTATAAATAACATTCCCAACATATTAATTATTGCTTTTGCAATTAATCAGTTATGTAAGTTATGATATGGTTGAATTTTAAAACCACTACAAATTATAAAAAATATGTCACAAATTAAATATTTCTATTTTATTTTATGATTTGTGGTGTTTTTTTTTTTTTGTAATTTGTGATGTTTAATCCCATAAATTTAGATATTTGGATTTTTTTATCGTGAAATTATGTCTTTCGTAAAAACTTATAATATTTTTGTCTGTAAAAATATTAAACTATTTCTTTGTTTCCATTATTTATTTATTTTTGGATCTGCCACTCCATGCAGCATGGTAATCCATCCAATTGGAAATACAGTAAAATCAATATGCCCTAATTTTTTGGATAACCTCGAAATTACTCACTACTTTAAGGATAAAGCAATATTGGTTCATATGTTGAAAATAGTAAACGCAATTATCAAACATTTGATGTCATTGTTTCCAACTGTTGATTCAATATTTAAGATAGAAGTGCCGGTAACATTCCTTCTAACACTCTCCTTCAAGCATTATTTTCCTATTATTAGCTGAAGTTTATTAAAAATATAAAATTTGGTAAATCTCTTTTATCACTTAACGAAACACTCTTCTAATTTAGAAATGAGACTTATCAAAATTTATGATTTACAATAAATTAATTCCAATCAATAATAAAAAGAGTGCTAAAAAAATAGATTTTGAAAGTGTTCTAGCATTCCTCGACTGACAATTCATGATGATACAGGTATTCAACCATATTGGTTAACCACTAAATTTATAACAATTAGTTTTGAAAAAAACAAATTGCCTTTTAATGCTCACGAGGAACTTTGATATTTTTGTTGGTCTTTGCAATAGGAGAGGATTAATTGTTGAAGAATTACGTACTGTGAATCAAAGAATGGATATATATAGTATCATCCAACTCAGTCCAATAGAGTTTCAAAAATGTCAATTTTCTCTTCTATTTTGTTATTATGACTATAAACAAAAGTCAAAGTACAAATCTTATCTTACGTTGGATTTTTTTTTCTTTCAAAAGCCAATTTTTCCCCATGGTCTATTTTATATTATTGATTCAAAAGTGAAGAATAAATATGGCCTTGAAATCACGATTTGGGATAAAGATAAATAAATTTCTTCAACAACAAAAAAATATTGTATATAAAAAAATATTCTAAAAAAATGTACTATAATGTAACTTATATGCTTTGTGGTCTATTATATATTATTTTTCATTTTTTTGTCTATCTTATTTAAAATTTTTTATTACACTATTTTTTATTATTATAAAGAAAATAAAATTTAATAAAGCAAATTACACTTACCACTTTTGAAGTTTCATTAAATTATACAAGTTCTTCTTCTTCTTTTTTTAACAATTACAGTAGTACAGGGGAGAACAATGTAATATTTTTAAACAATTATAGGGATTAGTGTGTAAGGGAGTATAAGTGTATATTTTCAAAAATTAAGAGTATATAATGTTCCAAGAGATAAAAGGAAGAAAAAATTGTATAATTTTATAAAATCTCAGAAATAATTAGTGTGATTTACTCATTAAAATACATACGTGCATACCACGTGTGAGAAACTAGTATCACAAACACTCAAGATACTGAAATAGCACAGAAAACTGACACTTAATTCATATTTTGCAAGTTTCGTGTAAATATAAAAAGTAATTGAAAATTAAAGCATGTCAATATTTAATGAGTAATAATGTTTTCTGGACATATGTCCCTAAACACTTGGAGAGATAAAAATAATAATATAAAAGAAAATAATAAATATAACAATAGATATGGTATAATAAAAAAGAAAGATACTAGAGGTCCTTTTTTATCCTAAAACGGGATATTTTGCTTTTAAATTTACTAAAGTAGTATACTTGTTAAACAAAATTACGTGTCTGGAGTATGTGGGCTATATTCTATTTTTATATTTTCTTACAGTAAAATAAAAAATGGCACAATTTTTTTTATAGTGAAAAATCGTCAAGTTGCACTTGTTTATTTTTTACTTTTATCAGAAAACTACTATTTTAGAAATTTTAAAAGCATAATGAACTGCTGTTTTAGGGATAAAAAATAATTTAATGAGATGGAGAGTATCAAATAGATGATTGTAATAAAAAATAAAAAATAAAAACATATACTAGTTTAATATTGTGCGGGTTCTGCTAATCAATTATTGTTGTATTGCTGCTTGTTGATGGATGGTGTGGTTTGTGCAGAATGCAGGTCAATGTTGGTTTCTGGCCCATGCTGGTCCCTTTTTTTTTATTTGCAGATGTATTATTTATATATTATGGTCTGTTTACTTATGCAGCTGTCTATATATATCATTGTCTGGCTTGGAGTAATTTTGCAATGTCCATCTTTGCAGATATTTATTGGTCTCCGTCAAAGAATTTTAAGGTAATGATGATATATATTCTTAAAGTACGTACCAAAGTAGCAGCTAAAGGAGAGTAATTCAAAATCATATCCTTATTACTAAAAATCAATATTGCATTTGTGCGTCTCGGCATATATATAGAGGCAGTCACTTGCATATATACTATACAAATACTAAATTCTAAACTAATATTTAATATAATAATTAGAACTAAATAAGAGATATAATTACTAGTACTACTTCGTAAATTCGAGAACACGTTCAAATACGGAAATGGGTTAAATAACACATGCAGGCAAAAAAATTTAAATAATGTTATTTAAATAAAAAATTACACGAATATGGCAATTTCAAAAGTATTTACAAATCTACTGCGCCCAATCACGTCCTGGCTCGACGTGTTAAAACACGCCCTAGCCAGGCGTGATCCAGGTCCATTCGCGCCGTCCCCAGACGTGTTTGGTCACGTCTCCACCAGGCGGGATAGGTGAGGCAGTCACGCCCCACCCAAGCGTGACCTTGCTCACTACAAACAAAAAGCAACTTCATTATTACACGGTTAGAAATGTTGTGCATGTAGGCTGAGGTATTTATATATATAAGGAAGAAGCATGGTTTCAGTAATTCATGTGCCGAGGTGTCTAAAACAGGATGGAATATATTTACATGGAACAGTATAGTTTGCATGGCTGCCAGGATAGTTATATTAAACTAGCCAAATTAAAAACTATGTGAGAAAGTATAGCATCTATATAGCTATTCTTAATTTGTTGGGAACTAAATAGTAGCTGAGTTAGTCATAGCTCGTATAGGAGTTCGAAATATGCATTAAGATGACAGTCCGGGGTGCTGGTAGTCGAGAAAAGCAAAAAGCTGGAGTAGATATTTTAGTTTTTTATTTGATTATTATAATATATCTTATAATGGATAATCTATCAGGTTATTTTTTTTTTTAACGTATGTAAAGCCATTGTCCAGTACTATTAATCACCATTTTAATTTAAAATGTTTAATATAATATTAAATCCTCTCATAAAACTTCCTAAAGTATGAATAGTTTAGACTCTAAATTATTTCTTTAACAATCACCTAGCATACAGGAACTCTTTCAAGCATAGTTTTCTATTTTAAATAAAGACTAAGT
>PYAF01001286.1:1351725-1413114 GCA_007407185.1 Glycine tomentella
GGCTCTGATACCATGTAAGGTATCAGGCACAGAGGCACAAGGAAAGCTACAAGATACGTAACAAGAAAGAAAGAATAAAGCTGATATTGATAAAATGTTCAGATACACTAATACAGAGAATGAAAGAGTATATAAAGCAAAGATAAAAGCTTGAAAAGAAACTAATCATAACTAACTATATATATATTACATCTATTAATGACAATGAAACTAAAAGGATGGTTCTTCTCTATTATGATTTTAATTTCATTTTGGTGATAATTTGAATGGTACGGTTGTATTTTACCCATTGTATTTTGCTCATCTATAAATAATTTGTTTTAAAAAATTAATGTAAGGTAAAATTTACCACTTAAAAAATTAACCTATCTTATATTTTAAAATATTAATCGACTTTTTTCATCCCTTCCCTAAACCTATGTATCTTGTTGCACCAGACTTGAAGCATCCATTACATTAAAGATCTTCATATGAAAGATTCAGTTCTTCTCAAATAATCTTAAAGATTTATACGGAGTTAAAAGTAATTATTTTTTATGTAACAGGACCATAAAATAAAAAATAAAATAAAACGAAATTAAAAATTAAAATTAATTACATACTTTATTAATATTCATATATTTTTCATACTTTATAAATTAAAATTAATTAATTAATTAATTAATTTAAATATTTAAAAATAAAGTTCATATGAAATTTATTAAAATTATCTAAAATCTCAATTTAAAATCTATCATTAAAAAAATATTACAAAACTGAAGAGATTTTTCATCTTCAATCTTATTTAATATTATAAAATCTACTTAAAAAATTGATATAAAATCTCAATTTATAATCTATTTTAGTACTCTAATGAATGAAATCGGACTATTATAATGCCCACACTGTTAATACAAACCTGTACTCTAGTCCTCCACTTATAATGTCTAGCTATCCCCTATCGATGACTCTCATTTAAAACACGTGTGTACACTAGCTAGTAAAGACAACCAGAACTACAGGAGAAATAAATTAATATAGTACAAATACAGGTGTGAAGATAGCAACGAGTCCCGACGACAACATAAATCATATGTTGCCCACGTTCCCTTTCAATATCAAAGTGATATAGATTGAAAATCAAATGCATGGCAGTATTTAGAGAGTAATTTATGTTTTGTGTACGTATATGGCATATGTCCATACGAGAGTAGGTATGTATAGAAATAGAAAATTAGTGAGTAATTTATGTTTTGTGTACATATATGGCATATGTCCATAAGACAGTAGGTATGTATAGAAATAGAAAATTAGTGAGTAATTTATGTTTTGTGTACATATATGGCATATGTCCATAAGCGAGTAGGTATGTGTAGAAATAGAAAATTAGTGAGTAATTTATGTTGTGTACATATATGGCATATGTCCATAAGCGAGTCGGTATGTATGGAAATAGAAAAGAGAAGGAATAGTATTAGGAGAAAATATTGGAAGATAATAATATTTTGTTTCCAATATTGAGGCTTTGTTTTGGATTTTGCTTTATGTTAAGGTTAATCTAGGCCAAGGTTTCTTTCTTTCTACTAATTGTGATTTTCAAATTCATGTTTTTTTTATTTTGATTGAGATACTTGTCCTTTAACTTGCTAATCATATTTTTCATGAATGAACAAAACACATTGAGTTGTATTGTCATTTTATTGGCAGCACATTCAATCTCATATTATTACCACTCGTTTTGTTTGTATTACTTCTCAGTTCTCACTTACATATTTAACATATTTACAAAGACACTAGATTGTTATGGATTGTTATCTTATGATAATTATTTATAACTTTATTTCGAATTTAGAATTAACTTTTAGGATTAAGATAGGTTCAAATAAAAAATAGATATAATAGAAATAGATATAGTTTTTTTTTTCTTTTAACAAAATGGGTTTTCTTTTTATTTTTATTTATTAAGAGGATGGATAAAGACCAAAACTAAAAAACATGGATTCCTAGAGGTTTGGAATGGGCCATTGACGCCAACCAATCAGCAATAGTATTGGATTCCCTATAAACGTGCTTTACGGCATGTTTAGTTTTAAGTCACATAATTCCATATCCACATCCAGCTTAACGCTACGTACATATATTTAACGTGAAAAAAAATTGACAGATGCACGTATATAACATGCAGCCCCACTAAGGACGCGCAGAGTACTGCTGAATCTGGTATTCTGGTGGACCAAACTACTAGCAGGATGGGTTGGTGCAATCAAATGCATAATCAAGTTCACGAACAGCCACATAATTTTATTATAAAAAAATTATAGTAAATAAATATTTTTATACATATAAATTATATTTTAAATTTATGATAAATAATTTATATTGTGATATAATTTTTTAATTATGATACATTTTAAAAAATATTAAAATTAAAGTTAGAATCGATTATATTAAAAATGATAGATGAAAAGAGATAAAAATAAATTAAGATAAAATTCTTAAAAAACTCTCGTCAAAGAAAATTTTTAAGAATATTATCATTTAAGCTAGTTATTTTAATTTATAATATATTAGTTATTGTTGTTATTATTATATTGTAAACATATTTATATATATTAGATATTATTTATCATTGTAATAGTATATTGTGATTGTTCTTAATTGTTATATTTGAATGAGTTTGTTCTTAATTGTGAGAGTATTATTGTGATTTGCTAGTTTTGAGTTTGAGTTTATTTAATATTTATAGTACGAGTTTTATCATTTATATTAATCTTATTTGACTTTAATAGGATTACCTTTAGTAGAAAAGATTTATCGTTTGTAAAATAAAATTATAGTATTGTATGTACTTTCATATTAGATAGACAATTAATAGATGGATCAATCGTGTCCTTAATTTCCTTCTACATTCATTAGTCCTTAATTTCCTCGTACATGCTTGTAAATGTAAGTTTATGAGGAGCATGGGCCTTGCATAGGGGACTAAAGAGGTGCTAAATCAGTTAGAGTTGGACGACATCATTTGGTTTCCATAACTCATTTTGTCGGGGGAAGAAGATATTATGTGAGGCCTTGTATGAGTCCTTTTGCCGCAGCCCAAGGATGGGTAGCACGAATGCACCTAGACAGAGCCTTCATCTAGTGACTCTCATTCATATGAGGTAACTATCGATATCTTTCTCGTGCTTTCCTATGACAATTAAACCTTCAATAATAATTGTTTGCATTCTTTTTTCTGTAGGTACAATGGGAGACAGTTTCTCGAAACCTAGAGCTCATGTTGCCCATAAGGGTTATAGAAGATTTGCCAAACATAGCATATAACTTAATCCGCACAAAGACTAGAAAATTCAACAAAGATGGAAAACATCTTCACCACATTCTTGTTGTGTTTAAGGCTTTAAGCTCTAGAGACTCGTATTGAACACAACTTATTTTTCAATAATGAATATTAAGTAATGTTATGCTACATTCGATCTCATCATGATTCTTTTTTCCCCAAGAAAAACAATCGTCATGTCCTCACTTGCCCTAAGAAAATTTGGATCGTGAGAACATTGAAACAAGACCCCTTCAAAAGTTACTATCATATGACAATTGTAATTTGCAACAATAAGGAATTAATGAAACCATCTTCTTCGAAAAAAATGTGAATATGAAGGAAATGTGGTGTCTTAGAGCGTGTCTCTTATACTAGTGCAAAAATAATGTCCACATGTTAGTGAGTGATTCAAAGCTTAGTCATGCATCATCAACATCAACAATACATTTAACTCAAATTAATTGGGATCGATGATAGATGAACCTAATAATAAATACGAAAAAGTTGAAAAGAAAAAAAAAAGGGAAATAACACAAAAAAAGATAAAATAAAAGAATGGTGAACGAAGGAGAAAAATAATAAAAAGAGATCGTCATGTGCATTAGAAAATGAAATGTCCAAATTGCACTTTCTAAATCAAGAGTTCAAATAGCATTAATTCAAATTTGTGCCTTATTCAAGCATTAATGAATCATTAAGGCCTTGTTTTGATAGGGTAATTTAACTAGGTAATGTATTTTTTATGGGGAATTAAATTCCTTTCTATTAAAAGTAACTATTTAGGTATTTTACTAAAAGGAACTTAAAATTTTAGAATTTAAGAAGGAATTTTAGTTAGCTGAAAAATAGAATTTCAAATTCCATCTAAAGAGAGTGAATTTGGAAATTCTCACTCTCGACGGAGATAGACCTTCATGCTCTCGACGGAGCCTCGCTCACTCACTCTCGCATACGGAGCTTCACTCTTGAACTTCTCTCTCTGGTTCGTCTTACTCTATTGTTTACTTGTGTTTTTGATTGAGATTTGGTTAAAGGGTTTCATGGTTTTGATGTTGTTCTTCTGTGAAAATTGTTTTGTTTTATTCTTATCTTAATCTGAATTGCATTTTACTCAATTGAATTCCAGTCTAGGATTCATATATTTTCCTCAATACTCATTCTCGCAAACCTGATCCCTGGCTCTCGAACTTCTCTCTCCCTGCCTCATCTTGCTCTATCATTTGATAGGTTTTTTTTTTATTGAGATTTGGTTCTAGGGATTCATGATTTTGATGTTGTTCTTTTGTGATGACTATTTCATAATTATTTTGTTTTACTCTCATTAATCACATTTTACTCTGTTGAATTCCAATCTTAGGGTTCATATTTATTCCTCAAATATGTATTGTTCATCCTCAAGTGCTTTACACATTAATAATTTTTTATATAACATTCCAAGTATTACATAAATATTAGTCTTTTCTTACTTCTATGGTTATGTGTTTTGTTGGTGTTCTGTTTTGGATTCAAAGCAAAGGTTATTGTATTCTGTTTTAGGAGTCAGATACCAATCCTGCAATTGAAAAATAAGTGAATATTATTCCTTGATTCATAGAGTTTATTGCATAAGTTTCTCTTACTACTCTTAATTTACAAGTTTCAAATTCAGTCCTTGTTTTACAAAGGTAAAAAGAAAAATAGCTATTTAAAATTTCAGTTTGCATTAGATTTAATATTATTTAGCAGTGAAAGGGATCTCTACTAATTGGTGCATAAGTGAAAATTTGCAGCAAGCAATTTGCACCTTTGTTGATTTTTCTGAATCAACAATCTTTATTATATAAAGTATGTTTGTACACATTACAATACTTTATAGGTTAATGATAGTCCTTGGATATATTCCTTATTATCATCATGACTTTAAGCGCTCTAAAAATGGTTATGCCTTTCATCGTGCCTGCCACCATGTGTTTGTTGTTTTATGTATCAATGCTGAGAATTAGTAGCAAGTACATTTTTTTTAAAATGTATAGTAACTTATTTTTAGTCCTGATTCACTATTATTATGTAATGTTTCTGTCCTAAAGATTAGGCTGAGCTAACTTCAAAAGCTTTTAACTTGTAGTTAGGGAGAACATATAACATCATTATACTTTCCCAACATAAAAGTAATGTGTAATTAATAATACCTCTGATTACTTTGTTTCCCTTGCTTCTTGTACCCTCTATTTTATTAGGTAGCTAACAGATACCAATCACACATTTGAAAATGAAGAAGGGAAATAGGGTGGGATGGAGAATTAGATTCTATGAAATGAAAACAAAGTTTTCAGTTAAACCATATTGTGCTTAACCAATAGGAATGTTAAAACCAACATGGCTTTAGATGCATCTTCATCCTTCAGCAAGTCCATTTTCATTTTTATAATTTTTAGGTTTGTGGTCATCAATGTGAAACTTTTCAGCAAGAGTTGAAGTTCTATTTTTACTTTTCTCACTTACCATAACATGCCATGTTCGATATTGTTATGTTAGGCCAATTGCTTGGACACTCACAAGTAGTAGTAATTAGTATTATTATCACCACAGTGCTACAATTATGGTTTCAATTAAGTGGGTTTGCTAGGAGTCACTCATATAAGTGCTTACATAGGGGAAATTTGATGTATGTATTGGTGCCTCATTAATTCTAATTGTGATTGGCATATCCACTTTGTATTTTTTGGGTCATTTGGAAAGCAATGGTTTGATTATTATATATAAATACACTATCTACATTGAGTCATATCTTACGTAGTGGAAGCACCGGATATTTTATGTGTGCAAATCTCATATAGGATTAATAAATTCCTATATCTTCTCATATTTATGTACTGTGATATATAAAATATAATATATAGAAATCCTTCATCATTTTTCCTCAACTTATCACTATGGTATTTGATTGTTATTATGAATGTATTATATGTATAACACATGCCATAGTATTGTTTTTTGTATTAGCACATGACATAATATTGTTGTTGCCGACTGGTTCAAAATTTGAACGATATGTACATTTTATATATACTTATTTAACTTAATATATTTTACATTCTAATTCTAATTTGTATTTCGGAGAATGAAAATTATACACCAGTTAGTAATTTTATCTAGTTGTGGTCATTTGCAGGGATAGATCGTGAGAATGTCTTTTGATTTAAGTAGGGACTACTTTTTTTTAATTTAACTTTTCAAACTATTTTGATGTCTTAGGTTGTATTCTGGAATCAATAATATTCAAATTATTCTTATTTTTATATTTTGGATGACATTGATGATGATAAAATGTAGAGGAGGTATTTTATATATGCTTTTTTTTTGTTTTAGTTTTTTCTTGTTGGAATATTTTTTTATGCTTTAGTTCTAAATTTATATTTTTAAAATATAATTGGACAAAAATATATATAGATTTTTAAAGCAATTATTATAAAATATTTTTTTATTTATATAACTATTTTATATTTTTAAATATAATTGGATCCAAAAAAAATGAAATATAATAAATTGAAATTATTTAATTCAAACAAAGAATGCAAAATATAAGAAATTTAAATTGTTTTATCCAAACAAGAAATTTGAAATTAAAGGAATTTAAATTGATTTATCCAAATAAAGAATTTTAAAAATCCAAAAAATTTAATTGATATATTTTAATTTTTCTAAATTTTAAATTTTCTAAAAATTTAAAATGCTCCATTCAAACACACTTTAAAAGCTTGTTGCTATGCATTAGAGAAAGAAGTTGTCGAGCTTGCACAGTAAATTTAGGGTCCATATCTCATTGATTGAAACATGTTTCCTATTCACATGCTAGTGACTAATTAAAAGTATTGATGCGCATAAAAAAGAGTAACGATCAAGATTACAAATAGAAAATCAGTGACCTAGGTCGCACTGATTCAAATACGTGCATCAATGAATCATTAAAGTTGTGCGTAAAAAAAATGAATTTTTAAATTACGAAAATATATTTTCAATGTGTATAAATTTGAAATACATAACTAAAATGTGTTTAATTTGTTGTGTATGTATCTCAAATACATAATGAAAATATGTATGTTGTACAAGAAAAATATTTTTCGTTGTGTTAAAGGATACACCCTCCATAACGAAAACACATTTATGTTATATATATAATATAATATAATATAATATAATATATTCAACCAAAATGTATTTTCATTGAAGTTGCATCCTTAACATAATGGAGACGCATTTCCACATTTCCAGTGTGTATATTGTAGTATTGTACAATATAAACATATTTTTGTCAGGGATATTTTCGGGGGGAAATAACAAACAGAGCCTGGTTGAAAATAGAAAACAATGGGTTGGGAATAGCAACCTCCTTGCAGTTTTGGGCTTAAACTCTTCTTGTAACAATTATATCATAACTAACCCAGATTTATTTGTTTTAATTATTAATATTGCAAAACTAAATAGCTTAATAATGGGTAATATTTATGAAAGTTCAACATAAATTAATTCCCAAAAATCCTTTTACACAGAGAAAAATACAGAAGCAGCATTTGAAGTGATTGGAATGGCAGCATCGTTGCATAAGCAGGCTTACTTCCATTTTTGGTCCTTTGGTTGGACCTTGAACTGTTGTACATTTTGCCGACCAATGAATGAATGAAGTGTTTTCTTGTTTCTTTTGATCCTATCTATTTATCCATCATTTTATTGCTTGCAAACATTTTTTTTTCAAGTTCATTTATAAGTAACATCTTAAGTACGTACTGTATTTGTTTATTATAATGCTAAATTTGATTTCTATTTTTATAATATAACAATTAATTAATATTTGAAGTACATACTACATCTATTTAAATTTGTTAAAAAAAATTACATTTATTAAATTTCATTTGAATTGGTTAACTCTTAAAATTTTATTTACGGTTCATATTTTACTCAAGTATAACTAATTAATGTGAAAATAACATTATTTCGTCATCATTATTTTGCGATGATAAAAAAAATAACATTATTTCGTTATCATTATACTTCATTTGGCGATTTCTAACTACACGCAAATCGTTGTACAAATGTAACTAGTTACTTACATACGATATTGTTTAATTATATTTATTTTATTTTTCAACGCATGCATCGGGCACAGTATTGAAAGTTGACGATGGCAATAGTTTTTGGCTGACAATATAAAGCTAATGTGCCCTTCTCCACATAAAAAAGAAAAACAACCATAATGTTAATTTTATGAATTAAAAATACTTTACAAGAAACATTATGGGGATGAATCTTGAAAAATGTAATAAAAGAGAGATGAATATAAAATAAATAAAATTGAATTTAAAATATAATTATATTGATTAAACTTTTCATATATTACATTTTTTATAGGCAAATATATTACATGAATGCTTTCATATTTTAGATAATTTTAAAATATAATAAAATATATACATAAGAAAATATTTTCAGTATTGTTAAAAAAATGAAAAAATACATGTCATAGAATAATGCACAATAGATTTCTTCATTGCTAAAAAAAAGATTTTACCTTTTTTATATAAAATACATTAAAATAATATTTTAAAATTTAAGAATAAATCATGCAAAGAGATTGGGTGAATCAATTAGGTCCCAGATTTTCTATTTTTAATTTTGAAATTATAAATTCAATTTTAATTTTTAGTACTGAGTTTTAGTTTTAATTTTAAAATTTTGAAAGTAATTTTAAATTAGAAATAGATAAAATAATAGTTCTAAAATTATCAACAATGCTTCTTCTAAAAACCCCACTCTGATATCTCAACCTAAACCTCCCAAACACCCCCATCCATGGCGGGTCTCCCTCTCTTCCTCCTCTTCCCTCACGCGCCTCTCTCTCATCCCCAAGCGCGTCCCACTCCCCAAACCCCTTCCCCTCTGCTCCGTCGCCGCCGCCGGGCCGGAAACCGCCGACGCGAAGCACTCGATACTCCTCAAGAGGCTCCGATCGCCGATAATAAGCATGTGAATTTTTTTTTAAGTGGCTAAATAATAAAAATTCAAGAAGTTTATATTAGATCAAGAAATTGCATCTCAACTTGTATATATCATAATAGATAATAAGCTTGATATAAATGTATTTAAAATAAATAGATGACACTGACAGTATATAAAAATATAGATGAGTTCTTCTAATAAAAAAAACACCGTACTGTCCGTACGACAGGTGAAGGTCGACTTTACATTTTATGGAAATTGCATTTTTATCCCTTTTTTTGGTGTATTGGCAATTTCGTCCCTTGGGTAAAAAGTTTTCATACTTATATACTTAGGTATAGTAACTGAGTATTGACGCTGCAAAACAACCTAAAATGACCTGACCAGGATAAATTTTTTAGTCTTCTTAGTTCTTAAAATATATACCCCTTTCCTTAAAATAATAATGCTCACTTTTTGTATGATGGTTTTTTAATTTAAAACGTTTAAATTAAAAAATTAAAATTATTATCAAATAGAGAAAGTTAAATATAAGTAAATGATTAATAACTAATATTTATTGATAAAAAAAACAGCATTTAACACCATAAGTTACATTTGAAAGTTATATGTGTATGTGAAACATTTTTACACATGTATACTTGAGCGAACACAATCTGCATAGGTGTCATTGTGTCATCCTCCACTACTTATTTTGTATATATTCTGCTAACTTATACTCCATGTTATATGCTCTCTCTCTCTCTCTCTCTCTCTCCCCCCGTGTTAGTAGTCGTTAAAGCTGTTCAGTGTTGTTGTCGAAGGTTTTTTGTGCTGTCATCATAGTCGTCGCATGCCTTAGCCCTTGCAATCGATTCACTCTATCTCACCATTTATGGTTCCTTTTCCTTCTTTCCCGTTCGCGATCTTCCTATGTTTGTTAAGTTTGTTCAATAAACTTAAAAGATTAATGAGTTGAATTAACAATTTTGTTTTAGGAAAATGAAAGGTCAAGAGTCAACAATGATGGTAGTTTATGGCTATGAATGACTATAATGAATTTTGGTTGTAATTTATGACTATAAATGACTATAATGGATTTTGATTGTCGGTTATGGCTATTAATAAGATTTAAGTCTTTTAAATTCTTAAAGGGCATATTGTAATCTATAAATAGATCATTGTATTGTTTGACTAGAAGAAAAAGAAAATGAGGAGAAAAAAGAAAGAGAAAAAGAAAAAGAGAAATAAGTTGAATAAAGTTTTTGCTAGAAGTTATTTTCTCCACAAGCTCTTACGACATAAATTTTTTCTACTTTACAAATTGGTATCAGAGCCGATGGCAAGTATGACCAACAATGTGCCCCTGCCTAGACTAACGAAGGCGAACTATGAAAATTAGAGCATCCAAATGAAAGTTCTTCTTGGGTCTCAAGATGGTTGGGAGGTGGTCCAAGAAGGTTTCAAAGAACCGGCAACTACCACGGATATATGGCAGCTCAACACAAGGCGTTGAAAGAGACGTGGTCGAAATATAAGGCAGCTTTGTACATGTTGTTCTGACCTATTGATGAGTAAGGCTTTGAGAAGATTGCAAGTGCGACAACTTCAAAAGAAGCGTGGGACATTTTGGCGAATGTCTATAAAGGAGTCGATCGGGTTAAACAAGTCCGCCTTCAAACTCTTCGTGGTGAGTTGGAAGGCATGAAGATGAAGGAGTCGAAACGAGTCTCCGACTACATCACGCGTGTTCAAACCGTGGTGAACCAACTCAACTGAAACAGAGAAGCGTTAATCGATGC
The DNA here is from genome assembly GCA_007407185.1 of Glycine tomentella. Taxonomy (NCBI): domain Eukaryota; kingdom Viridiplantae; phylum Streptophyta; class Magnoliopsida; order Fabales; family Fabaceae; genus Glycine; species Glycine tomentella. Next base: position 1,362,781 of record PYAF01001286.1, read on the forward strand.
ACGAGTTGTGGAGAAGATTTTGAGGTCATTAACCGATAGTTTTAAGAATGTCGTATGTGCTATAGAGGCGTCAAAGAACCTAACAAAACTCACGGTCCACAAGCTTTTCGGTTCTCACGAGGCACACGAATAACGTAAGAAGAAGAAGGAGAAGGAGACACTTGAGCAAGCACTGCAAATCAAGGCATCAATCAAAGACGAAAAGGTACTATATTCTCAAAACTTTCAAGGTAGAGGGCATGGAAATGGAGGTCGAGGAGATGGTCGCGGTGGTAGAGGCCATGGTCAAGAAGGGTATTATGAGGAGAGGGAGCAATCAAACCAACAAAATTGGCGTGGAAGAGGACGCGATCGTGAGAGAGGCGGTCGGTCGGATTATTCCAATATTGAGTGCTACAAGTGTGGCAAATATAGTCACTATGCGAAGGATTGCTACTTTGATAAGTGTTACAATTGTGGCAAGGTGGGACATCTTGCGAAAGAATGTTGAGTTGAGAAAAAGGTGGAAGAGACAACCAACCTAATCACGAAAGATGATGAGGCGAAAGAAGGTTTTCTTTTGATGACACACAATGAAGTCAACACCAACAACGACACGGTGTGGTACCTTGACATGGGTGCGAGCAACCATATGTGCGGGCACAAACACTATTCAAAGAGATGTAAAAGGTTGAAATTGGACATGTGTCATTTGGAGATGCGTCGAAGGTTGAGGTCAAAGGTGGCCATATCTTCATCAGAAACCTTATTGCTATTGACCATGAATTTTGCACACACAATGCTCCATCCACTCCTCCTCTTCCTAAAAATCTTTGTGCAAGCCATCATGCTCGTGTTGTTCTCTGACCCTGTTGAGCCAAAAGATGAGATCATTGGCTCATCACAATTCACAAGATTGAACTAGTCATTTCCTCATCCAGTCCCCCATATCTTGTGGGATCAGAAAATTCGAGCTTAGTTGTAGTGAGTTGCATTACCTCAATTAGGGAGAGAGGTTCGTATAGTGTTTCAGCACAAAATCCTCCTTTTTAGTTAATGTGATAAAAAATGTCTTAGTGCTCTATGTTTAGGAATACATACTAACCGATGTAGAAAGCAATGCAATGACATTTTTGAAGTGATTGGGAGAAAGGTTCGTATAGTATAGTGTTTCGTATACCAACCAATGTAGATAGCGATCCAATGACATTTTTGAAATTTATACTAAAGAAAAGCTTAATCATTTCTCCTTAGTAAATTTCATGTGCAACATGTTGTTTAGTGTTCTGCTCACTCCCACCTCTCTTATGATAAGTCCATTCTATTTCTTAGTAACTTGATTCACCTTCAAAAGCCTATGAAAAGCTATGGGGATAGATGAAATCCTCCTATGCCATCACTTTGCCGCCATTTGATTCCAACCTTGTCATGGGTAGGTGCATTGCTTCTCTTTTTGCTTCTTATCAAGAGTGTTTGATTATGATAATTTCCTAACTTCTTAGTCCTAAAGATTCTTATTGCGAGCTTTAGTATATTAAGTGTTGATGTGTTAGCCAAAAGATGGAAAACAAATAAAGAAGGTTCATGTGTGTGAAATCAACTGCTTGGAGAGGGGAACACTTATTCACAGTACATGACTATGTTTTGGGGTTTTTTTTTATGTTGTTGTATATTTGTCATTTAATAAGTTTTATATTCAACTTGATTTTGATCATTAATTGTATGCATTGTTTAAGCACTTGCAGATTTTTTTTTTAAACCACTTATTATTGATAATAGTGGAACTATTTGTTGATCTAAATGACTTCTGATATTTATCCTTACTTTAAGGGATTTTTCGGTTATTTTTTTTATCTCATGAGTTTTTATTTATAATTTATTGATAATAATTTATAATATTTATCAATTTATCTGTCTTTTAATTTTTTTTTCAGTCTATCCCTATATTTTCTTTTCACCCATGGTGTACGTTTAACTTCTTCCTTAAAAATATAGCTCGGAGTGTAGACATAATAGATTTCTAACAGGATATATATAAACTTGTGTAACTTTCGAGTTTGAAAGTACAATTCCAAGTATTGGGAGAGCTCACTCCATATCAAATGGATTATGAACCTCCATTTTTAGAGTTCTACAAGCCCCTCCTTGTACAAGGCTCGCACGGTGTTGATGTTGGTATCAGTGGCAGTGGCATAATTAGAAATGACAAATCGGAGTGGTGTGAGCTTCCTCTGATTGATCTTGGCCGGTTAAATCTCGGCCGCGTCGAGAGGGAGGATTGCATGAGAGAAATCAGTGAAGCAGCCAGAACGTGGGGTTTTTTCCAGGTTGTGAATCATGGGCTTTCACAAGAGCTTCTGCAGAGTTTGCGGCATGAGCAAGTTGAAGTGTTCCGCACCCCTTTTGCTAGAAAGTCCCGAGAGAGTTTCTTGAACTTACCAGCTGCCAGAAGTTACAGGTGGGGCAACCCATCTGCCACAAACTTGAGGCAAATTTCATGGTCAGAAGCCTTCCATATGTTTCTTCCAGATATTGCTAGAATGGACGAGCACCAAAGCCTGAGGTAGACACTGTATAGGTATTAAAAGTGAAATTATGACTTAACTGATGTATATACATGTAAGATTCATCTTCTCTCTGCTGACATCCAACAACATGCACGACACAAACAATAAATATTATGAAGTTTATTTTTTTCTTTGCATGAAGAAAACGATGGTGCTACCTTTTGCATATAAAGTGATTGCATGTACTTAAGGCAACAATTAATTGAAGGTGACCAAAACTTTCTGTACCCATTCCTTACATCTCCTTTTCTATGATCTGCACGTTGAATTTATTTTGGAGTGGTGAATTATTTTTACGACCTTTGTTGGTTCGAGGACATTAAATTGCTTGTACAGTTTCTCTTAAGTTATTAATTTACTCTCTAATTATAATTTTTCTAATAATTGTTTCGCTAAATCTAGATCAACTATTGAAGCTTTTGCATCAGTAGTTGCCCGGTTGCCCCCCTGGCAGAAAGCTTAGTGCAAATTCTAGCTCAGAAACTGAACATCAAATTCAGCTACTTCCGGGAGAATTGTTCAGCAAACACTAGCTTTCTTCGCCTGAACAGATATCCACCATGTCCAATATTCCATTCAAGGGTGTTTGGCCTCTTACCTCACACTGACTCTAGTATCCTCACTATAGTGAACCAGGACCAGATTGGGGGGTTGCAAATAATGAAAGATGGAAATTGGGTTGGTGTCAAACCTAACCCCCAAGCTCTGGTTGTTAATATTGGTGATTTACTCCAGGTAATGATCTCAGCATTCTTACTTTATTTTAGGGTGGAAACAAGATAGGATGTCAGACTTGGTTAGATTTGGTCTTGACCTGATTTAAATTTATAAAATTTGGTCTGACCTATGTACTTGTCATAGGTTTTTTTTAGGCTTGGTATGACCTATTTAAAAGTCTGGTTAGACATACAAGCCTATTAAAAAGCCTATTTTTAATAAAAAAATATTAATTTTATAAAACACTTTAAATCAATTTAAAAAAGTTAAGAAATAATTTTTAAACAAAAAATGTCTCAACATCTTACTTATATTTCCAAATAAGTAAATAGGTCATAGATCTAACAGACTTTTTTTAAAGTTTGAACCTGACTTTTTTATTTAAACAGATTTTTCAAAAAGCCTTAGCCTTATCTTTATAATAAACAAGTCAGGTCAGGCCAAAGGTCCCTGATAGACGGTCTGACTCATTTTCATTCCTATTTATTCTTATAGAATAATATAGCTTATATTTTTGTTATGCCTTTCAAATTGCTTGTGAAAAAAGATTTGCGTTCAATTCTCACAAAAATAATCTTTGGCGAGAATGAATTTTAAATGTGATTAAGTATTAGGATGAAGATTAGTTTAATAACTCATTTAAGGGATAAAAAATTGTAAAGATATTTCAAAACCCTAATTATGATATAAAAAAAACTTGTGTGATAGAGATAGTAATGTAATTAATTGGTACGGGTATAGATTACTTTCAAAAGGGATATTATTTCACAAGGCATGTAAGGTATATAATAATACGAAAACTATTCCTCCATTTACTTTTCTTATATCACCTTTCACATAGCACTTTTCAGTTTAAGCCATTAGTTGAGGGTTGAATTTAGGTCCAACACACGTATTAGGGAATCTAACCATATATTATGGATATTTTTTGGGAGAGTATAGAAGAAGGATTGGACAAATTTAGGAACTAGTTAAATTACATAACAATTATCGGTATCAAAATATAAACAAAACATTGTATAATAGGCATTTCATTATTTGCATGCAAATGAGTCTTAATTTGTTTCGTACCACTTACGTTTTCATATAGGATCAGTGTAAGATGTCACGTCACGTAATATATAAAGAGTGAGGGAGAACAAATGAAAAGGTAAATAAAAATATTTTTATATCTAAAATTAGATAACTTTTAGTGTCTCTTTTAATTTTAGAGAATATTTTTACTATGACACGAAAAAGATTAAAAAAAAGTGAAAGATGAAAAAATATTTATAATATCATATACGTACAGCATTAATTATTTAATGTCTAGATAATAGAACTAAAAAATATAGTGATGCAAAATTTACATCACTCTAGTTAACTCATATGCACGGATCATTCTAGAAGCAAGAAAATATTGGAAGGAAAAGAATTCACAAAAATCATTAATGACCTCCAAAGGATTGTAGCAAGTAAAAATCTGATGTGATATACTCCCCCTGCAATAATTTCAACTTGCATAGGAAATAATATTTTTTTCTCAAGATAACTCATATATGTCTGTGGGTCCTGTATACAAATTAACATCTACATAAAGAGTGATGTGATAAATTTTAGTATGCAGACAACTTTTTTCTTAATAATTTCAAACACTGGCTTCGTCTCACTTTGAATTGCTTACTCACCAATGGCATTCTTCCAGCATACCCTAATGGACCAAAATGGGCCAAGCCTACATCAATGATATAAGCACCAAAAAAAGGATAAAAAGGTGGCGGGGGATGGGGGAGGGTGTTAAGAAATTAAAGAAGACTCCATCCATGACAGGATGTTTACTAGCTACATGATCAAACCCACTAGCTAGAGTCAAAAAAGTAATTAATCTAATGCCAAATTGCTTAATAAATTTAGTTTCTGAAAGGGAGCGAGCAAGATGACTCCATGCCCCCCTTATCTGGTCTTATTTATATCTCTTATTAACATTCAAACGAAACTAATAATTAATATTTACTATAAAAAAATTAATTAGATATATTTTATTCTAGCTAGATTGATTAGTCATATATATGAATTGTAAAACTGATTGAGCACAAAAATGAATTGCGCAGGCACTGAGCAATGACATTTACATAAGTGCTAAGCACCGGGTGGTGGCAGCTGAAAAGGTAGAGAGGTTCTCTGTGGCATATTTCTATAACCCTTCCAAAGATGCATTGATAGATAGCCACATCATGCATATGCCACCAATGTACAGGAAGTTTACTTTTGTTGAGTACAGAAGGCAGATAGAGAAAGATGTTAAGGAAACAGGTGATAAAGTGGGGCTCTCTAGGTTTCTCTTGTAGAAACATAGTAACAATGACACCCCAAGAAAAGAAAATTTGAGCAAAACTATTATAATTCAAACGTTGCGATGAATCAATCACATCTCCGGAATCAGGACCACATTAGCAGCTCAGAAAGTTTTCCTCTCCCATTCACAATTCGATAGAAATTGATGTTTCTTCTCCAGCTTTAATCATCACATTTTGAGCTTATGGTTCTGTACTTTTTGTTCCTAGGTTGAGGTTAGTGATCGAGCACTAAATACTAGTATATGATAAGAATGAAATATATGCATGTGTAAAAAGGTTTAAATGCTTTTTTTAAAGACAAAAAAAATATGACTGTTTTTAGTATTTATTTTTGTATTTAATAAAAATGGAGTGATTTTAATTTTCTTATTAAGGATTAAAAGTATTTTTTATTTTAAAGACTATATAAATACATTTTTTATAGGAATTAAAATTAAAAAATGTCAGATATTCAAGTATTAAAACTGTGTAAATATGTTGAGGGGATCATATAGTTATTTAGACTCAAGTCTTTATTTTTAATTAATGCAAATTAAGGAGTGCCCTCGAAATATTAGCTGACAAATAACTATAGTAATTTTTTGATTTAAAAAACTATTTATAATATTAAAATGCAAAATGTATTAATAATCAAGTATTTAAGTAGATCTACTATCATATTATAAGATTAAATTCATTAGTTTATTTAGATGAAAGTTTTTATTTGTTTATATAAGGTCTTACGATAAAATAAATTAAATCTTTAAAAGAAACTTTTAAATTAGGCCAATTTTTTTTAAAATAGATTAAATTGGACTTTAAATTCGAAAATCAGATGAAACTCAATCTTATAAAACTTTATCTAATGACGACTTAAGTTTGATTCTTCTACCTCTAAGAATAACCAAATGATATTTTCTATTATTTGTGGATATTATTTTCTTCATCATGATAATAAGAATAAATACTTTTTTCAAAATCAAAATTATATGTTGAACCCTAACACTTTAACTTTGGCCACGTGAAGGGAACTTGACCATCCATCATGACAAAAATAATATATAAGTAATTAAAAACCATATATATGTGCCCAGAAAGCACTTGTCAAAAGAATCACCACCCAAATCACCTCCCGCAGCTTGAGAGATGAATCCAAAACCGTAAGCACTACATATGAAATGAAAAGATTGCTAAACAAATCAAATATTGTGACTGAAATTGAAACTGGGTCACAGGTAATTCTTTTTTTTTTTTTTTTTTTCCAACCTAGCTATATTTTGTCCCTAGATATTTATTTTCCTATCAATAAGAAGACATATCCTATCTTCTATGATACGTGGGATCCTTCCACTAAATAATTAAAAGTACTCATGTTTCAGTTATGGACCTAGGGGCTAGGGCATGCATTATGATTAATTGGAGAGCTTTTTTAGGAAATAACTATTTGTTTTGGAGATAAAAATTCCAACAAGTTAAAATTACAAAGGGCCTCATCAGTTGATTGAATATCAACTGAAGAGATTATGTGAGTTATTATAAATATATGATATGTGAGTTATTATAAATATATGATATATTTGATTTCTATTAATAAAAAAATAAAAAATACCACAAAGCATTTATTTTCTTCAAACAAAAAAAGACACACACAAACACATCTATGTTGTACTTCTAGCAACCCCGTGACGTCCTTCTTCTTGACCCCCAGCCAATAAAACCCTCTTAATTAAAAGTCTTAATTCAATCTTCATCACACAAATACAAAGCAACGGAACCTCAATTGGTGATGTCTTGTTGGCGATCATCACTCCATACAAAATCAAGTCACATTTTCTAGTTATGATTTTACAGAAAAATTGGTTGGTTGGTCCTTGATTACGATTGGATAATGTAGTTAAGGTTATAAGGTTACTATTTTCTTTGTGTTTTTAGTTGTAAAGGATCTTATTTTTGTACGAACACTGTTAAATCTCCTTTTACGTATAACGCAAAGATATTTATTTATAGAACGATCGAAGAAAGAATACTCCAATTCATATATATATATATATATATATATATAATAAATATTAATCTATAATTTCATGTTGAATAACAAGAACATAATAAAGATATTGAGAATTCATAAGTTTTACATAAACATATCTTTAGAATATTTTCTTAAAGTTTTGACCTTTTCAATTCTTATATCTTCTTTAATAAGGATGAGATATAACTTTTATAGAAAGACAATGATGATCTTTTATGTTTCTATTTATTTCTTTTCAAAAAAACAAATATCTTTTTATACTTTTTGATAATTATACCTATCAACAGTTATCTATTTTATAATTTTTAATAACTTTCATAACTTCTAATAATTTTCATACCAATATTACTTTTTTACTCTTTTCTCGTTAAATCAAAATAACACTACTTTTATATATGAGACACATATATATTTTACATTCTCTCACTTGGTTCATGTCATAAAATGTTCTTTCATGATTTAATGAAAATTCATCATAATGTGCATACATAAGGCTAACGGTTTCATACATTGGCCTAATCATACATCATGATAAAAAATAAAAATCAATATGAGTCATGGCGGTTCTATGCTATCAAATTGGCATAGTTCCTTTCATGTACCACTTTATTGGCTTTTCTTCATGATATGATACTTTAATGGAAGTTTACATCATAATGTCCCACAATAATGTTATTATATCTTCATTAGGGACAAATCCTGTTTTTCAAAATAATCATTCATACATGCATGTATACATAAATTTGAAAACATGTTTATTTTCATAAACTTAAACATCATTGTATTCAGAGTGTCAATAGTCAATAATTTCAATAATGATCAACATTCATTAGTTCACATAATGTCCATAATACAGACATGACCAATAAATGTCTTAGACGGTAATCCCTTCGTCAAGGAATCAACAAACTAAAATTAGTGCTAACATGCTCTATAGACACTTTATGTTTCTGAACCTCTTCTTTAACGGAAAAGTATTTCAATTTCATATGCTTAGCACCTTTTGATTACTTGTTATTTTTATAAAAGACTACTATAGAATTATTACAACAAATTTTCAGTGCCCTATCAATATTGTCGACCAATTCAAGCCCTAAAATAAAGTTTTGCAGTCATTTAGCCTAAACCATGGCTTTAAAGCATGCCACAAATTCAGCTTTCATCATAAGTAGTGGGATCATCAACTCATTCTTCATTATTATTGATTGGTTCAATAACATGAGGAACAACAACTTTACTAGAGATACAAGTCGATGGAACTTGCATTCTCACTTCATGAATATCCACTTTACATGGTATTTCACTTCCACTAACTTCACTATTCTCAACGAACCTAGCATTTCCAGATTCAATGATCCTCGTAGTATGATAAAGACAATAAAATCTATACCCTTTTGACTTTTCTGGATAACCAATGAAATAACCATTGATTGTCCTTGCATCCAATTTCTTTTCTTGCGGATTGTAGTATCTATTTCTACTTGACAACCCCAAACATGTAGGTGTCTCAAACTAGGTTTCCTTCTAGTCCAAAGTTCAAAAGGAGTCTTTGGGACTGACTTACTAGGAACACTGTTTAATACGTACATGACAGTTTTTAGAGCATAAGTCCACAATGAAATGGGTAAAGAAGAATTACTTAACATACTCCTAACCATATCCAACAAGGTCCTGTTACGCCTTTCTGAAACACCATTTTGTTGTGGTGTACCGGGCATTGTGTATGAGCACAAATACCACGCTTTTTCAGGAATTTAGCAAATGGGTCCGGATGTTGTCCACTTTCATCATATCTTCCATAATACTCACCACCCGTATCAGACCTAACAATTTTCACCTTTTTGTATAATTGTCTTTCAACTTCATTAATATAAATCTCCAAAGCATTTGCAGCTTGAGACTTATCATGCGGTAAATAGACATAACCATAACGTAAATAATCATCAGTGAAGGTGATAAAATATTTTTCTTTATTGAAAGCATTAACATCAAATGGACCACATACATCAGTGTGTATAATTTTAAGAAGCTGAGTGCTTCTTGTGGATCCTTTCTTTGTATGTTTTGTTTATTTTCCTTTAATACAATTCACACAAACATTCAGATAAGTAAAATCTAAATCTGGAAGGATTTCATTCTTTACCAATCTTTCAATTCTTTCTTTGGAAATGTGTCACAAACGTTTATGCCACAAGTAAGCGGAACATTCATTAATTAAGGTACGTTTAGTACCAACATTATGATGCAGAGTCATAAGCGTTTCAGCATAAAGATTGTGCTTGCACAAACTGAAACTACCACTACCAAATTTAAAAGAATATCCAACTATATAAAGTTTGAAAATTGAAACTAAATTCCTAAATATACTAGGCATATAAAAAGTTTCACATAAGTCCAAATGATATCCACTGTCAAGAATCAAATGGTAAGTCCCCGCATCGTAAGACAAACTTTTCAGAAAGTGCAAACTTATTCACGTTATGTTTATGTCTATTTGCTGCATGATAAGTCTTAAGCTACAAATGCTTTGGAGATTTATATTAATGAAGTTGAAAGGCAATTAGATAGAAAAGTGAAAATTGTTAGGTCTGATAGGAGTGGTGAGTATTATGGAAGGTATGATGAAAGTGGACAACATCTGGGCCCATTTTCTAAATTCCTGAAAAAACGTGGTATTTATGCTCAATACACAATGCCCGGTACACCACAACAAAATGGTGTTTCAGAAAGGCGTAATATGACCTTATTGGATATGGTTAGGAGTATGTTGAATAATTCTTCTTTACCTGTTTCATTGTGGAATTATGCTCTAAAAACTGTCATGTACGTATTAAACAGTGTTCCTAGTAAGTCAGTCCCAAAGACTTCTTTTGAACTTTGGAATGAAAGGAAACCTAGTTTAAGACACCTATATGTTTGGGGTTGTCAGGCATAAATTAGATACTACAATCTGCAAGAAAAGAAACTAGATGCAAGGACAATCAGTGGTTATTTCAGTTATCCAGAAAAGTCGAAAGAGTATAGATTTTACTGTCCTTATCATACTACGAGGATCGTTGAATCTGGAAATGCTAGGTTCATTGAGAATAGTGAAGTTAGTGGGAGTGAAATACAACGTAAAGTGGATATTCATGAAGTGAGAATACAAGTTCCATTGACTTATATCTCTAGTAAGTTGTTGTTCCTCATGTTATTGAACCAATCAATAATAATGAAGAATGAGTTGATGATCCCACTACTCATGATGAAATTACTGTTGATGAACCAAGTGAGTCCATAGTAGAAGAACCACAACAAATAACATTAAGAAGATCTCAAAGAGAAAGGAGATCTGCTATTCTTAATGATTATGTGGTATATCTACAAGAGTCTGAATTTGACATGGGTATTCAACATGATCCAGTTACGTTTTCAAAAAGCCATGAATAGTGATAATGGTGATAAGTGGTTAGATGTCATGAAAGATGAGTTGAAATCTATGAAACAGAATAAAGTTTGGGATATTGTTGAGTTACTAGAAGGGTGCAAGAGAGTTAGTTGTAAGTGAGTCTTTAAGACCAAACGTGACTCTCATGGTAACTTGGAACGTTATAAGGCCAGACTAGTTGCAAAGGGATTCACTCAGAAAGATGGCATTGACAACAAATAAACTTATTCACCGGTTTCAAAGAAGGATTCTCTAAGAATCATTATAGCATTGGTGGCTCATTATGATCTAGAGTTACACCAGATGGATGTGAAAACTATCTTTCTAAATGGGAATTTAGAGGAAGATGTGTACATGGACCAACCAATGGGGTTCATAGAAAAGGGTAAAGAACACATGGTGTGCAAACTTAAGAAATCAATATACGGACTTAAACAAGCTTCAAGACAATGATACTTTAAGTATATTGATGATATTTTGCTTGTTGATTGATGTATATGTCTAAAGGTTAGTGGGAACAAGTTTATATTATTGATTTTGTATGTTGATGATATTTTGCTTGTAACTAACGATCTTGGTCTTTTAAATGAGACTAAGAAGTTTCTCTCTAGTAACTTTGAAACGAAAGATATGGGTGATGCATCTTATTTGATTGGGATAGAAATATTACGTGATAGATCACAATGATTGTTGGGTTTGTCACAGAAAACATATATTAATAAGGTTTTAGAGAGATTCAGAATGGAACACCGTTCATCATCTCCAATTCCAATTCAGAAAGGAGACAAATTTAGTCTCATACAATGTCCTAAAAATGAATTGGAACGAAAAGAAATGGAAGCAATTTCATATGCATCATTAGTTGGGAGCTTAATGTATGCTCAGACTTGCACGAGACCGGATATTAGCTTTGCAGTTGAAATGTTGGAAAGATACCAAAGTAATCCTGGTATGGATCATTGGAAAGCTGCAAAGAAAGTTCTGAGATATTTGCAAGGAACTAAAGGTCACATGCTTACTTATAGGAGGTTTAACGACCTTGAAGTGATAAGATACACAGATTCAAATTTTGCAGGTTGTGTGGACACAAGAAAGTCTACGTATGGCTACCTGTATCATTTAGCTGGAGGAGCTATATCATGGAAAAGTGCGAAACAGTCTGTAATTGTTGCATCCACTATGAAAGCTGAATTTGTGGGCTTTTTTATCAAATAGGGGTAAAAATTTTAAGTAATTACGTTTTGGGGTAAAAAAATAATTATTTCCCATATAAGGGTAAGTCGTGCCACCTTTAACGACTTTGCGGTCAGAAGTCGTAACAAATGTTACGATTCCGATTTTTTCTTTTTCTTAATATCTTAAAACTATTTTAAATTAAATTATAATAAGAGTCGTAAATATATGTACGACTTTAAAGTCCTATGAAATCGTTCGACCTTCATCCCACCTTCAGTATTTATTTTCTTTCGATTTAATTGTCCATACGACCTTAATATTTTTTTTAATTTAATTAAATAATATATTTGATGGAATTATTTATTTAATTTAATATAATTTAAAAACATATAATTTTAAAAAAGTTGTTATTAATTTAAAATATTTTTTTATTGAGTAATTTGAAAAGACAAATAAATTTTTTTATATATTGAGTAGGAAATTCTAAATTTTATTACTTAAACAAAATTTAAAATTTTTAGTTAAATTATTTTAAAAATATGCAAGTTTAAAATAAAAAAATAAATAAATAAAATTGTTTAAAAAGAAAAATTGAATTATTAAATTTAAAAGAAAAAAAAAGGAAAGTCATGGAGCATCACACGACTTCAAAGTCGTGGAACTCCACATGACTCCCATTAAAATAGAAAAAAATGAAAAAAAACTATAGGAAAAAAACTATATTTAAATTTTAGGTTGTTTGGAAATTAATAAATTGGATAGTTAAATAATTTAATAAATATACAATTTTAATTATTATAATATATGAAATAATGATATTTAATTTGTTTGGTTCTTTTATGTATATAAATTAAATTATTGTAATTTGTTATATTAACTTTATTTAGTTTTTAAAATAATTTTGTAATTGTTGTTAGCAATTTTAAATTTCTAATTTGGATAGAAATATTGTTTGAAATTTTTTTTTTGTAACAGTAGACCTTTTTTGTTATATGAAATAAGAGATATATTTATTTATTTATTTATTTTGGTAAATATTATTATGTTAATTAATCATTTGATTTGGCATATAAATATTAAAAAGAATTCAATAGAATAATCATATGGACAATTAAAATTATATTAGATGAGTAATTGATATATTAAAACCAAATAAAATACATTTAATAACACTAATTAAATATGTTGCACAAAATATTAATCAATATTTAATGAAGATGAGAAAGTAAAGAAAAGTAAAAACAAATACAAATAACATTAGTTGGCAACTTCTTTATATGGACAATTATGACGATTATGTCCTTCACTTCTACACAATGAACATTTTTTTTTACTTATATGGAATTGGTTCATCCATCTCTCGTTAAATAAATAAATATATCTCTTATTTCATATAACAAAAAAAGTTTACTGTTACAAATTTTTTTTATCAAACAATATTTCTATCCAAATTTAAAATTTAAAATTGCTAACAACAATTACAAAATTATTTTAAAAACTAATAAAATTAATATAAAAAATTACAATAATTTAATTTATATACATAAAAGAATCAAACAAATTAAATATCATTATTTCATATATTATAATAATTAAAATTGTATATTTATTAAATTATTTAATTATCCAATTTATTAATTTTCAAACAACCTAAAATTTAAATATAGTTTTTTTTCCACTTTTTCTTTTTTTTCTATTTTAATGGATATCGTATGGAGCTCCACGACTTTGAAGTCGTGTGATACTCCACGACTTTCCTTTTTTTTAAAAAAATTTAATAATTCAATTTTTCTTTTTTTAAACAATTTGAAACTTGCAAATTTTTAAAATAATTTAACTAAAATTTTTAAATTTTGTTTGAGTAATAAAAATTTGGAATTTCCTACTCAATAAATAAATAAATTTATTTGTCTTTTCAAATTACTCAAATAATAAAAAAAATATTAAATTAATAAAAAATTTTTTAAAATTATATGTTTTAAATTATATTAAATTAAATAAATAATAACTTCAAATATATTATTTAATTAAGTTGAAAAAAAATATTAAGATCGTATGGACAATTAAATCGAAAGAAAATAAATAGTGAAGGTCGGACGAAGGTCGGACGGTTTCATACGACTTTAAAGTCATAAATATATTTACGACTTTTAAGTGAAAAAATCGGAGTCGTAATATTTGTTACGACTTCTGACTGCAAAGTCGTGAAAGCTAGCACGACTTACCCCTATATGGAAAGTAAAATTTTTTTACCCCAAAATGTAATTACTTAAAATTTTTACCCCCATTTGATAAAAAAGCCGAATTTGTGGCATGCTTTGATCCCATAATTCAGGCTAAATCGCTGCAAAACTTTATTTCAGGGCTTGGATTGGTCGACAGTATTGAAAGACCGCTGAAAATTTATTGTGATAATAAACGACAAGTATTCCAAAGGTGCTAAACACATGAAATTGTAATACTTTGTCGTTAAAGAAAAGGTTCAAAAACGTAGAGTGTCTATAGAGCATGCTAGCACTGATTTTACGTTAACTGATCCTTAACGAAAGGATTATCGCCCAATACATTTATTGGTCATGTCTATAATATGGGCATTGTGTCAGCTAATGAATGTTGGTCATTATTGAAATTATTAACTATTGACACTCTGAATTCAATAATGTTTAAGTTTCTAAAAATTATCTTGTTTTCAAATTTATGTATACATGCATGTATGAATGATTATTTTGAAAAAATAAGATTTGTTCTTAATGAAGACATAATAGTATTATTGTGGGATATTATGATGTAAACTTCCATTAAAGTAACATATCAGGAAGAAGAGCCAATAAAGTGGTGCATGGAAGGAACTATGCCTATTTGATAGCATAGAACCGCCATGACTCATATTGGTTTTTATTTCCGATCATGATGTATGATGAGGTCAATGTATGGAACCTTTAGCTTTATGTATGCGCGTTATGATGAATTTTCATTAAATCATGAAGAGACACTTTATGACATGAGCCAAGTGGGAGAATGTAAAACATATATTTGTCTCATATATAAAAGTAATGTTATTTTGATTTAATGAGAAAAGGGTAAAAAGGTAATATTGATTTGAGAGTTATTAGAAGTTATGGAAATTATAAAATAGGTAACTATTGATAAGTACCGTTATCAGAAAATATAAAAAAAAATATTTTATTTTCTGAAAAGAAAGATAATAGAAACATAAAATGTCATCATTGTCTATCCATAAAAGTTGTATCTTAATCCTATCAAAGAAGATACAAGAATTGAAAAAGTCAAAACTCTGATAAATTATTCTACCATTAAAGGATCTCCCGCAATTATGGACAAATGTATGTTTATGTGAAACTCATGAATGCTCAAGATTCTTTTCATGTTCTTGATATGATTGTTATTGAACATGAAATTATAGATTAACGCTTACAATTTAAAGTCATAAATTTTAAAATTAAAAAATATAAGAGTATCTTTTGTGTTAGATCTTGCGCTCTAGTCTTCACTAGATTTCCCAATAAACGAGGAGGTGAACAAATATTCAGCATGAAGAATGAATTCTTATAAAAGTACCCTGAAGATATGCACAATGTAAAAAAAAAAAATCTTACTTTCTCCCTAAGATTTCAAAATGAGATATACCATTAGAGAAAAATGGGAAAAATCTTCAATCATATGTAATATTATGGTGTCTACCAAAAAGTGGTTTAAGATCCCAATATAAAATCTATCACTAAATATATTTTAAGTCGTGACAAAAATTACAACATCTAACTTTTAATAATTTATTTATAATTGATCCCAAATGATAATAAATAAATAAAAGGCTCCCAAATAATAAAAAACCCTTTCATCACCGGTATATTATAACTAAATTCTTTTTCATGCTCCCTAGAGGGACAAAAAGAACACGCTCCTAAAAAGTTGGTACTTTCCTAGTATGTACTCGTTGCAATAAGAACACATGGAAACTTCCCAACTCACCTTCCAAACCCAGAAATAAAAACACACACACACACATTACCACAACCCAACACAACAGCATCAAAACAAACAACCAAAACAGTTTTTCTTGTCTCTATATTCTTCCGGCTTGTCTCTATATTCTTCCGGCCACCGCAGATGGCGGCGGAGCACGACAGCTGCTCCTCGCGCTGTGTCACCTTCCTAATAACCATAGGCCTCACAGCGCTCTTCCTGTGGCTGAGTCTCCGCGTGGACGAACCAAAATGCTACCTCGACTACATTTACGTTCCTGCCCTCAACAAAACCCTAAATTCCAATTCCACTCACAACAAAAACACCACAATACTCTTCGCTCTCAAGCTCACCAACGGGAACAAGGAGAAGGGCATCCAATACGACGACGTTCTCCTCTCCTTCAGAGTCTTCGAGAGCGTCAACCTCACGCGCCCCCTGGGCAACGCCACCGTGGAAAGGTTCTACCAGGGCCACCAGAAGAAGGCCACCAAGCACGGCAACTTTACCGCCGTAGACGGCAACTTCAGCGGCGGCGGAAACCTCACCGCGGCGGTGGCTGGGAGAATGTGGTACCGTGTGGACTATGCTACTGCGGTGAAGTACAAGATTATTTTCTGGCACACGAAACGGCACCGTTTGTGGGGAGGGGCAAATGTGGAAATTGGCGATTCGGGAATGAAGGTGTATCGTAAAGCCGTTAGGCTTGGAGGGAAGAACCCCGTGGTGATCGAGTCCGGCGCATCTAAGCTCAGTGGACGCTATCGTGCGCTTCTTCTTTTCCTTCTACTTCCTTTTTGTGGCTTGTGGGTTTAGTTGACTTGACTTTTCACTTCACCCACTTTTGTGTATATTGTTATTTTTTTTTTTATTTAAGGCATTGGTTTTATTTTTGTAATTTGTATTGTGACTTTTCTTTTGTCTAGTTCCAATTCAAAGATTAGAGATGATTTTATTCGATTACACGAGTTTGAATCCAAGCACGGGGATTTCTTTAAAATATTTATGTAGATGGTTGCGTGTACAAATATTTTAGTACCCAACTTGTTTCTTTTAGGAAACAAACTTATTTCATTTTATTGTGAATAGTAGCATAAATATATGTGGGAATGCACTCATAAATATGGTGCTCAGCTTGAAATCTAGAAATCCTAACTAGAGAGTAAACAACTTTTTTTTTTCATACTAGAAAACTTTTAACAATTTTTATTTTAATTAGAAAAAAATATAACATATGGAAAAAATAAACTTTTGAATTGTTGAATAAAAAAATGATATAAAAAATAACGGAACCATCTTAGTATTTTTAATTAAATAGATTCAAAAATAAAAATAAAGTTGATTATTATATTATTTATTAGTTAAGAATTTGATTTACTTTCTTTCTAACGAAACTCATTCTTGATTTTTTAGAATTACATAAAAGAGATTGTATCTTAAATGACTTAAGGATCTATTTGAAGATAAATCACAAGTATTTTTTAGAGTTCTTTTATTGAAAATATAGAACATTTTTTATTAGAGAAATTATGAAAAATACTTTTAACCTTATATTCAAATATATTCTTAATTTTTTTCTGTTTTGGTTGCTAAATGAATCTTGATGTGAGTCTAAGTGTTTAACTTTATATTCTTTTTTGCTAATTTTAGTCTTTGACAAACATCGACAATGAAGGATGCATTTGTAAGTTGTAATTGTAAAGACATCTGTGTGTGTAATTAGGAAATGATGATCCTACTTAGAATTATATAGAGTGGAGTCCTTTAGCAGTAAGGAAATTAGAATCTTTTTATAATTAAAAAAGAAGTTTTATTTTTAATAAAAAAGTATAAGATAATATCGGTAAATCATGACTTAATTAGATAGAAGAATATTTAATAATTAAGATTTAATTCATATTAAAATCCAGGTTAAGTCAAATCTATTTATTAAGTAAATTTGATTTATTTCTTTTACAATGATCGCAAACCTCATGCATACTATTAATTTTTTTATTATCAATAAGTGAACTTTATAATTAGTGGGTAAGTAAGCTTGATTAGAAAGTCAAGTTTTATGTTAGTTATTTTTTAAGAAGATTTAATAATTAATATTTAATTCATATTAAAATCTAGATTAAGTAAAACCTATTTATTAAGTAAATTTGATTTATTTCTTTTACAGTGATAGCAAATCTAATGCATACTATTCAATTTTTTTATCAACAAGTGAACTTTAGTGGGTCCGGAAGCTTGATTAGAAAGTCAAGTTTTATGTTAGTTATTATTTAAAGTTAATAGAATAGTTTTTTTTTAAGTAAAAAAAATTATTTTTATTATTTAAACAACAATATTTTTTCTGTAAAAAAAAAAAAAAACAAACTACAACATTTTGAGCTTATACTAGTGTATTTAAAGGTTTAAATTTAATATGAATTATTCTCTTTTTTAATTTAATCTCTTTATCATTAAAAAGCTCAATTTAGTTATTTTTATTTTAAAAACTGAATCAATGATCACAAACCTTATGCATACTATTTTTAACATTATCGACATTAATAAGTATGAAAGCAAGGTAGTGTGCCACCTCCTATATACAGGACGACGCCTCCTTCATAAACAAGAAAAAAGATGGATATAGTCAAATTGAATTGGTGTCAAACAAACCTCAATTTGGCGATTCCTACAAGAAGACAAAGGACGAACGTAAAAAAAAAAAAAATTAAAAAAAATCACCTCTGATAGATAAATAATTTAGAAACTACACTAATTTGGTATTTAATTTTATGAAATCAACCAGATTAGTAAAAAAGTCAAAATCAACACATGTTCCTCTAATATTCTAATATTATTAGTATCAATTAAACAAAAATGATAATATCGACTCAATTTAAAAATTAAGGAACTAAATTAAAAAATTTAAATAATAAAGAGACCAAATTAAATAGATTAAACAAAAGATGATAAAAAATAATTTAAACTTAAATTTATTGATTTATATAAAAATTTATTGATTTTTAGATTAAAAAATTGATTTTTTAATCTACTTACAAAATGGAAATCCTTTATTTTCACATAACAAAAGTTATTTTCTAACATAACTTTGTTTTTCTGTTTATTCTACCACATTTTTTTAAAGTTGTTATTTTTAAACTAAAATAAGTTTAAAAACATTTCATAAGTATTTACCATACATTTTTGTGAGAATAATATTTCCAATGATAGTACTCTTAGAAATATCATTCTTTAAAATATAATTTAATCTACCTAACAAACGTCCTAGTTGAAGTCACAAAAATAAACCCGTATAGCAGTAAATAATATATATATATATATACACACACACATATATATATATATATATATATATATATATATTATTTTAATTTTTTGTGAGCTAAAGCTCCGGAAGTAAATAGCTATATTTTAGTAATGATTTTAGGAATTAGTATGTAAAATATTCCCTTTCATCAATCACCCTTATTTGCGATTGGAAGTTGGAACCTTCTTCCACATCCTTTTCATTTTTGAACTACTAAATTAATTTATTCGCTGAATTTTAATTTTAATTTTTTTACATGATTCTTTTAAAAAAAATTATCTACAATTTTGATTCTCATATTTCTTTTGTTAATTTAGTCTTCACATTTTAATTTTCCTTTAGTTAAATCTTTAAATTTACACACATTAATTTTTATTTTTTATATTTTAATTAATTAAATTATTTTTGATAATTATTTAAATGAATATATATTAGATTTAAAGTTTAATTAGATCAAAATAAAAAATAAAATGCTTGCAAAATTTAGAATTAAATCAAAATGATGAATTTTATAAACGGTATAAACTAAAATTGCGAAAAAAAGAGAGAGACAAAAATATCAAGAATTAAAAGTAATTAAAATTAAAATTTAACCTTATTTATCTATCTGTATTGGAGACAAGAGAGTAATAAAGAAAAATTATGTGTTTGCTGTCATTAATATCAAAGAAAAAATAATCCATAGTTAATAATATGTTGGTTCCAAAAAAGTGTCGTATTTGAAAAAATAAACCTAAAATTAAGTTATGTTAGTTTTTCAATCTAATTTTAATTATTTTTTCCCCAAATAACAAGCTTAGTAAAATATAATTTGGCACATAATCATGTATAATCTAAGTTCTTATTTTCATAATGTTGTTTTGGATTGTAAATAGAGATATAAACGAGTTAAGTTATTAATGAACTACAAAAATTTGACTTGTTAAATACTCCATCGATTAAGCTAGCTTGTTTAATTAAATAAATAAATTTGAATTTGAAATTATGCTCACTTATTTAAATAACATCCAAACTTTACAAGTTCTATATTAATAAACTGTGAATAATTCTTTTATATATAACATAAAAAATTTAAATTTCATAAGTCTCATAATATATATAGTATGTTTAACATTTATTTTTATATGTAGGTTATATTCTAATATTAACATATTTTATTAAATACTAAATTGATTATGTTAAATAATTTAAGAATTCTTTTGCAAATTAAAAATATTATAAATAAATTAAAGAAGTCAAACCAAACCAAACTCAAACTTTAGATTTTTTTTAAAGAAAATCAAGCTTTTAGTTAAACTCGAATCAAACTTGAGTCATCTATTCTTTTTTCACAAATGAAACCTAAATTTTATTACTAGGCTCGGCTAGGGTGATTTACTCCCCTAATTTATAAACACTTCTTTCCATATAAAAAAAAAAAAAAAAACACACACACACACACACACACATCAAAAGAAAGTTGAACACAATTCCCCTGTTTTGGGAGCTCCATGAGATTTGTATGGTGTCACAGAACAAAAATTGATGTGCTACAAGGCCACTGAAATTGTCGCGTGGTTAAACAGAGCGTTGTAGCGTTTCAAGTTGATCATAAATGCAAGTGCGTTACTCCTCCGTTCGAAGACTAAGCTCTGTGCTCGGTTCACTTTCAGCCAAACGCGGCACTACCAAAACTCAATCTTCTTCTTCTTCTTCAGCCAAGTTATTCCTCGATGACGATTTCACGCTCTCAAGCCTCAAGCTTAAGCGACCCTCTGATTCAGGTGCTTCACAATCATAACCCTTGCCACGAATTTCAGAATCGGTTTCGTTATGTTGATGTTGGAAGTTATTGATGAGGATGCTGCATTGTTGGAGAATTTGAGTGTTAGAATCTGATTATTTAGTTTTGGATGTTTTGGTGCAGGTGATTCGTCTAATGGGGTGTTTAAGCATATTTCTTCTATTTTCTGTGGTAAGTGTTTGTTAAAATTTCTGTCAGAATGCATTCATATATTGGAAAGGGTACCAAGTGAGAGATGAGAGTTTGAAAGGAGAGTGAATAACTTATGATTCAAATTAATTGTTAAAATTAAAGCTGATTAAGAAAATCTTAACCATGTGTGTGGGTGTATGGCCAAGGTTTACTCGCGTGCTTTCACTATATATATATATATATATATATATATATATATCCATTTTTTTCCCTAGGATATATCCATTTTTTTCCCTAGGATAACAAGGAAAACTGAGAAAGCTGGGAGTAGGTCTAATTTAGGTGGTTTAACTAGTATTTTTTTACTTTTATTTACGATTAAGTTGCCTTATTATTTTTTTATTTTGGGGTGGGGGGTAATGGAATGAAACCTATCTTCTGTTGTTTCCCAAAAATACTTTCTTGGGATCACTTTTTTATTTTTAATTTCATTCTTGGTGAACCATGAACTACAGCACCATCTCCTATGAACAAATCACCTTTAATTTATGAGCTTGTTTTCTCTTTGTCTACAAAAGATTAATTATATCGAAATATTGTTACTGAACGCAGCTAGTAAGTCGGCCAAGAAACCTGATTCTGAGGAAATTGATGGAGCAAAGATGTTTGAAAACATGTCAAATCTATCATGGTTGTCAAGTGTATCTCAAAGCAATATATTACTACAACGGAAAGAGCAATCTCGTAAAAAGAAACAAAAATGTGTGTTTGAATTCACTCAAGAAAGCCGTTTTCAGAAGTTAATTGAAGTCTGTGCAAGGATACTAGGACCAGAGGCTACCATTGAGTTGTTTGGTAAAGTGGGACGAGAACCAGGTGTGAAAGGATACAATACATTGGTAGAAATGTGCATAGATAAGGCCAGGGGAACTGATGACGAAGACATTGCAATACAAGAACTGGGGAAGGTATTTAACCTTTTCAAATCATTGAGGGCACAAGGTTTAGAGTTACAAGAGCAAACATATCGCCCCCTTCTTTTGTATCTGATTGACATGTGTATGGTTGAGGAATTTCAATTTTTCTGTGTTGTTATCAAAGATGAGAATCCCAGTTCAGTTACAAGACTCGGTTACTATGAAATGTTGCTGTGGTTAAAAGATAATAACGAAGAAAAAATTCAAGGTATTTGTGACTATATTGCAGAGAATGAAGGTGAAGATACATCTGATATACGAGGTAGGAGAATCTTTTTTCTGTTTGTTTTTTCTACACACATTATTTTGCCATAACATGTTCTGCTGATGAGCGTCCTGCTTTTAATTTTAGCTGTAACATGTTGAAAAGTTCATCAGTGTTTTTGCATTACATAGAGTCATAATTCATTTTTTGGGATCATTTGAGGTGAAACTGTTTACCCTTGCTGTTTGAACTGCAAGTGACGTGATCCATGTGGCTAATTGTATTTGATTATTAAGATACAAATGTTTTATGCTACCCCATTGCAATTAACATATTTATCTAAATTCACACCTGTGCTGTATCAGAAAAATGTTAAGAGAATAGAATTTGAGCTAAATTATATTCCAAGTACATTGCTGTTATGCAAGCAGCTCATTATTAGAAGTGATGCTGCTTTTTCTGCACTTTGATGTTCTATAATGATGGAAAATCTTGTTTCATGTAGCACATTAGAAACTTACTTTGTTCAACCTATGTTGCAGAAAGTTATTTATTAGCTCTTTGTGAAAGTGAACGGATGGAGGAGATTTTGAAGCTACTGGACATCATAGACATAAAAAACCTTTCATCTGCTGAATCTGTAGCAAAGGTATTTCAAGCATTAGGAAGATTACTATTGGAACCTGTAGCGGAGAAGTTCCTTCTAGACTTCAAAACAAGTGGTAATTGTGATATTTTTCTTTTTTCAACGTGGATGATGTATGTGAGTCATTAGATATGGCACTGGGTTGCATTTGGACAAGAAGAAAAAGAATTTGCATATGCTATATGAGCCTTTTTATCCATCAAATTCTGCCACTTATATTTTATATGTATTAACTTACCTAAATTAGGACTTCATGGATCTGTATTTTTTCTTGGGTAACTGTAAATGTATTCAATTAAAGATTTTTTCTAACATTCTACCTTAGTGTATCTGAAGTAATACTATAATCGTACAGAAGAATTAGGCATTTCATTCTTCTATAAAAGTTTCCCTTGTATTTTGTATTTACTGAGTTTTCTTACATTTTGCAGATCATGAAGCAGATAATATTACAAACTTCATTGCTAGTTATGCTGTTAGCATTCCAGATTTATCGGTAAGAAATATCTTACAAATGGTGCTGATAATTTCTGTGAGGCCATGATACTATTAACCAGTCTGCTTTATACAATATGCTTATCCTAAAACTATGTCTCCATTTTCACATTTTTATGTTACTTCTGATTTTAGTGTGATTGATGTAGTACAACAGCCAGTTTGCTAGTTTCTATTAGCATACTTTAGTGACAATTTCGTGATAATTAATTTTGAATTCTCAATTAAAGTTGAACTAAACAGAGTGGCATTTGTAGGGTATCATCTACAGTGCACTAAGGTGAATTATCAGAGACAGATAGAATTGGCATGTCTTTAAAATGTGGTCCAGTTCTATCCAACAATTGTTGAAACTCTTTCCTCTGTTGTGGCTAAAACTTAGAAGCCAATGAAGTCTTGCTTCATTGTGCTTGTATGCTAAAAAGTGCATAGTTGCATATGAGCATTTGACCACAATCAAGAGATGTCAGTAGCTATTTTATTGCATTTACATTGTTTGACAGGATAATTGTTAATAGTTCTTGTCTTTTATGGGGGGAAATTCTTTGTGTATGTGTTGTTTGCTCACATGTATTGTTGGTATTCTTGAAGGTTAAGGATGTCATAAAAAAATTCAAAGATTTGCACCAAAGATTAGAAGTTTCACCTTCATCCTCCTCATACGAGAAGCTCATTTTACATAGCTGTGCATTGCTCGAGGTACAACCTTCTTTATTGCATCTTATGATTATTAATTGACTGCCAGAACCTTCTCTATAAGAAGAAAAAAAAATCTAGACAAAAAATCGAAAATAAGGGAACTGTCCCATCTAGGAAAACGACAGGACATTGAAAGTGCACCCATCAATTTCCTCACCCTTTACTGAAGAACAGAATTTGAACCATTGGCAAAACTTATGTATTTATTATTTGTGGACCCTCATATATTTACTTTCTATTCATTGTTAAATATATTTTTTGTTATAGAAAAAAAACATATATTCAAGCATACAAGTTATTTCTTAAGTTCCTGTTTTGCCCCTATAATGACTTTGCTGGATCTTTTCTCTGCTGTAACTGACATTCCTTGTTGATAAGAAAAACTTGGAAGATCTTATCCAATGCCCTGTCTACTGATATCCAAGAATCATTAGAAGAATTACTATTCATAAAAATAATTCAAAAGAAAGGGAAAAGGAAAACAGAGATATTATCTAACATTTGCACTCGGTGCATAGATGCCTGACTCCTTATTCTTTATAATCATCATTCTGTGTGATATGTTTTGTCACTTTGCATATCACCATACTTGAAATTTTCACCTTTAAGCCTGCCATGTACTGATGTACCATCATCTTTATCCATTATGTTGATGTCTTTTTGTAATCGCTGGAGAGGTTGGTCATTTTAATTTTTTTACTAAACTGGAGAATGATGTTTTAATATTCCTACAGTCTTTAGGAAGATATCTGTAACTCTGTGTCTTTAATGATGTTTTAATATTTGCATATAAGAGTCTTACGTTACTCAATGTATTTTTTGCTTTATTACAGTAAACTGTTAGTCTAACTACTGTGGTTAGTAGTTAGTTTGTGACTAGTTAGTAAAGAGGACACTAGTGTGTAACAGCTAAGTGACAGCTGTATCAACTAACTTAGGTAAGTTGACAGTTAGGTTAGCTAGTTGTTAGATCATTTATATAATCTGAACTGTAATCAGTTGATATTTGGGTTGAATAACATTAGATTTCTCAATCTTACTTTCTTCTCTTCTCTAATTCCCTCAACTCCATTATGGTATTCAGAGCTTAGGTCAAAATCTAACTTTTGTCATGGCTTCTGCGTCTATTCCTTCTTCTCCTCCTCCCTCCCCTCCACCATCCTCTTTGCCAGAGACTGCTTCGAGTGCTTCGAAGACTTTTGCGCACTCTATTTCTCAGAAATTGCATGGGAAAAATTATCTTCTGTGGCTTCAACAAATTGAACCTGTGATCAAGAATCATCACCTTCAACACTATCTCATAAATCCGATTATTCTGCAGAAATATGCTTCTGTCAAAGATTGAAATTCCGACTAAGTCACTGATGCATATTGCACGTGGGAGGAACAGGATCAGTTTCTTCTTGGCATTTATGGGACAGAATTCAGTCGCATTTTCAATCGCTCGCTCAAGCTCGAGTTCGTCAACTTTGCAATGAACTTTGATGTCTCTCTCTTGATAATCCCTCTATTACTGATTATCTTCTTCATGTTCAGAATCTAGTTAATGAACTTACTTCTATTGGTGAATCGATGCCTGCATTTGAGCATCTGAATTTGCTTCTTGATGGACTTCCTGATGAGTATGACTCATCGATTTCAATGACTAGTACCAAATTTGATCCTCTTTTGATTGATGAAGTAAGAACTATGTTGTTAGAGCATGAAGCACACATCGAAAGGTCCAGAAAGCGTGCCTTAGGTCCTATTAATCTCACTGAAGGTCTCTTTGGCAATTCTTCTCAGGAGAATTCTCCTAAACCTATTTCTGCCCAATCTGTGAACCCTAATTCTCAGATTCAAGTCAATTTGACTACTCAGCCCTCTTCTGGTGACAATTCCTCCAATGATTACAGTGCTAATCATTTTCCAGTGGTCGTGGTGGTGGCCGGAATGTTGGCCAGAATAACCGCGCTGGTCTGGGCTCAGGGTGGTGGTGGTGGCGGTCGAGGTCGCTTTGCTGATGTGCTGTGCCAAATTTGTTACAAATGGACATGGTGCATTGATTTGTTATCATCGACTTGAAGAGAACTGTGTTCCCACTCTTCCTCCACCTGCTCTTGCACAAGCTACTTCAACACAGTCTGTTCAGTGGGCTTCTTCTGCTCTGCCCTCACAGCAAGTTCAGTATGCCCAACCTATTCAATACAATCACCTTCAGCCACTCATCCCACAACTAGCTCTAGTGATAGTTCTGTTTCCATGAACAGAATGAATCTACTTCTTCCATTCCTGAAATACAATCCATTCCACCCACTAATACTG
The DNA here is from genome assembly GCA_007407185.1 of Glycine tomentella. NCBI lineage: Eukaryota > Viridiplantae > Streptophyta > Magnoliopsida > Fabales > Fabaceae > Glycine > Glycine tomentella. The sequence goes on from PYAF01001286.1 coordinate 1,389,517, forward strand.
ATCATAACTTGAATTCCACCAACAATTTACCTCACACTGATTCCTTGGTAGACAAACCCATCAATGTTCATCCTATGTGCACTCGTGCTAAGTCTGGAATATTTAAACCTAGAGTAAATTCTACTCTGCTACTTACTCATCTTGAACCAAAGTCAACAAAAGCAGCCTTGACTGATCCTTCTTGGTTCTCAGCTATGCAAGCTGAATATGCAGCCTTACTCAACAATGGATTTTGGTCTCTAGTTGATCTTCCACCTTCTAGAACTGCCATTGGATGTAAGTGGGTGTTTAGGGTGAAAGAAAACCCAGATGGCTTAGTCAACAAGTACAAAGCCAGACTTGTTGCAAAAGGCTTTCATCAACAGTTGGGTTTGATTACAAGGAGACCTTTTTTCCTGTGATTAAACCTGTAACTGTCCGACTTATTCTTCCTCTTGCCATCTCTCACAACTGGCCTCTTCAACAACTTGATGTTAATAATGCATTCTTGAAGAAGAGGTTTATATACCTCAACCTCCTGGTTTTTGTTTCTTCTAACAAGCAGCAAGTGTGCAGATTACACAAAGCTATCTATGGCTTAAAGCAGGCACCTAGAGCCTGGTTTGACAAATTAAAGACAACTCTACTCAGCCTCAAATTTTCTTCCAGCAAGTGTGACCCATCACTGTTTGTGTTTTCTGAAAACTCTTCTGTTGTCTACATTTGGTATATGTAGATGACTTCATCATTACAGGAAACAACATCAAATTAATTCATTCTCTTGTTTCTCAACTAAATTCTGTATTCTCTTTAAAAGACCTTGGTGACTTGGACTATCTTTTGGGCATTGAAGTTAAAAGGCAAAAGGATGGGTCTCTCATTCTAACTCAATCAAAATATATTAGAGATCTTTTGGCTAAGACCAAAATGGATGAAGCTAATCCTATATCTTCCCCAATGGTTGGAGGCTGCAAGTTAACCAAGTTTGGTTTTGGAAGACTTTTCTGATCCTACTTTGTATAGATCTATTATTGGTGCTTTGCAGTATGCCACTATTACCAGACCAGAAATTAGTTTTTCTGTCAACAAGGTTTGCCAATTTATGTCTAAGCCTTCTGAACAACACTGGATGGCTGTGAAAAGAATTCTGCATTATTTAAAAGGGAATGTGTCTTGGGGATTACAATTTCAAGCTGCTCCTCTTAGGCATCCTTTCTCTCCTCATGCATATTGTGATGCAGATTGGGCATCTGATCCTGATGACAGAAGGTCAACTTCTGGAGCAGCTATCTTTCTTGGACCTAATCTCATTTTCTGATGGTCTAAGACGCAATCAGTTGTAGCCAGATCAAGCACTGAGGCAGAATTCAGGAGTATGGCTCTTATTAGAGAAGAGGTGACTTGGATTCAGTCTCTTTTTTCTGAACTACAAGTTGCTCACACCACTCCTCTTATTCTCTGTGACAATACCAGCATTGTCTCACTTGCTCACAACCCTGTTATTCATTCTAGAACTAAACATTTGGAGCTTGATCTGTTCTTTGTAAGAGAGAAAGGTCATCACCAAACAGATTGATGTTGTTCATGTGCCTGCAGCAGACCAACTTGCTGATATTCTGACCAAAGCCCTCTCTCCTGCTTCATTTGTTTCATTCAGATCCAAGCTCAGAGTAGTTAAAAGAATTTCTTCCAACCCCTCATGAGCTTGGGGAGAGGGGGGGGGGGGTATAAGAGTATGACATTACTCAAAATGTATTTTTGCTTTTTTACAGTAAACTGTTAGTCTAACTACTGTGGTTAGTAGTTAGTTTGTGACTAGTTAGTAAAGAGGACATTGGTGTCTTACAGCTAAGTGACAGCTGTATCAACTAACTTAGGTTAGTTAGTTGTTAGATCATCTATAAAATCTGAACTGTAATCAGTTGATACTTGGGTTGAATAACATTAGATTTCTCAATCTCACTTTCTTCTCTTCTCTCTAATTCTCTCAACTCTATTACTGCAACTGGCATATAAGTAAAGAACTAATTATGGCCCAGGGAATTTCACCATTCCTGCCTCTCATACACTAAACTTGACTTCTCCTAATATTTGGGATTGCATTCACTCAATATTCTGTTTTTTTCTTTTTTCCATTTAATCTTGGTATCTTGCCCAGACTACCCTGATTCAATGGGGACTATGCTTTCTTCAAAACCTTTTACAGGCTAGCACAGTGAATGGAACCCCACTAGGCATAGCTTTCTTGTCAACTGAACAGCCCTTTGGTTTTCTCTTCATAATTATACTTCAGACCACTTGCTAGTTGCTATATAAACAAACTGAAACCATTCTGCTCCCTGCTTGCATAAATTACTTCTTGGTTTGCATTAAAATTTCAACTGCTCTTCTTCCACCAACTACAAAGTATCTGTCTATCCATTCCCTTCTTACGAATATTGCCTGCCCTTTAGTTTAGAGACACTTGCCTATAAAATGATATTTCCTTCTCAAGTAATCATTAACTAATCTTCACATTCTAGCATTGGGAAGTCACTAACACATAGAAGAGCAAGCTTGCTGTGGGTTATAGATGACAGGACGTGGGAACATCTGTTGTCAGAGTTAGCAAAGTATATATATATATATATATATATATATATATATATAGAGAGAGAGAGAGAGAGAGAGAGAGAGAGAGCTACTCCTCATCCTCACCATTCATTTTCTTGGAATCTAATGGTTAAGATTAGTTAATCATTAGAACTATTAGATTTCAAGAAAATAAATGGTGAGGATGAGCCAATGAGGACATTGAGGAGTAACTCTTTTAGAGTGACTCTTGGTGTAACTTGATCCATCCTCACATATGAAAAGCTTGGAGTTTGTGTTTAAGATGAATTCTTTCTGGTTTGTAATGCAGGTACATGTAGCGCTTGATGTTGTCGATGAAATGTGTGAAACAGGCTTGACTCTATCAACCAAGGTGTTACACTCAATATTACAAATTTGTGATGATACATCTGAATATAATTTGGTATGACGAATCTTCCATACAATTACTCCTGTGTTTCTTCATTTGTCATAATTTGTGTGCTAATGCGTTCATATCTTCTCACCACATATATTTATAAACTTTGGTCTTGATGTCTAAGCTTATGATCTTGAAGTAGCTACAGTTCGTGCTATGTCAATGAACTGTTTGAGTTGAAAGCTTATAGTGTTACTGTTAGGTAAAAATCCAAGAATGATCTTTTTGTAAAAAAAAAATGATTTTATCTGTTGTACACCCCTCAAATAAAAGTCTTTTGGCCCTGAAGAAAATATGAACTGTAGGATATCATTAACTTATTCTAAACTTTAATTTGAGATTAGTTTAAATTATAACTTATTGGTCATGAATGTCACCATGTCAAGGGATCATTAACCTAAAAGCTTAAGATATTAGGTTAAAGTCCATCAATGTTTTTGTCTTTAACTAACTAAAAGGTAAAAGCTCAAGTTATAAGTAAAGAAATGTATGGTTGTTTCTGCAGCTCTATTTAGATTTTACTGTCCTATTTCATAAACTTATCCCTCTTGGCTGTAATTTCCAACACAATGAGATTGCTTAGAATTGGTCGGTTCATCTTTTGGATGACTTTTGTTAAGATTCAAGCCTTTCTACTAAAACACATTCCTTTACCTTTAGGAAAATGACATAACCTTTCATACATATTTGTGTTTCCTTTCTCCATTTGTATGTTTTCAGTTTTTCATTATATTGCAAACTTAAAGGACAAGTAATTAAGGCAGAATTTTAATTAAACATTTTGTGAGAGTATATGCTGAAACTGGCTCTCTGCTAGGTTTTGAAGCCTTCTATGTTGTCTAGCATAGTTTACTGTTCTGCTATGTAATGTTCGTTTTCTTCTTTGGTAAAGGTCCATCGAATCTTCTCAACCATACGTCGCTACAATTTGGAATCAAATGATGAAACATTCAGATCTATGATAGACTTGTTGTTGAAGATGAAAGATGTAAGTTGTACAGATTTCATTTACGTTCTTGAGTTCATCAGTCTTTCTACTTATTTTGACTGTCTCACTAAACATCTATTTATGATAGTAATTTGGTTGATCAATGTGAACATTAACCCTTATTCAAACTTTCTTTTTTTGTTTCATAATGCAGATTGAAGGTGCATATAAGATGCTTGATGATTTGGAGGAATTAAATTTAAAGCCAACACCAGGGATGTACAATGCTATAATGGCAGAATGTTTTCGAGAGGTTTTGTTTCTGGTTACTGAGGATGCCTCTGTTTTTGCTCTTAATAGACTTTTAACTATTTCTTCAATGAGATTGGAATGGTTTGCTAGAACTTAAAATATGGTTTCTGGAAATTTTCGCTGGCTTTGGCAGAAAGATCAAATGGACTCTGTTCATGCATGTCTAGATGGCTAAAAAAGAATCAACATCAACCTCAACATCAACAACACCTTTAACCAAGTTAATTGGGGTCGGTAGTAGATGAATCCAATGATAAATTGAAAATGAGACAAAGAAAGAGAAAGAAAGAAAGAGGGGGAAAAAAGTGGAAATAAGACAAAAGAGAGAAAAATAAGCTAAAATTAAAGAGAGGTGAAAGAAAGAAGGGAGAAAAGAAAAGGAAAATGACTAAAACAAGGGAACGACTGGAACATAGAACTATTATTAGGTTTAACCCTCCACCAAGTTTATAGTTTTTCTCCACTCCGTCCTAAGACATACCGTCCGTCAATCTATATCTCACTCCATTAAGTCTTGTTTAACTACCTTTTCCCAGGTAAGTTTCGTTCGACCTCTAACTCTCTTTGGGTCGAGCTCTTGGTAACAAACTCTTGTTCTTACGGGAGCATCCAGTGGCCGTCTCATAACGTGTCCAAACCACCTTAATCTATTTTCCCTCATCTTTTCACATATCGGTACCACTGATACCTTTCGTCGTATATCCTCATTTCATATCTTATTCATCTTCGTATATCCACACATTCACCTTAACATCCTCATTTTTGCTACTCCTATTTTATGCTTATGTTGCCTATGTGCTGGCCAGCATTCCATTCCATATAGCATTGTCGGTCTTACAGCTGTTATATAGAATTTTCCTTTTAGCTTAAGGGAAATTTTGCGGTCACACAAAAACCCCGGTCAAAAAGAATATAGCTTGGAAATTTGTCTCATATCCATACAAGTTAAACAAGTAGATGGATCTATAAATATTAGATTTAGGTTTGAAGAGGCCTAAATTCTGCCATAATACCAAAATATCATGTTCCTCATGCAATACAAGGAATGGTTTATACATTTTTTTTTAAAAAAGAAATTACTTAAAATAAAATAAGAACCAATTATTGAAATTTGGGCATATAGATAAATTCTTTAACTTACATCTATTAAGAGGTAAAGCTTATTAAGAAGTATTTAGGATAATAAAATTAATGGATTTATGAATTTGTCTGCTATATTTTCTTCAGGATTTAAGTCGACTAATATTTTTCCAGTTTTATTTCTGTTGGTATTTGAGAAAACACTTGTTTGCAAGATAGTATTTTTAGATTTTGGGCAATTTATCAAGGTAACTCATTGCTTTCAATATGATTTTGTAATTTAACTAAAAACATGTCGATGCTTTCTCATGATGTTGTGTTATTGATTGGGATATTGCTATTGATAATGTAGATAGTTTTATTGTCACAGTGGTTTATATAACAAGTCTCAAATGTTTTGACCTTTGAAGATGTATTTAAATCGACATGTCACCTACTTTAAACCATGAATTCCTTTTCTCACCCTTTAGATTTTGCAGAGAAACATCAGTGATGGGGTGAGGGTTCTTGAGCACATGCAATTTGCTGATGTAAAGCCTGATTCACGGACTTTCAGCTACCTGATTAGCAACTCTGAAACTGAAGAGGATATAGTGAAGGTAAGTTGTGTTTAATAGCCACATAATAGTTTATAGTTTCTTACATATCTATCTGAATCAGGAATAAACACGTCTCTTCCGTTTTGGGCATTTTGTGATCTTTAAAGCAGTGTTTGTGTTCAAAGGTTTTTGTTCTCTCTTCTATTGTTCCTTCTGATGTTAACTCAGACTTCTTAGCAAAAATCAAGAGTTATATTGATCAGAAGAACCAAATACTGCTCAAGAGAAATTGCATCTTTTGTATTGATATTTTCCCCCTATGTTTCTAGTTCATGTTTATAAGCACTCCAAAGTTAATTTTTTCAATGTTATCATGCATGGGTTCACTAAGCTGATGGTTTTTCCCTTTTTGTTTATTTGTGCTAATGTTGTGATGCTGCACTATAATATTTTTGGGTTTACATATATACAATTTTGATAAACTGAAATAATTAAGATATACTGTCCACAGATGTGTTGAAAGCTCATAATTTTATGTTTCAACATTATGCTTGTAGTATTATGAAGAACTGAAGCAATCCAGAATCGTAGCTACAAAGCAAATTTTCATGGCCCTTATAAATGCTTATGCTGCTTGCGGACAGTTGGAGAAAGCAAAAAAGGTATGGGTCCAAGCAGCAGATACTGCTTCCTTGGATGAACTTGCATATATCTTTCAGCCCAATTTCTCCTTGAATTTGTGAAAGCATTGTTCTTTTTCTTTTTGTTTTTTGCACTACCTGGTGTATATTCCCATATTCTGCTATTCCTCGATGCCATGATTGTGGTTTTTAGTACTGATAACACAGTAATAGGTTTCATATACCAATCTGTTGGAAATATGTAATATACTTAGACTAGAACCATCTATTAAAGCACTGAGTAACCTTTTATGGTGATCTCATTAATCCTTAACATTACAGGTAATCTTAGATCCATTGATACCACCGAAGAGCTTGAACCAAATCAAGGGTTTTCTTGTCTCAGTACTTGCATCACATGGGAAATTGTCTGAGGCTCTAGTTATTTATGAGGAAATCAAGCAATCTGGACACAAGCTGGAGGCAAAAGAAATTATGAGTCTCATTGTAAGGTTTTGAAAATATCAGAATTTTATATAATTTTTAACTTAAAATCATTCATAATCAAGCCACTGGACAATCATAGGAGCACACTCATTCCGAGGGAGAGTTGGATAGGTTGCTTCTGCTACTTGAGGAATTGGATGATACAGACTATTGGAATGATGCTTGCTGCAGAATCATCTTGTATTGTATTTGGAATAAGCATTTAAGGTTTGTTGTTTTCCCTTCACTTTATTGAATTTCTATCCACTAAAAATATATTCTGCAATGTACTTTAAGTTCGTTGTATTTTGTGCCAGTTCTGCTGTTGAATTGTGTAATCTACTCAAGGATAAGTTCCAAAGTGACGGGCAAGTTATGGAATTTCTCTTTGATAAGGTTGGCTCTAGCTTCCTTTTCACTTAATTTGTATAATTCAATGATGTAAGAAACATGGCTGGCTATATTGAGTTATTGTTGTAGCTTGTGCAAGTCTGAAACTCTTTCAAACAGCTATGTTGTTTGGGCTTGAAATATTATGATAAGAACCTTAAGAGAACCACACCACAGAAGCTAGCTATTGTAGTTTGGAGAGCTCAAGGCCTTATAAACCCCACACTAGAATCTCATACTTCCAATGTGGGATTTCAAGTCGGATACTTTGCAATTAGATCCTAACATCCCATCACGCTCCGCAGCCCACGCGGGTTGGCTGTGCACTAGCCCTTTGACTAGTCTCGGGCAAACACTGCAATGCTGACGTCACCACCCACGCCGCTCGTTTGCAGTTGGGAGTCATGGTGGAAGGCTCTGATACCAATTGATAATAACCAACCACACTACAAAAGCTAGCTATTGTAGTTGGAGAATCCAAGGCCTTATAAACCCTACACTAGAATCTCATACTTCCAATGTGGAACTCCAAATCTCATACCTTGCAATTGGATCCTAATATATTGTTAATGGGTTGTGGAAATTTTTTCAGGTTTGATGATGGGGCATTTCTTCCTGCACCCTAAAGAAATCACTCAACACCTCATTCATTCAGAGAGGGTAATCTAGAACGAAAAGGGATGTTGGGTGATTTTTTTTTTTGGAGTGCAGGAAGAAGGGACCTTTATGATGTTTGTTCCATTACATTAGCCCACATTGTATTGACAACATTTTTGTCTTTGTATGTAAAATAGGTATTTTCTCTGATTGAAGAGTCAGAAGAATCCAGTCATTTGCATACTTGCTCCGAGTTGCTTTCGGAAATCAAGGATAAGCTTGGGCTTTTGCCTTCACACAAACGTCATGATTCTCTGCTACGTGCTTGTGCTAATGCCACTGATTTGCTTGATTCTAAATGAGGGTCCTTAATAAGAGGGCGTTGTATAGTGCGTTTCATCAAGTTTGCATGATTCTGAATGAGGGTCCTTAATCAATTTTTTGATGAATCATAGTTACCAAGTTCCCATAATCGCATATAACCATTTCTGCTTCCACAACATTTTCAGAATTGCCGTGACAATGTTGCTAACAAGGAATGACAACTCATGTTAAGTAAGCACAAAATTCCATAGAAGATGATGTTTCTTATCCTAGGTGGCAAAAGCAATTCATATATATATATATATATATATATATATATATATATATATATATAAATTCTTAGTTGTTGATTTGTTGTTTTTTAAAGCTTAAACCTTAAACTTTAAATCCTAAATCCTAAAAATATGATACAATAATTATAACACATTGTAGGCTGTAGCTGTCCACAAGCGGTAATTAGCGTAAGAGAGTAGGCAAGCCAAGCAACTGATATGATATTAATGCTTCACAAACATTTCCAACTTGACATGTAAATAGTTTTAAAATCACTCTACTTTTGTATATAGGTTTTTTTTTTTTTAATGCACAGTTTTTTTTATTACTTGTTTTGTATAAAAGTCCATTTTATTCAACCAAAAATCGATATTTTATTTTTTTACCTTTATTATATTTTATTTTATTTTGTATATTCCAACATAACTAATATAATGAGTGAATTATATTTTATACTCAATATTGTAGATCTTATATTTAACATTTATTATTGTGATGTGATTATTCATAAATTAGTTTCATATTTATAATATAATTTAAATGACAGAATTGTAGAAAAAAATAGAAGTGAGAGAATAATTTCATATAATATGAGACTTAATTGAAAATTGAAAAGTGTTTTCAAGGGTCAAAATGATAATAGGTGTTATGTTTAGAGGCCAAAATATTAGTAAATAATTAAGTTCAATGACTAAAATCACAAGTTGCTAAGTTAAAAAACTAAATTGAAAAATAAATATTTCATCTTTCAGATACACAACTAATTATCAGTATTTAAGAAATTAAAAAAAATGAATATTTACCCTATAAATATTAATGCAATAATTCGTTTTGGTAAATTATTTTATTTGTGGTAACGAATGAATCAACAGTATATTTTTTTACTAGAGCTTTAAAAGTTAAAATGGATATCAATTGGAAGATGCTCAGTTGACAATTCAACCGTTTCGTTTAAAATAACAAGACAAAAATAGACGCGTTGAACATATACAATAATAGAAGAGTTACATCCGGTCCCAGCCAAAATTAAGTGTTAATTATGGTGGTTGAAAAAAAAAATACAATAGTAGAAGAGATTCAAACATTTTAAACATGATCAGTTATGAAAAAAATAGTCATCAAGGGAATTTTAACATTTAATTTGACTCTATATTTAATGGAATATATCTTTTTCAATCACGTTTTTTTCATTTACAAAATTTAAATCCAAAATCTTTCATAAGAGGACCCTTAAGAGGACCAAATTACAACCACTCGGACCAATCCAATGTTAATAAGGAATTAATGTTCTCTTTTAGGTCATTAGAGTCAACATAAGACGCAAGAACCTCATAACATAAGATACTACAGAAAAGTCTTTAATAAAATCACTCTCAGATAGTTTAAGCTATCTTACGTTCGAGTGTGAGGAAGGGATGAAATCCTGCTTATCTTATGCATAAGTTCATAGTTTAAGTTGATTAAGGACACTAATCTTAGGCTTCTCAAAACTCAAAAGTGCTCAACACACATCAGTTAACCACGTCTCTGTACACATTTTACTTTTTAAAAACAAAAAATCAGAATCCGATGCATGTCTTAGGTAAAAGAATGTGATGATTAAAAGAAAAGAAAAGAAATCAATGGGGGCACACTTCAAATTTATTAATACTTTAAAATTCTTTACAACTATTATGTGTGTGTTTAGGAAACAGTTGAATCCAACGCTAATGAACTTTCATATGAAAGTTACAACATATTTACTTTGACATTTTTGCTTTGAAAAGTGTGATTTTTCCATTTAACGTGGTTCCAATGCGTATCCAAACACACCCTACATTGTATCTCCAATGTCACATTCATTCCCATGAAAGAGTTCTCAAAAGGAATAAGCAACAAGTATGGCTTGCCTGCACCGTGCCTTGGCCAGCTCAAGCCTCTCACCCAAAGTCTCCTCCTTCACAGCAGCCTTAACCATTGCCAAATCCATCTCCATAAGCTTCAACACTCTAAAGAGCTCAGTCACCATTCTCTCTTCCACTTTCCCTTCATCCATGAGAATCTCAGCCTCCTCTCTTGCCCTCTCAGCCACAATCTCCCCTACCTTAGCCAGCAGTTCTTTGGATCCAAACTCCTTCCCCATGAGTGTCTCCAGCTTCTCCAAAAAATCAGCTATGACATGCCCTATTGGCCTCTCTAGGTTAATCTCCTTGGTCCTCTTCCAACCTATTTCAAAGTTTGGTGGCTCTGGCTGCACAAGTTTCTCTCCCCTTCTCTTTCTTACTATCTCTGACCTCCTTCTCTTCTCAATGGGAAAGAACTCTGCACTGTTCACTGTGCTTGAGGAAGGGTCTGGAGTTGGAAAGTCAGCCTCAGGAGTTGAGTCCAAAGATGTGCATCTAATGGAAAAGTGCTTTTTGGGTTGGATGTGAATGGAAAACTCTGATCGATTTGATGATGTTTTGTGTGGATAGATGTTTAGGTGAAGAGAAGGATATGAGAACACAGTGGAAGCCATTTCAATTTGGAAGTAAAGTGAATAAGTGAAGATAAGGGTGTTGTATTTTTTTGGACTATGGTTGCTTTGGTGTGTGTATATACATACATACATACATATATATATATATATATATATATATATATATATATATACATATATCAGTTTTCAGATAATACAGTTAAATTAAGGAAAATAATATCTAGAAATATTTAGTTAGGAAACTAATACTTGTTATTATATGTGAACGGTTGAATCCTAGAATCAAAATGATAGGAATTTACACATAAGTTGTATCAAAATGCTAATATGTTGATACAAAATTCATTAACATAGCAGTGTAAAACTGCAGAGAAACCTTTTAACACAAGCGTTGTGGTTGAATATGTAGTTATATCCCAAGACATTATTTTTTGACGAATGAAAAGAAAATGAGGTTGGAGCTACAAGGAAAAAATCCTTGCCCTCAACGGGCGTGAGACAATGAGTTGATTTTTTTTATTTATTAATTTTAGGCATTTAAAATACTATTTTTTTCTAACATAAAAATCAAAATCAAAATAATTTTGTTTAATAAAAAAACAATATAATAAAAAATTGGTTTTTTAAGTTAAGTTTAGTTTTTTAATTAGTATAAAAACTGTTATATGATTTTTTTTCACTTTCTCTTCCATTTATTTAAATTTTTCTTCCATATTTTTTTCTTCTTAAATTTTTTTAGTTTCTTACAAGTATCTTCGTTCAGAAATAATCTTATTTAAGGTTGTTAGACCTACATTTTCTTCTTCTTATTTATATTCATTCAAACAATATTTTTCTACTCCATTTTAATTTCATTCTGTTTATATCCCTTTTAATATCTCACCACTCTCTATTTCACTTCTCATTCGAATAGAACAGAGATAGCTTTGTTGCGTTGATGTTTATATACTTTTCCTTTAATGAAGTTTCTTTTACACAAAAAAGCTTTAATAATTGGATGGAAGGTTTTAAAAGTTTTTTGGGCAAGTCCTCCATTTTGGGAACTTGACATTGAATCATAAAATATCAAATTTTGCAATTTGAGTTTACTCTGATTCATAAAGTTACTTGCCAATTCCTTAAGTAATGAATTATGTTATGTTATGTTTCCCTAGTGTTGATAATGAAATTATCTTGTGGGAACCTAAAGTGAAAGAACAAACTCCAGGGGAGGTTAGTTATAATTATTATTTGTTTTTAAAGTTTTTTATGCTCAAGTTTTAATCAACTTTTTTTCCTGTGTGGATGTTTAGGGTGTAGTTGACGTTCTTCATAAATACCCTATTCCCGATTGTAATATTTGGTTCATCAAGTTTTCTTGTGACTTCCATTTCAACATAGTTGCAGTAGGTACGAATATCTGATTGCATTTTTTTTCATCATTTTTTTTACGTATATTATTTTCTCTAGTATGTGCAGGTTCAGTCCCATAGGCCATAGTGACAGGAATTATGTATTGCACAGTTCATTACAGATTTCTGACAAGTTGGACTAGTTCTTTTGCTGGCAAGTTGGTAATTTGAAGATTTAGTTTAATTTTATATTCACTTTTTTTTTTTCTGGGTCTGCCAGGTAACAGAGAAGGGAAGAATTTTGTTTGGGAATTGCAGTCAAGTCCTCCTGTGCTTGCTGCTAAGTTCGTTTATCAGAAGATTATTTTAATAACAAAATTTAGATACAATTCCTTTGGTGCTGTTTGTCCTGTTTTCCATTCAGAATTGAAGTTTTACTTCGATAATTTGCATAATAAATGTTTGCATTAAAGGATTATACGAATTAGGAAGGTGAAACTTCAATTCTAATTGAAGAAAGAACAACTCCTAAGGAACTGCATCTAAGTTTTATTCTTATGGTTAATGGATTCTTATTTTATGAAGTTCTTATGTTGAGTCACCTTATTTAGGTTATCACATCCTCAATCAAAATCTCCAATCAGGCAGACTGCTACATCCTTTGATGGAAGGTAATTCTTCATATATTGTTGTACATAATTTGATGCAATATTGTTTTGGTTTTTAACTATAGTCCTTTCTCGTGTGTTATGTTGTAGTACTATATTGAGTTGCTGCGAGGATTGGACGATATGGCGCTGGGATGATTTTCAAAACCCTCAGCCTGACATGTCTTCATGCAATACCAATCTGATGTGCATGTCAAACACAAGGGCATTTGTGATTTATCATGTATCAATTTAACCAGTCATGTATATCAGGAACTTGGTTTATTGCGTGTTTTTTGTTTTTGTTTATTTTGGTTCGGTAAGGCTTATAATATGTTCAACTGAGAAGTCACTTAAAAAGTTATTTAAATAAATAAAAGTAAAGTCAAACCTTGAGCCATGCATGTGTTACAAGCACAAAGGACTAAACGAGCAGGTTCATCTTTAAAAATGGGTCAAGTCACCAGTTTATACAATTTAGAGAAATGAATTATTAGAGAATTCGCATAAATTAGCTTGAAAATATCTTTTGAAATAAATGAGTGTTTAGCTATTGCAGATTATTGTTATTACTCCTCTTATTCTAAAATAATAACTATCGTTTTAAGTTATTTTACACATAAAAATATTAATAAATTAATTAATAATAATTTATAAAATTAATCTTATTGTTAATTTTACTTTGAAAAGCTAAAGTGATTGTTGGAAATATTAGTAAAAAAATTAATATTATATTAAAAAGCTAACATGGTACTTATTTTTGGATAATTTTTTAAAATATGGAACTTATTCTAAGATGGAGTATTTGTTATTATGCAAGACATTTTTTATTTAAAAATTATTAAAAAAATCAATCTTTGATTTTTTTTTCCTCTTTCTCTATTCCTATCTCGTATGTACTCTATTCCTATCTCGTATGTAGAGCATTTGTAGAAACGAGAACCCTTTCTTCTATATATATATATATATATATATATATATATATATATATATATATGAATTGATATTACATTCCAAAATTCTTTCTCCATACCTCCCAAGTAAAATACTTATTTGGGTGGAGGCTTCCAAATACATTCGTAAGCAAAACCCAAATAGCCAACCTGGGACAAACTTGAAATTTCTGATCTCAGGTAAGATTGGTTAACGATCATGGATCCTTAAATTCTTTAGTATATTCTTAAACATTGGTTATTTGCTGCCAATGTTGCTAAATTGTTTTCTGCCACCTTGTATGCTGTAAATGTTGAGTTATTTTCTTTGTTGCATTGTAATCACGATCTCTCTTTCAGAATTTAATTACGTCGTATTTTCGTATGTTGTCCCAAAGATTATCTCAACTATTTGATTGCATTTTTCGCTCAAGGGAACAAAACTTTGTTACGTCAATGAAGAGCCATGGCGGCTGCCTAGCTTGTACAAACACTCAACAAAGGTTTGTATCCTATATACACAATATTGTAACCTATTATGTGAATGAAAAAACTTTTTTACTACAAATATACAGCAAATATGGCAGAGAGGAACCTCAAATTTGATTCCGTAATTGCATCAACAAGTCGTGCATAGTCTCTATCTTTTGACTCAGTTGGACGATGGTAAGGTATTGAGAGGAAGACTCTGAAGTACCAATATCACTGATTAAATCATTAAGTTTAGCCTGTGAATCCATAAGTGCTCCCTCAAGCAAAGTCAATGTTTGTTCTGAAGTTTTGTGTGATTCCTCATTTATGATGAGATTTGGCAATGGAGAAAATCCTCTACTACCAACACTTCCGTCTCTACTGTACTTTTCAGAAGAGAAAATCTTATCAATGCCTTCACTTCCTGCAAATCACCATACCATAATTAGAAGATTATGAAACAGGGATAAACCAAGGCTCTGATTTTGTCTAAGTTAGCACGCTCTCCCACTCAATTTTTGCCAAAGCAAAAATTTTCGGCTTTGAATGCTAAATCCTAGGAAGTAGGAACAATAGTAGTCTGTGCAAGCCATATGATTTGCTCAAGCAGTTAACCACAATTAAGTCTCCAATTCATGAGAAACTCCAGACAATTATTGTTCATGTATCATTGTATTGTGCTTTTCCATCTATGTATTGAAAAGTAGTGGTTAAACTCTAAATTCACCATTTTCACAAATTTGTTTTAGTGACTCAATCTTCAACCTTAGACCTTTGGTAAAGCTTCATTAACATTAGTTCTTGAGAGTTAACACAGACTATTATGTCATATTATATTTGGTTGTCGGCTGAGATTGTCATCAATGTACCAGCCCCTGTCTTGGATTTGAGATACCTAGTTTTAAAGCATTATCCATTTCCTATAAATGTTGTTTTTGAAAAAATAACACAGAATCTTTGTGGTCTATGGCCTCTAGTCCTGTGCATTGCCTTTTTGATCTATTTGCCAAACCATTTAGTTAATAATACTAGACCTCAAATCTAAAATCCATCTTCTGGGCAACATGAAAATGCAGTTTTTTAAAGATATAATCCTATTATTTCCTAACTTTCGGAAAGACTAAAGATTCCACTAATAGAGCTTATAATGAGATTTTATGTCTAATGAAAAATTATTCAATGCATGAGAAACTTTGACAACATACCTAGGTGGCCGAGTTGGTCTATTACTGACTGACCAACAGAACCTTCTAACTTCAGCAACCGTATAATTCCAGCAGTTATCCGGCCAATTGAGTCAATTTCAGATTTGCACAGAAAAGTGAGGTGCTGAACCTCATCCTTGGTTACAACTGCCTCAATCTGCATGAAGAAATAATCATCACACAAACCTTCATATAAAATAGACAACGAGCCATAAATATGAAATTCTCATTACCGGTTGTTTAACAGAGAATTTTAGGTTTTCCACTTCCCAATTGACCATTTCATCATCGACATTCTCCCCACCTAATATCAAGCGAACTTCAATACCAATTCCTCCAACTGTGTCGGTGAATCCTTTACCCCCATTTGCAATTAGCGTTGATGAAGGAATCTCTTTTTGCAAATGAGGCTTCAAGATTTGCAGACCTTGAATTCCAACCTGCAAGTGCTGGCTAAGTATGTAAGGGGTATGATAGGAGTATGACAGAAGTATAAACATCAGAGATGATACAAAATAAACCAACTAATAAGGATACTGAGTTTTATCATATTTAAACAAAGATATATATCAGAGAAAACCAGATTACATGGTATTGGACATTTCCTGGGTAAAAACACATACTAAATATGTTTTGACCATTATGAGCGAAGTCTTTATTCATAATCATCATAACATTATGACAAGAAAGCCTCCTAGCGTCGTGTTTGTCCATTTAAGCTGAGTAATAATATTTGACTCTGACTTTGACAACATTAATAGAAAACGTAGTTCAGAAAAAAAGATCAAAAATAAAATATATACAGAAATATGATTCACTTTAAGGCATGAAAAGTAGCAAGTTTTTTTACAGGTTGTTTTATTAAAACCAAGGATATAAATGTCTTCAAATAGATGTTTGGTTAGTTTTCACAATGAGTAATTTGTTTTAACATGGAAATAGTTACTTGTCAACAGAAAAGGTAACAGGTCTAATGATCCATCTAAGCTACCCCCCACCATCCCAATGACCAAATGGGGCGTTTTTCATGTTTGACAATTCCTGCAGGATATGATGCCTGACTGAATGTTAAGCTATTTTTAGTAAGTATTAATTTTGCTTTCTTTCTTCTATAGTGTCAACCTATTCTTGAAAGAAAAAGAAAATCTTTGATTCTGCAGTAGTTTGGAGCAGAAATTTATACACACAAAAATTAAATCTTTAAAAATCAGAAAAAAGCATCTTTCTTACTGTAATCAATTCTACTGGATGTTGTTTTATTCTTTGCAATTGTCCTTTTCCACCTGGAACATCTGTTGGGCTACTTTTTGCATTTACTCGTAAACCATGGAAAGATGCATGCCAACTCCTCTCTTCTCTGTCTTCATCTACATGACTTGAGAACCACCATCTTTCAGCTGTCTCTTGTGCATCTTCAAGGGCAAATAACCAGTCTCTCAATTCTATAGTAACATCCACATCATCAGGCTTCTTTAATTGAGGAAAACTGATTTCTTTCCCTTCTCTCATACTTCCAACTGGTGAAAAAATAGTAAGGAAAGTATATTTAAATGTAGCAAATGAACATGCCAAAGATGAATACAGAACAAAAAATTTATGTACTAAGCACATTAACCAACTACAAAAAATTAGATGACATAGTTTGTTTCATACCATCTTCTGAATTATCAACGATGAGAGGAGTTGCCTTAAAAAGTTTTGACAATGGTCCTTTTTGTAAGTTTTCCAACCCTTTACAAAGACCCATCCCAGGAGCTCCATCAGGCCCAAGTATTCCAAATCTATGCAGGAGGACTTCAGCATAGTTCATTCCTCCAGCAAGACGAACACCAGATACAGAAGCTGAGACATTCAAACTATGAGACTCCAAGTCTTGTTCATATAATGGTATGACATGCTCCATGCTTATGTCCAGAAAAGGGACTGAATAAGCATATCCATTCAATGGATGTTTCTCGTTCTTATGCACCCAGAAAACAGTTCTTAGTTGAGGATATCCATTATCACTCAATGAGAGAGCATTTTCCTTAGAACTCAAGAATGAGCCATTTTCACATGGCAAGTGCCCCTCATCATCTACACAACCTATCACAACACTCCCCCAACGTAAAAAAGATGATACAATAATAGCCCCACCAAGGGTTCTGTGAGTGGCACTAGTAAACAGATCATCTCCAACAAATTGCACTAAAGGCATCCCCTCAATATTCACAGAAGATGACTCCAGAAATTGAAGTTGGAGGTTTTTCACTAATAAACTCACAGCAGTATCACTAGGAACCTTGTCCATCAGCTTTCCACTAAAAGATTTGTCCCTAATGTCCTCCAATTCTTTCCTTTTTCCGGCCTTTGCTATCTTTTCACTAACTCTCCCAAAATAACCATATAGATCCAGAACGAAAAACAATTGTTCAACAGAAGTGTTAGACAGATACTGTTCGCAAGCAACTCCAACCCTGACAATACCCCCCGGAGGGGGAACTTGTAACAATGGACTGCCATCAGCAGTTGCCATAGCTACTTCAATGCAAGCATCTTTCAGATCAACACATCTCCACAATCCTGATGTCTGTTCGAGTTGACATCCAGTTCTGTCAGTACATGCTTCCAGAGACAAAGTAAGCTGGGATGCTCTAGCAGTCCATTTCTCCTGGCTAGCATCAATTGGTTGACCTTCCCAAAGACTGAAGCAAGCAGGATCCTTCTCCAGGTTCAGAATTCTTAGTTTCAGTGAGGGTGAATTTAAGAAACAAAGGCTTTCAATATGAAGACTTGCTCCAGCAAAGGAGGTCTGGACTGTATTGTCCATGTCACTTTTGGAAATATCCAATTTGGTCTTGTCAAAAGGAACTGTAAGATCCAGTCCTTTGAGATTGAAAATAAAAGATTTCACTGAGAAATCTGGTAAAATGTCACCAGCATTGACTACAATTCCATCAGCTAATAAAGAGGATATCCTCAGGCATGATTCTTCCTGGAGATGAATCTAAAAATATAGAAAGATCATCAAATTATATGATTGGCAAAAATAAGTACAAAATAGATACACTTTTACATCTATAACAGGCCATTTAGAAAGAAACTGTACATACCACAAGAGGCTGACAGTCAATAACAGTTTCAGAAGCAAAGGATGGTGGAAGTGGAGAAGGCATGATCTTAAGAGCATGAAGGCATATTAGAGGGGTTCCCATCAATTGCCACTCCTGTTCTTGTAAAGGATATATTGGAGGGCAAAAGCTTCTGGCTGCCAAAAGAAAGCATAGAAAAGTAAGTGAACAAACTATATATACATTGCTTAAGTGGTTACTTCTTTTCAAGAATATGTTGATAATTAATACCAAATTCTGGCAAATGAAAAGCATCTCTTGTGACAGCTTGCATTGATGGTTGCACTAAGATACATGGAGGACTACAGAAAGTGTCCCTGCATTCCAATATGCACAAACTACAACTTAGTTCCATTGTAACAGTTAGTACAGTCAAGTCAACATAAAAAATAAAAATTATTGTGTCATTTCAACTATCAAGTGTCACAAAATTGACAAATCAAGTAGGGCATGTTGCTACTACTTAAGAATATAAGAAATTTTTGTTGTCCTTTACTTCTTTTCAATTGCAATAACTTCTCCCAATTTAACCCTGGATATCTATCGTCTAACCATAAAAGTAGTGGGTGCCTGGGTGGTGCTATTGCCAATATATTCTGATTAGTAGTTTCTCACTCCCAGCCTCCAATCAAATCCTATGAGCACAAAATACATTGACATAGGCGCCCACACCTGCCCAGACACACAGGCAAAGCTTTCTGAATTCTTTTAGTAGTTGCTATTCAGATAGGGCACAAAAACACAAACCTTAAAAATAGGCCACCAATTGTAATTCTGGTCAAGTTATTATCATTATCTCCTTCAGAAAGACTGGCCTGCAAGGATAGTCAGTAAAACAATGTCACTCTACTGCAGCTGAGCCTGATAACATTGCAAAGCGGAGGGTCACCAATGGACCCAAATAAACTATATATATAAAGGTGTCTTAAGCCCCCAAAAAAGAGTCTTCAAGGAAAATATAAGGCTCTGTATGATTTTTAATTTTGGCTCAAGGAATAGTCAGTTCTATTCTACCTATTAGATAAGGCTAAGGTAACCAGCAATAAAATTGAGAGTAATATGGACAGTAGCCAAGAAAAAAAATGAATGCAAGAGTGTGAGATAGTGTCAGAAAAAAATTATCAAAAGACATACCCGAGAAAAGCAGAGGGACTGCATCAAAAGCTCAAGCTGGAATTCTGCAAATTAATGCTAATAGTTGGATCATTGAGCAAGCAATGATATACCTAAAGCTAGGATATTTAATAATAATTCAAGGAGACAAAGATCAACATAAAAAGACTATGTGCAAGCTAAAACAAACCAGTATCTTTAATACAAAGAAATATATGATCTACGACAATTGAGACAAGAGAACGCCCAGCTGCTTCAGTGGATCGCTGTCACAATACAGTTACATACAGACTCAGAGAAAGCCAAAAATGAAACATGATTATTTTGTGTGTAACAAACTACTGAAGTGGTCTCAAAGGAGGGAAAAGTTAAGACAATATGAAACCTGCTGAATCTTGGAATCAAGGTCACCCCTGTTTAGACAAACATATACTCCTGTCATAAAGCGGAGAAGTGCACGTAATCCTGCTCATATTTGTATCAAACCCACATCACGTCCATGTCATTTATATCAATTCAATATGGACAATAAACCCAAAATGTGCACTTTTACTTACCTGGTTCGCTTAATGCAGGGCAAACAGCTTCATTGATGTGCAATTGAACCTCAAGCCCAAGTGGACTATTCAACTCAGTTCTTTGAATTGTGATCTGGTAATAATAAAATCAAGCTATATTTCATGATTCACAAAATACTGTAATAAAACAGAATATTTATAAAATATGTAGGGGGTACTGCATTAATTACATATGCTTCTCCTGATACTCCTTCTATAAAACGCTCTCCTCCAAAGAATACACGCTTTGCGCCATCATCATCCCTAAAGTTTGATTCCCCTTGAGAGTGGCCTAATGCAGCCTCTGTGAACATGTCGGGATGAGGTAAAAGATCAATAGACAAAGATTGCCATTCCAGTTTCTGGGCAGGACAAAAAAAAGAAGTGAGAATTGTTATATAGTAAAACACATGTAAGAAAGACAGTACCTCAACATTGAGATTATAGCAGAAAATAATTTTTATGAAAGAATGCTAATCTTGTAATGAAATAAAACCTATAATATAGAAGAGCAATATGAAGGATATAAAATCACACTAATACAGATCACACACTGATACATTAAAACTAGTGAAGGGGGGGATATATTACTTTGAAGACATATATGTACTTGTTACTGGAGAATTCCCGTGCTTCCTTAAGATTTACAACCTGATAGGAAAAATTCTTCAATCAAGTGCTATATGCAAGTAGAATCAGAAATTATTGTAAGCCTGAGTTTTGAGGTAATTACCTGCCAGTTTTCATTTGTGGTATACAACAAAAGGTTGCGTATGGTGATAGATGCCATAGGTGGAGCCCTGCAACCAGAGGTAGTGAATAGGAATGTTTATAAGCCAAACACAGCAAAATCCATCACTCACTATATTTTAACTCAATTACAAGAAACCTAGTTTAGATACTGCATCACTCCCAGCAGGGAACAAGATACTAATATCAATTCCAATTTATTGAGATCCATTCCATAACACTTGACAGGGTTGGTAAAGCATATATGCTGTATCGAATTCAAATCACTGGCTGGTACCAAGAACTTACCATGTTGCTCCCACTTGGCAACGAGAACCACCACGAGTTTCAAGTAAAAGATTAACTGTTTGAATTTGTATAGTCATGCCATCTGCAATCTGACAATCGCCCGCAGACAGTATGAATTAGTAACATTCAAACAAGATACTTGCATTTATGGGCAACTGGTCATCCTAGGAACTACCAAACCTAATAGAAAGAATCATATTAGACCGAACAGCATTGCAATGATCCAACCTTTCACTGCATCCTATCCCTCTATTCCGCTCGATATCCAAGCCTACATTTTTATTTCTGTTACTAAAAATTCTCCTCACAAGATAACAGTTCAAATTCAAATCTCCTGAATATTGTGCAAACTGACTTCAAAATCAACCAAAGCATGTTTAGTAGACTACGAATATGACTTTATCAACATGTACATATATCAACTCATGCTTAGAAGAAGAAGAAAAAAAAAAAGTTACACTCAAACCTTATCAGCGAAACCATAACCACTTCCCTTGGCGGAGGCAGCCGACGGCGTGGAACTGCACATAAACGACAGAACAAAAAAAGAAAAGCAAAAAGAATGAAACAAACGACAGTAAAAGAAAAAGCATCAAGCATCGCTAGCATCGTTTCATTGTTTACCAGTTCGAACTAAGAGATTCATCAGAATCAGAATTCTCCTCCAGAACCAGATCGAGTCTATCAATATGCACCACGATTGGCTCCGTTTGCACATTGCTCACTGAAGGAAGCTGCAAAAAATATTCACAATTCACGATCGGAAACAGAGCGAAGAAGCGAAACGAAATCGGCTACCGTGTTAGCGACTCAACTGTAATCTCTAGCTTGCCGACTTTGGCGGTGGCGACGTTGAGCGCCGGCGGCAATCCGACGCTGGAATGCAAGGCGTCGCCGTCGATATCTGAGAGCGAGAATCGAATCGAAGTGGGTGAAATGAAATTCGAATTTGGATATGAATTTGGATATGGATTTGGATTTGAAGGTACCTAAATTGGAGAGGTGAACGGTCCGGCCTTGGAGCTTGAACTGTTCGCGGGAGAAGGACTTGAGCCAGTACTTGAGAGTGTACTCCAGAGCCCGACCCAGTATTGACTCCATTTCGGATCCTGTTATTCGGGTCGGGTTTTCCGTTAACTCAATTCACCTTTTCTTTCTTTCTTCAGCACCGATCTAGATGGTGTTAATAGAGAAACACTACTACAATGGAATTTTGATTGCGGCGAGGGCACGTGCGGCACGTGAGAGAGAGAGAGAGAGAGAGAGAGAGAGAGAGAGAGAGAGCGCTGTTTGTTTGTGAGTCTCTGTGTCAGATCAGAGAAGGAGGTCCTCGCTGTGTCTGCGATTTGTGTCCGTTACTGTTAATGTGTTTTGGAAAGAAAAGCCAAAAGCTATTATGCATAAGC
This sequence comes from Glycine tomentella, assembly GCA_007407185.1. Classification (NCBI taxonomy): domain Eukaryota; kingdom Viridiplantae; phylum Streptophyta; class Magnoliopsida; order Fabales; family Fabaceae; genus Glycine; species Glycine tomentella. The sequence goes on from PYAF01001286.1 coordinate 1,412,323, forward strand.
ATTAACATGATTTTTTTTATTTTCATTTTAATATTCTTTCGTGATTTTCAACTTTGGTGGCAAATTTTGTAAAGTTAAATATTTCTACTTTTTTTTTCATGAAAAATTTTGATATCTCCAAACATGGTGGCAGGGACGGAATTAGGGGTAAAATTTTCCGCCCCCCTGAATTACAAAATCTTTCTAATATTTACATGTAAAATTTTATTTTGCCCCTATTAATATTCACTTTAGTCAGTTAAATCTACTTGCCTGAGACAACTCACCAATTGAAATCGATTTGAAGTCAAGGCTTGTGACCGTGGATATTATTTACTCCAAAACATTTAATTTCACATTTTAATACCCTATACTTTCATACTGGTGCCATTCTAAATATATGGTATGAGAAACAATTTGTTTATTTATGAGTAAACTTCTTTATAACCACTCAACTTTGTGGTGGGAGCCTTCAAACAGTGCATCATCAATGGATTTCTTTTTAACATCTATTTATTATTTCACAGCCCTTTAATTGTTGGAACAGTGTAAAACAGAGAGACTTTTGGTATCTAAAAAAACTCATTCATTCATTTACTGTTGCACTATTCACACGCTGCACCACACATGCTACACTATATTTTTTCTCTCTACTGCAGAACAGTATACAAGCACTCTTTATAGAGTTTCACATAAGCAATATAAAGCTAAACAACAGAATTAGTTACTAATTGCCTTCTAACTGAATTAACTACCTTAACACTCTTCCTTAATTCAGTTCTACAACATTCATTACACCTAAATCATTTCTAA
>PYAF01001286.1:1413214-1436399 GCA_007407185.1 Glycine tomentella
ATGGGCAACGTTGCTGGAAAACCACCATTGTTAGAGGTGGCCATCTTCAACAATTCACTCTTTTCTCACAGCAGATTTCACTCTCTGTTTTCACTCCGTAAACACACACAGCAGTGCTCACCCACTCCTCACACACAGCGGAAATCTCACTCTTTCTCTACCAAGAACCAGTAGGCTCTGGATACCAGTTGTTGGAACAATGTAAAACAGAGAGACTTTTGGTATCTGAAAAAACTCATTCATTCATTTACTGCTGCACTATTCACACGCTGCACCACACATGCTACACTATATTTTTTCTCTCTACTGCAGAACAATATACAAGCACTCTTTATAGAGTTTCACATAAGCAATATAAAGCTAAACAACAGAATTAGTTACTAATTGCCTTCTAACTGAATTAACTACCTTAACATTAATTAACCTTTAGCATTTCAAGTTTAATGCTCTAGTTTTTCTCTTCACCTTATTTTCTTATGTGTTAAATTTATGTCCCCCTAACATTTATTTATGGTTTTTCAAGTAACAGAGAGACGATTCCAGTGAAAAGCAACGAGCTTTGTTTAGTGACAAAACTTACAAACACCTACACTTATACTGTGTCTAAGTCACTCATGTGAGTGTAACTGTGTAAGAGATATGTAAAATGTGAAATAGAAATATATAAACATGAAATGTTTTATATAATAATAAATGACTGATACAACAAATAAATAGTTATCATAGGTCATGTGACTGACCCAAGATGAATCTAGAACAATATTAAAAAATAGATTGAATTAATAATATTTTCTAGAACAGTAACCAAGTTAACCATTTAACTTTGTAGTTAATCAAGTAACTGACGATCTAATACCATCAATTGAGAAGACTAATTCATCATCACCAAAGGACTACAACTCTAGCAACAACAATTAGGGATAAATACATCTCCAAATCACCTTAATCGGTTATGCAATTTAACCATTATAATGTCATTATTTTGCCAAACTTCAACTTGAATGTCTAAGTCCTTACAAATAAGCAAGAACATGAAGGATCCATTAATACATTAAGGTCCTAGGTTGGAAGGATGAGTGGTGAGAGTATCAGAATTACAAGGCCCCGAAGTAGTGGTATTGGCAAAAGTTTTAGAGTTCCTCATGCCATAACTAGGGGGAAAGCCATGCTTGAAGTAGCATGTATCCATAGTAGGAAAAGAGTGCCTACAAAACATACATTGTTTGGTATTGTTAGAGCAACCGCGACCTCTGTCACCTGAATTGGGGTTGTTTCCTCTTCCCTAAAAGTTATTATTACGATTGGAAGGGTTCTAAGAAGGATAAGTGTTGGCTGCACTAAGGGTTGATGAATCTCCAATGTGGGAATCAAAATCTTGTGTTCTTGTTGTGAGGTCATAGCAAACACCTTGTTTATGTAGGGAGGAGATCAAGGAGGAGGTTTTGGCCTTTAATAGTGTTGAAACTATCATTGAGCCCTTGCAAGAAACATATAACATATTTGTTTCATATTTTTGGTTAGGTTGAAAGAACAAGAAAAGTTGCATATGCAGGTTGGGGTTGGTCTTAAAGATTCAAGTTGTTCCCATAAGGTTTTGAGATCAGTGAAAAAGGTGGGAACCTGTTCGATCACCTTGCCTAATAGAATGAATTTCTTGAAGGATATCAGAGATACGAAAGTGGATACCTATTGAATATCATTCTTCCAAATTGATCCATAGGGTGCATGCATTGTCAATGTAGATCATGCTTTGTGCAATGTGTGTCGTTAAGTTACGAGTGATCCAAAAGATGACAAAGAGGAACATAGTGCTAGTGAACATCGAAGAGGAAGACAAACAGAGGCGCTCGTGAACTTCGCAAACTGGAAGAGGAACAGCGGAGAACTCACGAACTGGAAGAAAACAATGGAGAATTCACAAACTGGAAGAGGAACGGTGAAGAACTCACGAACGGTAAAGAGAACAATGGAGAATTCGTGAGAGAAAGAGGAACTCGCATCCCATGAACGCTGAAAAAGAACTCACCAACAAGAAAAAGATGAATAGTACTCTAATGAAGAGGAATAGAAAGTGAATCCTAAATTCTGAAACTAATTGAGAGGGAATAATTTAGGTTTTACAATTAAAATGTAAGGAAAATTTTGTTTACTCACATATTTCAATTGACCGCATTAATAGAGGGAGTAAAAATAATATACAAAAAGAGAACGGTATTTAACAATAATTTGCATTCAATCAACTATCTATACTCTAATATGAAAATGTTAAGTTTTAAATTACAAATTTATATATACATATATCTCTCTTTAAATAGTCATTTGGGTAATACATAAATTTTAATTTAATATTACAAAAAAATTGTCATTGATCATATATCATGAAAGTTCCCTGGTAGATTAGTTCAAAGATTTATCTCATTTGTAATATATGAATATCATTAAATTAAAGAAATTTTACACCATAAGTTAAATAGATTGTTGTAATACATATAAATGCAATAAAATTATACACCATTAAACCAATCATTTGAGTTAATTTTACAATAATATGTTATATTATTGTGTATCTAAATATAAATATTTGAAGATGACTTCTAGCATGGATGACTGATCCATGTAACATCATTTTTTTTCCAGTTTCATCAATCTCTTGACTACATTATTACGATGCATTCTCACGGTTTACGAGTTGTCTTCTTCGGCATCGTCGCCGATGACACCCCCTGTTCCCACTTCCTCTCTCCGTTAAAAACGCTATCATGTTTGATGGATTTTGTTTCCAAATGACGAGTTTCAGTTTTGTCTCTGTCACGCAAGCCGCTTCGCGAACACAAAGTACTAGTCGTCACCTTCATCTTCCACACCTTCCACCACTCTTCTTTCCCACAACAATTTTCTGTTGAGTTCATTCGTGATTGAGTAATTTTTCGAACTTTTTTGTGATGTTCTGCTAATGGTCTTTGAATGGGGTGCTTTCGTTAGATCTTCAAACATTGACAGGTTGCGTTGCATGCTTCTTGATTATTATTTTTTTTTCATTTAGGTGACGGTGGTGTCAGAGGAAACAACACAGGGTTCGTCGAAAATGGAGAAATTCTCCAAGGACGACGAGGGGGAGGGATACATATAATCTGTTTGGATATAAGGCTAGAAGTACTTTTGAGAGTTTTTCTACTGAAAAAAATACTATATTTTCAATAAAAAAGCTCTCAAAAGCACTTCTAACTTGTCCCCAAACAGGCTCTAGTGAGAGGAGAGACAGTGGTCATTGTGCCACTTTTCCGAAAAAAAAATACCCCAAATGTCACGCCTATGGTATTTTTTCCCAAAGTGTTATGTGACATATTTTGTTAGTCTTAGATGCGAAATAGGTATCTCAGGTGGCGTACAGAAAAGTTGAGATGACATCATCTGATTGGTTATATAATTCACTATATCCCCTGATAAAATATGTCTTGACCAATATGATGATGTCACATTAGCTTACCTATTCCACATGACATTTTAGAAAAATACACTGTAGATGTGATAGTTAAGATTTTTTTTTGGAACAGTGACACATCTGTCTAGTGAGAGGAAGGATCCAGAAATAATATGGTACTAAGTATCTACCGTAATAATATATGTGAGATTTTAGGATGGGACTATATTATTAAATAAGTCATCTTTTCTTAGGTTACTTTTTCTTTTTCTTTTTTAACCTTTGTCCCGAACAACTTTGCTACTTTATTCCCTTTCCAGATGATATACAGCTAAATGGGACGAAGTGAGAAGTGAAAACTAAAAAGGTAACAGACACACTGACAAGAAAATTAAGTATGAATTAATGAATGAATGAATGAATGGTCAATTTTTGACTTTAATGCCCAAATTCAAGGTTCATTTTTGCTTCCCTGCTCTCTGCAGGCTTCGAGAGAGAATATTACTCACGCAATATTCTTAGATTTTTCGGTCCAAAAATATCATACTTGTAAACAAAATTTGAAAATTATATAAAAAAAAATTAGGATATTTACATTGAATAATTCGTTACTATTTTATTTAATAAACTAGATGTTTATTCAATTACTAATATAATTATTTTGGATTCGGCCTTTCGACTAATTGAATCCTACTATATAATTAGTTCAATCCAAAAGTGTTTTAAAAGACCAATAAATCACTTACTCTAGATGAGATGGAGTTCAGTCCATTTTAATCGATAGAGGTTGACATTTACTCCTAGTGTCAATTAAGTAGCCTCAATAATTCAAGAGAAATGTGAAATGATTTATTAATTTAAACTTTTAGCAAAACAATTTTTGCTCTTATATTGTTAATGATGAAATGTTTGGAGAGAGGTGATAAAACCTCAAATGATCAATAAACAAAGATATTATATATGTACCTGGGAACCACGTTTAAAAAACTTATTTTGTGTTTTATAGAGTAATTTTTTATTTTCTTACACAACAAACGTGACTGGAAAAAATTGTTACTTCTTTGTTGAACAAGAAACAACTTTAAAGAAGGCGAACAACGACTCAAACAAACATAAAATAAAAGAGAAAGGTTAGAAAAAGTATAGCTAGATTTGTACTGGTTCAATTATAAATCATGACCTATGTCCACTCCTTAAGTCATGCTTGATAATTTTTAATTATTTGATTAGCAGTTACAATGCAATAAGTGTTTTATACTTGAGAAACCCACCTTAACAATCTAATTGTAGGATGATCTTTACTTTACTCACTAATTACCCACTAAAGATCACACACCTTAAGGTACCATAAGGAATCCCCCTATAATTTTGAGAGAACTCACTTTCAAAACCTAATAAAAACATTCGTATAACCACCAAGGAAATCCACTTTTGGATTTCACACACAAACCATCGTTGAATGATAGAATAAATAATTTAATATTAATTTGGGAGATAAATTTGGAATTTAATGGGAAAAAAGCACATATTGCTTTGAACTAACATTGAAAGAAGATGCATAGTCAAAAAAGAAAAAAATGTAAAATATTTTTTTTTAAAGACCCAGTAAAATGGGATAAAGAGCATCATCATCAGTGAAGTAAACTGATATATTCTTCTTCTTTTTTTACTTTTTTTGCATATTGACTTCCATGGCTGCAAAGTATGTACCGTCAAAATGTTTGAAGGAATGCATTTAATTCAATTCAAAACTGAATCTGGCACTTGCAGAAATAAATAAGAAAAACGTCTGCTTGCAGTACAACAATTCCTTTCTTGTACTCCAAGCTAGAATTTTTTCCTTGTTCGTATTTTTTCCCCCTTTGTCTTGAAAGATCGAGGGGTTTTTGTTTCTCTTTCCATTTTTTTCTTAAATTACTTCTAAAATAGTTTTTAAAATCTGTTCTTGAGAATAAAATTATATAAAATTTTGTTTGGTAATTTTATTTTTATAACTGTTTTAGAAAAAGTAAAATAAAAGAACTTGCTTGTTAAATTTATTTTTAAAATATGTTTTGAAAACTAAAAAATAGAACAAAAATATTTATTAATTTTGGTCCTCATAAAAGATTAAACTCGCATGCTTTTAAAAACTAAAGTAACATTTTTTGTACGAAATGCAAGGATTTAAAGTAATATAGAGTACAAGCTTAAAGTGGAGTATATCATAATCATCTAAATCAAAAGAACCATTCCTTCTATCAACATTCAATACAATTGAAAAATGTCAAACATGCATTAAAGTGTAATACCATAGTAAATGATAAAATTCAAAATAACTAATAATAAAACATATACAAATGTTTTACCGAAAAAAAAAAAAGAAACACATACAACTATATATGATTCACGAAAATGCAAGATAATTATGTGAAACAAACGTTTCCAAACAAATAACACGACCATAAAAATAAAACAAAAATATTAATCAAAAACATATATTTTCACCATAGCAATATCTGCAAGCATAATTTTAATGTCTTAAAAATATAAAAAAAAAATCAATATCTTTTTGAAAAGCTAGAAAATTGACAAAAATATTATAAAAAATTTAACATTATTAAAAAAATCACACTGTCTAAAAATTCTAACATCTAGTAAAATTTGGTGAAACCACTTATTTATTACTTTTATTTGAAGGTAGTTATTAATATATATTAAGGAAACACAAAAATTATCATAAAAAATTTAATATTTTAAAATAATTAATTCATCATTAAGATTCTTATTATAATTAATAAGACAATAAGAAAAAAGTGTTAGATGAATACATTTAAAACTCAATGAATACTACTCTACTAGTTGATTTTGTACTTTTATTTTAAAATTTATTTTTTATAAATAAATATTTAGGAAGAAAGAAGGAGTTTTAAGTGTTTGAGTTTTAGACTTAGAAACAATTCTATAATTAGCCCAAGGAATAAAGTTTGTGGAGATATACCATCAAACTCTTAGATTAATTAACATAACGCAAGGTTGTTTTGAGTTTGACTTATGTTAAATACTCAAAAGATAATTTTTTTGAATATATTCCAAGTCCAATTAGGGGCCAAAATGCCCTAATTAAAATAATTGTAAAAAAATACATTTTAATTTAAAAAACTATGTTTCAAAATATTTGACACTTTAAATTTTTTTAAGTAAATTAAGAAAACATAAAATTAAGGCTTAAATATAATTTTTTATCCCTATAATCTAGTATTTTTTATTTTTTTAGTTCTTAAAAATGTGATTGTTTTGTTTTACTTCCTTATAGTACTTTAGAAAACACTTTTTTCACAGTTCAATTTTTGTATATTCAAAGCATTATCTAATGTGTTTCAAGGACGAAAAATAAAACATACACATTTTGTAATAACTAAAACAAAAAAAAATACTAAATTACAAGAACGAAAATGTTTTTAAACCTAAAAGGTTTAAATATGTTTTTAGTCATTCAAAGTTGAATCATTTTCTTTTTAATCTTTCAAATTCAAAGTTATTTTATTTAGTCTTTGAAATTCACAAAATACTCTTTTAATTCTTCGCACAAGCAAAAAATGGAATAAGAAATTTGCAATTTGTTACCACTTTTGACCCTGAAAATTTAATTTTCTATTCTATATTTTAAAGTACACTTCTAATGATTAAAAACGACCATAATCAAATTAATAAAAAATAAAAATTCATTATTAAAAATTCATTAACCACTTTAAAAACTATCTAAATTTTCTTATTGACTTGATTTTGACATTTTCAGACCCCATCAAATCATACTCATTATTCATTCAAGTCGATGCTTCCATTTAATTAACTTACTGACTTTTATTTTTATGATAATTGGATGGATTGATTAGATTTATATATGAATACATTGAATATGATCAGTAGATAAATAGGTTATTATTAATAACCAGAATAAGACGAAAAAGGTATCATTAGATACGTGAATGTAAAATTTAACTAATTTATGTTACCTTCTGTTTTGGAATAGAAAAATTAGAGATAAGGGTTGAAGTTCAAGATAAGAAAAGTTTTAGATTCTTCATAAATAAATAAAAAATCCATAAAAAGGAAGCATTTAGACTAAAAAATATTTATGAAATATTTATATTTACTTCAATTTAAAGTGAGTAAGTGAGAGTTAAAACAACAATAATAATATACATACCTCAAATTATTTTTTATGAGCAATTCTATTTACAAAGAGTAATCTATGATCAAATTTTGCTCTTCTCCTTCTATTTACAAAGCGTGTAAATAGGTCAATTTATAAATTGCTTGTCTAGTTTAAAAATTTATTCGAGTAAAATATAATTGTCCGAAGAAAGTATTTATTTTGCTAAGTTGTAGTGTTTTCCTTTTTAAATGCCGACGTTTAAGCCTATAAAATTCCAACTATTTGTTTTTTTTTCATTTTTAATTACTTGTTTTGTTAAAAAAAAAAAATCTTTTACTCTCTTTATATTTCGAAATCCTTAACACTTTCTCACTCTCATTAAACATGATTTCTTCATGATATTAAAATATAAAAAAATTAAGTTTTAATCCTTTTCCTCTCTATAAATTAGAATAGATATGCTCCATGAGAGTGATTTTAAGAATTATTCTTTAACAATAACGTTTTTAGTAGTTTTTTCTTTTTCTTAACTTTTCTATCTTTATCAATCTAAACTTTTTTAATTTATTTCAATATTTTTTAAAAAAATTATTAATAATTAAAAATAACCTTGTACCATATTATAAATTGTTTATCATAAATCTAATATATTTTTTATATTTATTTTAATTATAAGATAATTTATATATTCTAAAAAGTTTTTCTTATATCTTGAAGTTGTTATCGCTCTCGTTAGGACACATGTCATATCATAAATATCACATATCGAACTTTTTTTTATCATTTAAATATACTTATTAATTTAATTTTAAATTAAATTTGATTTTTTTTATAGTAAAAAAATAATTATGTCAAAAAAAAAACTTTCAATTATGTCAATTTATCTATTGTAAGTTTCAAATAAATTATAGGCTTAAAAATATCTATTATAAATTTTAGTTATAACCTAATTCGTATATTCAAAAAATATTTATTTATTATAAATTAGTTATAAAAAATAAAAATTACCCTATTCATTACTCATACTAAGATAATTAGCTATGTATAATTAATAATTAATATATCAATTAAATCGACACATATTATTATCAAACACTTTCAACTCGACTAATTAACTCATCCAACTTTTAAATTTTAACTAATCTATTCGTTAAATTTGAAACCCTATACAAGATGCATATAATCCATCTCACTCCATGTGCAATATTAGTAAGTCTTTGTTAGTGTGGTCTTAAGTACGTACATATATAGTCGTGGTGCATGTGATTATGTATCTTGTATGGCGCCATTTCTTTTTATCTCTAGGCAAAAAAACAAAACATTTATTTTCAATCAATAATTTCGTTGTTCTTAGTTAAATAAAATCGGCATGTGTGGTAGAGATTTTCGTGATTTCTTCCCTTTTACTTTTCCATTTGTTGACTCACACTGTGTATATTGAGATTTGAAAATAAATATAAATTTCTTAAATAAGTGCCATTGTATTAAGTTTGATTTACAAAATTGTCGATAAGTCAATTTTTAACTAAAAATATTAAATTAACTAAATTAATTAAAAGAACTTAATAAATGCAAATGTACATGTTATAACATATTTATATATTTTAAAAAATGTTTTTATTTTTATTTTGTTGATAACAATATATTTTTAGTATAATTTTTATGTTTTATAATTAATTTTAATCTCTTGTAATTTTTAATTAAACATTAAAGGTTATTAAGAATTAAAAGGATAATTTAATATTAAAATATTAAATAAATGAATCTTTTATTAAATATTAAGGATAAAAATAAAAATTAAATAATAAGGTATAAGGTATAAGCTCAAACACTATTTCAAGTAATATATGAAAGGTCCCTATAAGTTAATGAAATAAACTCCTAAAATGACCTCACAGACACACTTTAAAATTATCCTTTATGAAACGATACATTCCCATTGACTTCATGAAAAAATGAGGTTAGCTTTGCCTTTGGGGTTTCTTGTTGCTTTAGGTTAGCATTAGCGAGAAGACTTGTAAACAGATCATTGCCGATGCTTTGCTATCAAGGAGTATATATTCTTTTAAGTTTTAATCTCATTCTCATGCATTTAAAATATAGGAATAGTATACCAAAAGTAAATAAATATAGGAATAGATTCAAACCAATACACCCCAAAAGATTGCAAGAAAAATATATTCTGAGTTATATTGTATGGTTGAATTTATTTATTTTAAACGTATACATATACTCAATTTGTCATTGAAAATTTTACCAAGCGTGTATATCACATAATTGTTTCTGTTTAATTGATGATTTTGAGTTAGAGCTTAAATATATAATTGTGTTAAATATAAATAAAAAATTCATCATCTATAATAATCTTATTCAATTCAAATGAAATCATCTCAAATAAAAATAACTTGCGGCTTCATACTAAAAACTAAAACTACTATTGGAAGTGATTTATAAGATTTTTTTTAACAAAAAAAGCCTTCTTTTGCATGTGTTTGTTCATCTAAATTTGGCAAGTGATGGAAGGATAGCTACACATATACATGTGAGTTGAAAACAATAGAATTGGATATTTTCAGAGGTCTGTTTTTGTTTGGAGCTATGCAATTCCATCACATATAATGGCCAATAATTTGAACGTGATGGGCCATTCCAATAATTGGGTGGCCTAAATTTTTTGGTCCCCCACCTTTCTTTTCTTGTGGAAGTGGAGAATGTTACTTTGAACGATTAATATCATAGAGAAAACACTGTGTATTAAGAAAATAACTAAACTCAGATAATAAACATGAATGGAAAAACATGCTTATAACAAACATATGGAAGATTTTTCTGCACCATTTTGGGTATCTTAATTTTCTTTGTTCATGGTTAAGGCGGGGACTAAGGTAGTTGGAAAAAGTGCAATTTGATTTATGATATCTAATTGAATATTTATTGTTTTGTAAATTAACGATGCATTGCACAGTCACACAGAACCTCATACTATATTTGATACGTGTCCTAACTCACGTGTTTCATACAATGATTAAACCGCCCATATTTGACTAATTTCAACTATTGCATTTATTAACTATTTACTTTTCCAGGAAACATATCAGAAGGTTAAACATTAGTAGTAGTACTGCAGTTGCTTTAGACTTGTTTATGGAGCATTATTATTATTAGAATTTAATTATTGTGCGTATTTGTTGTTGTTTTGAAAGTTGAAATAGTACTAAGTAATAAAGTAAATGTGTTCATAATTAAAGTAGGTGTTTATAATCTTTGTGAAAGACCAAATTTTAATAATCTTTATATTTATATTATATTGAGGATTAATTTCATAACTTTCAATTATATAAATATTTTATTTAAAAAAAAACACAGTTTATAGAGAAGTGGAAAAAAATACTGCTTGATTAAAAGATAATATAAAAGACAAAAATAAATATATGTTTGGTTAAAATTATTTGTTTTTATTATTTTTAGGTAATTTTAAAAAATAATCACCGTTGAGGAAAATATTCGTTTATCTAAATAAACAATAAAATTATGAATTTTATTAATTTACATAACAACAAATTTAGTTCTCTCTCCAAATTCAATTACTAATAAATGTCCAAAATTTATTTAATTAATCAATTCAATGAATTTGCCTCGGAAAAATTAAGTGAATTTTCTTTTGACACAATTGATTAGTTGATTAAATGAAACATAATTTTTTTACATGATTTATTATCTTTTTATTCTGAAACTTTTTCATATTATACCTTTTTTTTATCTCTAATTAAAGTTTGGCCACAACGTTAACTATGGTGTAATAGCATCATTCACTACCCAATGATTTGCAGCATATTTATAGGGTTTGACATAATGGTCACATATATTTTTTTATAAAGTATGTTTTTATTTTCTAATAAATTAATTTGATGTCATCAATTGATATGAATAAATGTTGACCTAAAAACACATTTTACTTAAGAAAATTATAAGTAATTGTCTTTTCAAACTCTTCAATAGCATAATTACTAAACTACCAACATTGTTGTTACATTACCAAATTACCTATTCACTCTCTTATCTTATTTTTTTTGTTCATTTTGATCTTTTATATTTTAGAAAGTTCATATTAGTCATTTATCTTTTCAAAATGGTTTTTTGTTAGTTTAAAAATAAGATCATTAATAATATTTAGATACTTATGGTTTTTTAGTTGCAATAAAATGAAAAAAATTGAAAATCTCAAAACCTAATATTCTTTCCCAATTTTGAAATTCAAATCTCAATCAATCTAGTGACTTCTTCCCTAACTCTCACTCATTCAATTCAATTCTCTTTTGTGATGTGAGTTCAAATCAGGAACTCAGGCAACACGAAGAAGGTCAAAGAGAGAGGATGATTTTGTATATGAACATCTTGTTATATGAAGTGGAGGTGACGACATTCACGGCGACAACGCACGAGGTGGGGGTGGCGATGTTCGCAATGACAAGCAGAGGTAACATGAAGAAGATCAAAATGACGATTTGTGAGGTTTGAGAACAATTTTTTTGGAACCATGGGTAAAACTGGTGACATTCATGACTACAACACTTGCAACAGTGATGTTTGTGACAACAACGAGACAAAGTGTGAAGATCGGAGGAAGTGGAAGAAAGTGACAAATGTGTCAAGGGATCTGGAGGAAGGGTTCAATATTAGGATTGAGAAATTAGGGCAAATGATGGATGCCATGGCTGTGGAGAAGCATGTTGGTTTGGCTTCTAAAGGAGGAAGAAGAGAGAAACTAGGAAATATACATTTTATAGCATTTTTTAGCCGCTGATATTTTTATATTTTTAACGGAGTCAAATTTAAATGGATGGAAGAACCGTTTCAAATATAGAGGATAAAATATTAAAATAAACTTTTTAAAAGATAAAGAACTAAATTGGACAAAAAAAAGATAAGAGACTAAATAAATCATCTAGCCTTATTACATCATCATTTAGTTAAACATTATTATTTGATCGGAAAAAACTAAAAGTGATAATTGAGAAAAAATTTAAGAAACTATTTGTCAGTCAAAATTTAGATTAAAGACTAAAATAAAAAAATTAAAAATAATTTAGAAACCATAAAGATAATAATTTTTTTTTTATATAAAAAGGTATACTTATACAATTATACTTATGTTAAAGGAAAAAATATTGGTGGATACAAAACTTTAGTAAATATCGATAGAGATTAATATATATATATATATATATATATATATATATATATAAAATAGGTAATATGATATAAAAAGATAAAAATAGAGAAAAATAATAGATATTGATAGAATATTTGATATAAAATTAAAATTGATTAATTTTATTCATTTTTTATACCTTAATTATTTTCTGGTGTCTCATTAATTTAAATATATTAATAATTATGAATCTAATTAATTATTATTAAAAATTAGAAGAATACGAATTTAATTAAAATGGATGATAATATAATTTTTTTACAATGTTATCTAATCATTCATTATCACATATTATAGATTTTTTTTAATGTTTTGAGGATGATTTTAATTAATTAATAATGTAAAACCTTTATACTAATAATACATCAAAATAAAACTTTATAACAAACAATTTATAATAACTTATGAATTATACTTAATCTCTAGTTAAATTTTTGATATTTTTATATTATCATCTGATCATATATTATCATATTAATAAAACTATAAATTTTGTATATTAATTGTTTTAAAATTAGTAATTTCTAAATAATTAATAGGAATATTTTTTTTTTCCTAATAATATAATTAACATTAATAAATAATTGACTTTAATTACGGAATTTGAGTATAATATCACTCATTGTCTCATATCTACCTGTTGGTATAATTTTTTCATTTTTTTATTTATTTTGACGATGAAAATTAACGTAATTAAGGATTACTATCAAGGGTGAAGTGACGTATATTTAGGTGCTCCTATCATTCATTGTTCTTCCCATAAATGAAGTTGCTAACTTGGAAAGTGTAATAAAAAGCATAATGGAATTGGGACAGCCACCCTCCTAATTTAATTCATCAATCATTTTAATCTTATAACTAATAATAATTTATTAGGCAAGATAAAAAGTGGTACCCCCAAACCAATGTTCTTTATAGAAAGAGGTGAAATGAAGGAAGAAGAAAAACTGTTTTTGACAGCGTTTGATACTGGACATAACGTGTACTCCGTAGTTATATAAAAGTAGAAACGAGGTTAGTTTTTGGTTGAACTGGTTGGAAGCAACAACCTTTGAAATTCCAACACAACCAACAAACAACCCGAAAAGAAGAAACACCTTTGAAAAAAATAAAATAAAAAACCTTTTAGAGAGAGAAACATAAGAGACGTGAACCAAGGCTCTTTTTTTCTTTTACCCCAGCTCGTTTTGCTTCTTCCTTCCTTCGTTATCCAATCACCAATTCCAAATATATCTCTCTTTCTCTCTCTACAGTTTTTTTTCTCTCTCTCTCTCTCTCTAGCTTTCGGTTTTCTCTCTCTTCAGATCTCTTTCCTGTTTCTCCGGCGGTTTTCGGAACACCCCTCTTTCTCAATCATCTATCTTCAATCATGTCTTACATTTTATAACCGTAAAATTTCATTTTTCTTTTTTCAAAATTTGTGTAATTAGTTGATTCATTTATTATTTCATTTGTTAATAGAGAATAATAAAAACAAAAATAATTGATCGTGGTCTGGAGAAAAAAAAACCAACTATTTTTTGTCTTCTTTGTCCTTTGTGGTGTTTTGGAACAAAACCCCCAAAAAAATTATTTTTTGATTTGGGGTGGTTGTTATTTCTGGTGGGTGTGATTGCAAATTTGAAGGTTGGTTTTTTGTGTGAGGTTGTGGTTGTGGATGGTGGAAGAGGGTGAAGAAGTGGTGGTGGTGGATTGAAAAGGGAGGGAAGTTGGTGGGGGGGGGGGGTTATGATTGAAGTTGAATTTGAGGAATCGTTGATTATTATTGTGTTGTGGGTTGGTGCTATTTTGGTGTATTTGGTGATGGGGATGAGGAATGATGCACAGAAGCAACAGCTTCTTCATCAGGGTAATGGTGGTGGTGGTGGCAGAACCAACGGCTTCATTCCAAGTTCTTTCCGTGCTCTCTCTAGCTACCTCAGAATTGTTTCCTCTGGTGCTTCCACTGTTGCACGTTCTGCTGCATCGGTTGCATCATCGATTGTGGAGAGGGATGATGACCCTGACCATGATCAGGTATGTGTCAGTTTTTTTAATTTATTGGATTCGGGAATAGTTGCGTCTTTGGTCATCATGGTGAACTTGTGGTTTGTATTGATTTAAATTTTGAAGGCGGTTGGTTGCATTTATAGGGTGTTTATTTTTGGTTTAAGTATGATTATTTATAGGGTGCTTGTTTTTTGGTTTAAGCATAATTATTTAATTAACTCCTAAGTTTGTGATTGAGAGTTTGAGACAAAATCTTGATTATGTATCCTGCTGAATGGTTGTGATTTCTTCTGATGATAGGTTTTAATTTTTACGCGTTGAATCTAGTATAGTTGCTGTTAGTTCATACTCAGTAATTTAGGCACAGTACAAAATCCTATTCTTGAATTTGTCGCGTTCCATTGATACTGCGGGGAATTGCATAGAAATGCGGCTGATGTGCCCCCAAAAAAAAGCTTTGATGATGCGGTCAAAATTGCAGTTGTGAAGCATTTTTTAAAACCAAGAATTTATGTGTGATTTGGGGATAAGAATGCCATTGCTTAGCCATCTTAGCTTACCGAGTGAGTGCGTTTGCTAAGTTAACGCCTTCCAGTTTGTGAAGTTTTTGAGCATGCTTGTGTTGTTTATTTTGCAAAGGTGCTTTATAGAATGGAATGTTTTGAAAAATGTTAACATTTAGATGCGGGCTATACTTTATATTCATAAGCACAGGTGTGTAACCCTCAGGTTAGTAGTAGTCGTTAGGCATCCCTTCTTAAATTTGGTTTGAACCCCTGCTATAGTGGGTAAAGTTTGAGGCCAACCATGTTGGGTATATGCTGGCTGTATTTAAAAAAAGTAGTTTAATGCATTCTTGCAATTTGGATATGCTGGTGTCTGGACACTTTAATATCAAACAATTTGGTGGTTTGGGTTCTTTTTAGGTTTCTAGTTTATAATTCCGCTAGTCTCTTTCCTGCTTGTCTCTTGGATAATTTGGTGTTATGAAGGTTTTTAGTTGTCACTTAAGATTTTATTCATTTTGGCTAGAAATATGGAATATTTGTGTTTGAGGATCCTGTGTTTAAGGAATAATAACTACTCTTTTTGGATACGAGCGGAGGCATATCATGCGACATAATGTTGTTAATTAAAAATTGGCCAAAAATTATTTTATAATTTTATTTTTGGTCTTCTGAGCTATTAGCAATGTATCATTTTATTGGTTGGAATGTTGAACTTCTAACATATTTTGTTGGATTTGGATCTGGTATGGTTACTTGAGTATAAAGTTTCATAAGGCTTAAAATATTTTCTGGGTCACCAAATTGTACCTTATCATGGGTATCCCTATTAATTTTCATTAACTTATTTTCTTTGAAGTGTCCTCTATGCCTCTTTCTGTTTCTTGGTAGTTAAATTAACCATGTGGTTGTTAGGTAGTCAATAGGAAGTCTGTTTTGGAAATAAATATTTTTCTTTACTTCAGTGGCAAAACATCGTTGAAGGGTTAGAAATTCATGTGAAAAATAAGGGATACAGAGAATCGCATGTATGATTTTAATGGACACATTAATTGATGTGAAACTAAAAGTTGAATATCATTTGGAATGCTGGAGTGCCTTTATATTTCTCTCTCTTGATAATCGAATTAATAGACTTCTGTATATGACAACAATCCCCTTTTTTTAGGTGGATGTGTGAACTTATAAATTATAGGTTTCTGCAATCAAATTCACTGCGCTTATTAATTATTCCTTCAAATCAGGTTATTTGATGAATTTTCCTATCAAGATGCATTATTTGTTGTAAGGGCACTGTTAAGTTGAAAAGTTTGAGCTTTCGTTTGAGTTTCTAGTGAATTGATGTCCATTGCTTACATAGACATCAAGTTCTTAGTATAGCATTTTCTTCACAAAGCTAGGTTTGGTTTGTTGTTTGGCATCTGAGATTTATTTTTCTTTTCTTACTGAATAATTAATACTTTATTCTATTTACATTTTTAAAATTTTATTCAGAACTGGTGATTCATTTTCAATCTTAAATTTATATAGGTTATCTGGGCTGGGTTTGACAAGTTAGAGAGTAAGGGTGAAGTTATTCAACAAGTACTTCTGCTTGGTTATCGATCTGGATTCCAGGTTTGGCATGTCGATGAATCAAACAATGTTCGAGACCTGGTTTCCAGACATGATGGTCCTGTTTCTTTTATGCAAATGGTACCTAATCCAATTGCGTCTAAGAAATCAGAAGACAAGTATGCAAACAGCCGCCAGCTGTTGGTAGTTTGTACTGATGGGTTCTTTGCTGGAAGTAACAATGTTCAGGATGGGTCGACCACCCCTTACAATGGAAGCACTTCAAACTCCCATGACCAAATAAATGGAAGCTATCTGCCAACTACCGTTCGGTTTTATTCTATGAAATCCCAATCTTACGTTCATGTACTGAAGTTTAGATCAGTTGTTTATTCTGTGAGGTGCAGTTCCCGTGTAGTTGTGGTTTCTCAGTCCACTCAGGTATACTTTTAAATAAGTTTACCAATTACGTTTAGTAAGTGCTTTCTTTGAATTTTTAACGGAGTCATTCTTTTGCAGATACACTGTTTTGATGCTACCACATTAGAAAGGGAATATACTTTACTTACCAATCCTATAGTAATGAGTTGCCCTGGTTCCGGAGGCATAGGTTATGGACCACTTGCTGTGGGACCAAGATGGCTTGCTTATAGTGGAAGTCCAGTTGCAATCTCCAATTCAGGACATGTGTGTCCACAACAGTTGACACCTTCTGCAAGCTTTCCTGGTTTTTCTTCTAATGGGAGCTTGATTGCACATTATGCCAAAGAGTCCAGCAAGCATCTTGCTTCTGGGATTGTGACCCTTGGAGACATGGGGTATAAGAAACTTTCCAGATATTGCTCTGATAGCAATGGTTCATTACAATCTGTAAATTCTGGCTCTAAGGGCAATGGAACTATTAATGGCCATTCAACAGATGCAGATAACATTGGAATGGTGAAATGTTGTTCTTGATTTTGTGCTAACTTATACAATATTTTATATTGCACTTGAATATTTTATTTTGTGGCTCAATTAGATATGATAAATTAGTGTATCTTAGGTTGTACTTGGTTGGTTGAGATGGTACTTAGCATTATATTGTTAATTAAATTGTATCCACTTTCTTTCTGCATTCTACGTTCAAATATTGTTTCTATCAGAGTAATGTCTTTCTAAACATAAGTTTTTTGCAATTACTTGTGAGTCCTACATTTTGTTTTATCTCAGGTTATGTTTCATTATTGTTGCCATTGTTGCATTTCTTTGTGTTTACATAGGATAACTTTGTTTTTGCTCTCTTTCAGGTTATTGTTAAAGATATTGTCTCAAAAAATGTTATTGCGCAATTCTGGGCCCACAAGAGTCCTATTTCAGCATTGTGCTTCGATCCTAGTGGCACCATTTTAGTGACAGCTTCCATTCAAGGTCATAATATAAATGTTTTCAAGATAATGCCTGCAAGTGAGAATTTGTCAGCATCTGTTACTGGTCCTTCTTATGTTCATTTGTATAGGTTGCAACGTGGCTTTACAAATGCGGTAAGTGCCTATTCATTACCACTTGTTCTTGGGTTTAATACATAATCATTGTCTTTTTTCACAATATATATCTACAAGCAACATGGACCCCTCAATCTGTATTGGACTTTTCAGGTTATACAAGATATCAGTTTCAGTGATGACAGCAAGTGGATTATGATTAGTTCTTCAAGGGGAACTAGCCATCTATTTGCCATAAATCCTCAAGGAGGACATGTAAATATTCAGTCCTTTGATGATAGTTTTACGGCAAAAGATAGTGGATTAGGCACTACAACTAATCATGCAGTTCATCGGTCTCATAGTTCGGCTATGCAAATGCCTAAACAGCAGAGCCTATTTGTTACTGGCCCTCCAATCACACTTTCTGTCGTAAGCAGAATTAGGAATGGTGCTAATGGCTGGAGAGGCACCGTAAGCGGTGCTGCTGCAGCTGCAACTGGTAGGAAAAATGCCCTTTCTGGGGCCATTGCTTCATCTTTCCGTAACTATAATGGCAATGAAGGGAACTTTTCTAAGCCAAAGTATCAGCTGTTGGTCTTTTCACCCTCTGGTTCCATGGTGCAATATGCTCTGAGGACAATAACTGGTCAAGATTCAGCTGTTGTTTCTGGATTGTCCCCTACTTATGAATCCATTCCACAGGCTGATACAAGATTAGTAGTTGAGGCCATCCATAAATGGAATATATGTCAGAGTCATAGTCGGAGAGAGCGAGAAGATAATGTAGACATATATGGTGAGAATGGAATTTCAGACGTTAATAAAATATATCCAGAGGAAGTGAGGGAGGAGAAAAACACTAGCCCGAAAATCAAGAATGGAGTTATGAAAGTGAATTCTTGTCTTGAGGAGGAGCATCATTTGTATATTTCAGAAGCTGAACTGCAAATGCATCAAGCTCAGACTTCATTGTGGGCAAAGCCAGAGGTATATTATTATTAATAATTTAGAGTCAGAAAAAACTAAGCTTTTAGTCTCTTATGTTATGCCCTATAGTTTATATTTACATGCACAATTGTTTTGCCAACCAGATATATTTTCATTCAATGTTGCAAGAATCTACCATAATGGATGAAGAAGCAGCTGCTTCAGGAGGTGAATTTGAGATTGAACGGATGCCAACTTGCATGATCGAAGCTAGATCAAAAGACTTGCTTCCGATTTTCAACTATATTCAGACTCCAAAAGTACCACAAACAAGGTTTGATGACAACTTAATTCAATTTTAGAGTATGTAGTTTTTAAGACTTGACATTTGACAAAAATTTCCTTAGGCTTTGTTTGGGAGAGATTTTGGAGGGGAAGGGAGGGAAGGGAAAGGTTTAGGTAAAGAGATCTCCTTGTTTGAGAGTTTTAATTTTTGAGGGAAAGGATTTGAGGATTTTTAAAACTCCTCTGAAATCCTCCGAAGCCTAAAAATTGTTGTCCCCTTATTTGGGGGGTTTTTAGAAGGAAAAGTAATAAATTACTATCCTATCCCATCCAGTGTTAATAAAATTACTATCTTATCCCAGCCGGTGTTAATAAAACACCAAAATACAAAGCACTGAATCACAATTCAATGACAAAATTGTAAAAATATTTTATTAACTCTCCATTTTCTTCTCTTAATATATTTTTAACTCCCAAACAAGGATGAAGGAACTTCCCTCATTTTCCTCCCTTTCCTTCCCCTCCCTTCCCCTTGAATCTCTTTCCTTCCCTTCCCCTCCTAACTCACAAACAAAGCCTTAGACTTTTTTTCCTGCTTTAATATATTCTTGAATTTTCCCCTCTAATATATTCTTGAATTTTCCCCTTGTTTTCTTGGAGATAGCTTGCTTAATTATGATATTGAAAAGTTATGATTGTGTTACAGGACTCCTGCTGTGGATAGCAAGACAAATGAACAGCTGTTGCATCGCAGTGCTACGCCGGCCAGAAACGGCAGGATATCACCCAGGACTATTTTGGAATCTCCTGAGAGTGTGACTAATGGTGATGCTGTTTCTGAATTTAGAAGTGGAATTGAAGGACCTGAGTGGGATAATCATTTGGTGCCATCTGAAACTGTGAACTTTGTAAATAACAATGACACCTTTAGACCAAATACTCAGCATGAGATTGTAAATAATAGAATGGAGCACTTAAACACCGGGGCTCATCTCATGTATGTAAATAGTGACAGAAAGCCTGAAAAGGAATAATCATTTTGAAGAAAATGGAGATGAATTTGATTGGAGGTAATTTGTTTGCATCTGATTTACAAATGTTTAAAGTTTCTTGGTATAATTTTCTTCAACACAAATATTCATTTGTAATTCTTGTATTAGCATATAATGCTTCTAGGGGTAACCACAAAAAAAAAAAAAAAAGAGCCTAGGATACATTAAAATAATAAAGAAAAGGACAACAAAGTTCTTATCGAGGTTATCACTGGTATTTTTTATTAGCTGTGTATAGGCATAGGCATTGTGCTTGTACAAGAATTGTTCATCAATCATATATGTGTGGAACTGTTGGATATATTTACTTATTAATATGGATTAATGTATATACATTTGTGATTGGTCTATAGTTAATTGTATTTGTATTTGCCCTTCTCCTTTCCACCTTTAAATCAGGCATGGGAATATTGTTTCATTTGGCACTGGAGGATTAATTAACACTGTTAATATAATATGGTTGGAGAGGTAGAGAAAGCTTGAGGAGTATAGCTTTACTACAGCAAAATTGTGGATACTACGATGGGTTTCTTTGTCTGTTGATATTGTAAATAAGAGACAGATGTATATCTATAATTAGTTTTTAATGTGTAAATAATAGAATCACTTTGTATCTTCCTCCCTTTTTTATTCTATTAATTAAATTGATTTCCCAATCATCCTGCATTATCATTATTATTATTTGTAGGAAGACAAGTATATAATAAAAGATTATAGGCACTAAATCCTTGTAATTTGTAAACTCAATTTTTCATTAAACTAGTTGTTAGGAAGATAAAAGTATATAATAAAAGATATTATAGGCACCAAATCCTTGTAATTTGTAAACTCAACCTTTCCTTAAGGCTTAAACTAGTTATTTTTTCTTTTTGGCAAAGAAGTTCATGTTAAATATTTAAAGTTTAAATATCCAACTATACGGATGCTTTACTTTTACAATAAAATGAAGGCAAATATTTAAAGTCTTTTTGAGAGCAAATTACACTCACATCCTTGAGGTTAGTGTTTATTACCCTCAACTTAACTCTTTTTTTTTTTTTTTTTATTATACACAAGATTCTCTTGTTTTTTTTACTATTCATTACACTGTAACCTCCTGACTGTAGAAAAAGGAGAAAGAAATGAGGATCTAGTGACATTGTCATCATGTCGTCGACCTCGATAAAGGTGACATTGTTGTACTTGACAAAACAACTGTCACGTTGCAAAATGCCATAGCAGGAAGTGAAGCAGATGTTGTCGAACTAATTGATCGCATGTGACACACAGCAAGAACATTGATCATTAGTAAAGTTGCCGCAACACTGGAAGAGGTTGTAGACGGTGTCAGAGGTGGCAAGAACAATGAAGTTGTTGTGGTTGACAAAAACGACGGAGTTGACGAGGGAGACGAGGAGCGAGTTGATGATATTTTCGTAGGCGAAACTCGGGATGAACTTGGGTTAAGAGTATACTTGCACGAGAGTGATAGGGGTGCTTAAGGCATTTCACAAAAAATTAACACCGTTAGTAATAGTGATAGGGGAGATAAAAGAAATGCAATTTTAGAGAGGAAGTATAAGTGTAATAAGCGTTAATTTCAGGAGGTTAGGCCTAAATTTTTTTTTTCATCTCAAATGAAAAGATGCTAAGTTAAAAATCTTAATCAGTGCCCCCCTCTAGATTTTATATAACTAGTAAATTGAAGAATACTTTACAAAACGCAGCATCATATATCGTTTTCATAAATTTCATTTTCACTCAATAACAATAAGAAGATTATTATACCTCTAAAATAGCGTTCAATATTTAGAGGGTGTATCCTTGGGGATAAGAAGATCAATACTTGATAAGGTAACGATTGATTGGGTCACGCAAAAATATTAGATGTGATGTGACCAATAATGATAGTTCGAACTTCGAAGTAGTTGATGAAGGAAAATATCATTATGTACGAAAAAAAATAAAGAAACTGTTAAAAAGTATCTTAATAATACTAGTTAAAAAATAAAAAAAGTTATTAATATACATACTGTAGTTTTTTTTAAAAAAATTTATTTGTTATTTTTTATCATTAATATATTTAAAGTACCCATAACCCATTTGTCCAACTAAGGAAACAAATTGTCGTTTAAGAGTTGTAGAAGGATCTTAGGTTTGATTAGTAGTTTTTGAACAAAAATTAAACATGAAATGAAAGTTTTGATCAATAGAAAATATCTTTTTAAAATAAAATAAAAAATAACTATTTTCCATCTTGTCCCATTTCTCAGCGCAAGCTTTGATTAGTAGTTTCTGTACAAAAATTAAACAAGAGTTGTAGAAGGATCTCAGCTTTATGTTAATAATGACAATAATCTATTAAAGACCTTAACTTAAAATTTTATGAATTACAGATCTCGATTTTGTTTCGATGACTAATTAAACCCCTCAAATTTAATAATTTAATAGTATCTATCTGTAACACCCCTTACACGCACCGGGTGATTACCGCACTTAAACCGTCATAATTAGACATAATACATCAGAGATTAAGCAGTTTGGAAGCAAAATAACAAAAGGCATCAACAAATGCCATAAGCATACACGCTTTACATTATAATATGGTGATTACCTACATAAGTTCCTGTATCAGTACAAAACTGTACAAAAATAT
>PYAF01001286.1:1436499-1496947 GCA_007407185.1 Glycine tomentella
GCCTTTTATAGGCCCTCAGCCCGAGCTCCCACGCTCCAGGCGTGGCTCCCCACGCCCCAGGCGTGGCGTTCCAGAGAAAATCCACTTTCTGGAGCACTTCCCACGCTCCAGGCGTGGCTCCCACGCCCCCGGCGTGGCTTTCCAGAGAAAATCAACTTTCTGGAGCACTTCCCACGCCCCAGGCGTGGCTCCCCACGCCTCAGGCGTGGCAGTCCAGAAAATCCCATAAATCAGCCTACATCTCTCTTTCTCACGCTTTTCTCTGAATATCCGTAGACATGTTTATAATCCTCAATCATGAGCTTAATCTAAGCTTAATTACATGCTTAAAATGCAAGGCATTACACTATCAATCGGAAAATAAATTAGGTTAGATATGAAGGATGTTTTGTAGATATTATTATATATTTTCATTTTTTTACCTGAATGAGTTATTATATATTATTTTCACACAACAAGTTGATTTTTCAAAAAGTAAATTAGTAAGAAGTGTTTTCAATAAGTCATTAATTTATCATGTAAAATCAATCACATATTTTAATGTATACTATATAGCTAAGATTAATTTACCACACATTCTAAGTTATGTTCAAGGTTTAAGATAAAAATTATTAAAATTAATTCTAGCATAAATCAACTTTTTAATTCTAAAGTTACAACTTGCAAGTTGCAACCCTTATTTTGTGTACTATGTTGTTTCCAGTGAATCTATAATTTGGTGGTTCTTAATAGTATTTTGTTTTTTAATTCTAAAGTTACAACTTGCAAGTTGCAACCCTTATTTTGTGTACTATGTTGTTTCCAATGAATCTATAATTTGGTGGTTCTTAATAGTATTTTGTTTGGTCACACACTATAATTAATTCTTTGTTCGGTAGGCTGTAGCACACTTTTCAATATAAGATTAATTATGATTGATGTTAATTTAAGAGAATTGTTATTTGGTACCAAACCTTTCATTCCACGAATTGCATGAATTCTTTTTTTAACCAATAGCATTATGCAGTTAAGATTTGACGGGATACACCATAATTTAATTTTCAAAATATAACTGTATAGTACAAATCATAGTTGTTGGATGTACACTCAACAGATCGGACAAGTCTAGGCAAGATCTACATAACTTTCTTCTCACTTGATACATACACATGAGAAGTCTATTCCTTTTCACTTGATACATATAAAGGAGAAGTCAAGAAGAAATGAATATTTCTACTCATTCTCAACATAGGAATATCTTGAATTTAATTGACTTGATCGTCAACGTTCTCTTTACAAGTACCTCTATCGTACACAAAAAAATAGATTAGAGATCATACCAACACTAGACGAAGGTGAAGATCGGACTATTCAATCAGTGAACTTGGTAAAAAAATAACCAATATACATCATTCATTGTCTTCTACAAACGAAAACATTTTCGTACTAATTATCATTTCTCTTAATTTAAACAAATATTTTACATTTAGTTAACTATTTAAAGTTAATTTATTTAACTTAAAAATGAAGTAGAAGTTTTGCTTGATAACAATTATTACGTAGTACGTACTAATATTCCAGAGGGGATTTTTTTCTTTCCAAAAACTCTTTAAGAAAATTGATAAAATCGTCCCTGCTTGAAACTCTAGACTTGGCATTTCTTCCGATGCAAGTCATTAATTCTTCAAGGATCTCCCAAAGTAGTCGTTGGTAATGGTTCCCTTGAACCTTTCTTTCATGGTACTACAAGATAACTTGCGCTTAATACAATGGTTTTAATATTTTATTCTTCTTAAATTGTTGGAGTGTGAAGAAATTTAAAAAGAGATTCTAAATTTCTATAAGTTCAAGTTGCAGTAATAACTTCTTGATATGTTAGAAGCGACGAAAGAATCACCACGGGAAACCAAATTGAAAAACCTTGTCTTAGAATGAACCTACCATTCTTTTACTAGTGTTTGCTGTTTTTCTTTCTGTTTTCGGCTTAGGCCATTTCCAGCTTCACATCATGTTGAGAAACTGACGTTTCAATTTCAATCTCCAAAATGTTATCTAGATTCAGTTTCTGCTATCTCTTTTTTTTTAATATAGATTCAGTTACTTAGGTATTTTTAGTGTTATTTTTCAATCAGAATTATATTTTCATCTTGATAACTTATACTTACATTTAATGAAAGGTTTTATTGCACGTAATACCGAGATAAAACTCGAATTCTAATTTGTTCAACATCAATTCTCTAAGATGGAATATTCTAATAAATTATCCTTCAACACGCGCCAACCAAATTTCAATGGTTACAATGACTTTGACACTCTTAGATCCTTAATTTGTTCTACCTAATACTATATTTTGATTTGTTACATCATTTTCAACCAAGAAATCCACCAAAATTTCTCTTTTACTTTTTTAATAATATTTTATACTTTCGTATAATATTACATCACATTTCTTACTTTAAACAATTCAATCAAATTTTTATGCCAACCAAAAAATTCATTAAAGTTTCTCAAACAAATTCCTTTCTTACATTTTTTTTAAGGCCATCTTCCTTCTTTATTTTTTAATATTAATTTGGCATGCTCTAGCACACTTTGCAGGAAGAGCAACCGGTGTTGCCGCAAACAACTTTCAATTGAAACAGGTCCCACTATAATGCTCTCCAATGGGTTATAATTCCACTTTGATATGCTATTATTATACATGTCAAAAGTAGCAACTCCCGGTAGAGTAGCTCTTATTGTAGTATTTGCTCATGTGGTATGGAAAATATATTTTTTGGATAAATTCTAACATAATTGTTACCTGTAGTATAATAGATAAGGGATTAAGTTATTATGAGAGTAACTATAACAGAGTTTTCCTCTATTGTTACATTTAATTTTCTTTTTATTTAACGTTTTTAATAATTAATTCATTTTTGACAATAAGATTAAAAGAAAATGAAATATAAGAATTGATGATAGTAACTTTTTTAGAGTTATTCTTAAGAATAACTTAATCCCTCATCAATATAATTTAGCCATGATTCCCATGCTTTGCGTCTACATTAAGGTCTATTCAGTCTTACAAAGTTTTTGATGGTGTGTTTTTAGGTCCAGAGGATGGATTTAGATCATTGGATAATCGGGCCAAATTTTCTAAGGATGAGTTCAGAACATAATTAAAAAACAGTACAAAAAAATCCTTAAATTTTATTTTTCTCATCAATTTCTACTAACTTGTCTTGGTAATTTGTTGGTCATGAGTTTGAATCCGAAAACAGCATCTTTGCAAATGCAAGGATAAAGTTGCGTACAATATTATTCTCCCTTACCTGCGCATAGCGTGGAGTTTTTATACAATGGGGTAATTTTTTTTAATTTCTACTAACTGTTTAATTAAGCAAATAGTCAAGGGAGTCTAGCTCTTAACTTCCAAACACTATCTTTGATTCCTAAGTATATAAAAAAAGAAGCATATAGCTAGATGGTCACTAGGCCAGACCATCATCCTTGTTGAGTGTAACATTATACAGGGCCAAGCCCAAAGGTTAATACCCCAGTTATTCAGTGAAGGAATTTGTATAAGATGTCCACTTATGTTGTCTAATGAAGTCTTATTACCTATTTAGGTAAACAATAATAATAGAGCCCAAAAATGCTTCGAAAGCTTGTTCTACTAAAAGCCATACCTGCAGTGGTTGAGAAAACAGTAATATAAGGACTTTGCACTTAGGATTACGTGCAAATAAAGTATTTGAAATCATAACCAAGTGTGCTTCTGGAATTTGTGATTCACATGGTCAACCAGGTTTAAGAACTTCTCTGTTTTGGAGTGCAAAATTAGCCACTAAATGGTCAGTTTTTGGCTGCTGTAACTGTCAACAAGAGTGTCTTTAAAGGTTTAAGAGGATAGATATTGAATCTTAGAATGCAAGACCATGGTCTTGTTACTTTATTTATTATACAAAAGAAAAAACATTTTAATTGTGTTTTATGTGATTCAAGATTAATTTATTGATCGATCAATTAGACAGTTAGCTTATTCGATTTTGATTTACATACATTCATACTCTTGTGTAACTAAATATTATCATACATCAATTGTTCAATGTTACATTACTTAATTTCACTTTCAAAAACAAGTTAAACATACAAATCTATGACTATGGGAGATATAAAGTTAATTTAATAGTCGAATAAGAGACTTAAGAATAAAAGGAGAATGAAAAATGAGAGGTCACAAATTTGAATTCTTCCGACTGATATTTTTAACAAATAAATATTTGTGGATAAAAATAAAATCTATAATTACAATAAAGATATGTGATTGAGAGAGATGAGACAATAATAAATATAAAAAGTAAATTAGATTTTTATTTTCTGAATGTAATTTTTTAATATTAGAAGCAATCCATACTTATCAGTTGTTGCCATTTATCTGTTAATACATCAACTTCGAAGTTGATATGGTGATTAATCGGCATTTAATTTCACGTACAATGATGCATGATAAGGTTTGTTAAACATTACTAGTATGTTATCTTTCACGTCTCCTAGTATATTAGAGTATCTCTATTTTTTTATTTCTCATTTTTGAAGCAAATTTAATTTTTATTTACATGTCATTTTAAAATTCTAGCATTAATTCGTTGCCAATAAAGAAATCCTAACATTAGCTATTACGTTTTCAATTATCTACCATCTACTCTTGTATTACAAATTAGAATTCTGAATTTGATGAATGGATAATGATGAAAAGTGAGGATGCCATTCATTCTCATCCTTTTATTATCAATTAAGTATTTTTAACCTTCTCTCTCTCTCTCTTCAATTATCTACCATCTACTCTTGTATTACAAATTAGAATTCTGAATTTGATGAATGGATAGTGATGAAAAGTGATGATGCCATTCATTCTCATCCTTTTAATTACTATCAATTAAGTATTTTTAACACTCTCTCTCTCTCTCTCTCTCTCTCTCCCTCCCAAGAAATGTATTTATCTCTATAACTAATGAAAAATTCTCTCAACCATTTCCAACCATTATCTTTTTATCTTTATCTATACACTTTATTTTCTTAAAAGCCTATACGCTTCATTTCAAAAGTAACTTTATATCACATTTAAATGATCATTCTAAATCTAAATATAATTATATATTAAAAATATTTATTTATTATAAATTTTAATTATAATACCATTTATGTATTTAAAATGATTTATTTATTATAAATTTCAATTATAATATCATTTAGGTGTTTAAAGTTATTTATTTATTTTGAGTTTTAATTATAAAAAATAAATATTCATCTTGTCCAATACACAAGTTAAAATACTGATTCTTGTAAAAGAAATAGAAAGAAATAATGAGATATAAAATATTAAAATAAAAAACAGAAAAATAAAGACATTATGAAACTTTTAACATAAACAAATTTTCATAATTTAATATATTATTACCATAATCGGTAAATAAAACGAAGAAAATAAATTAGAAGATCATCAACTCAACGACATATAGGTGTAAAAAAATTATTTGTCAGACTTTTTGCAACTAAATAATAGAAAATTTGATTGATATAAAATTATGTGTGTCGATATATAATATTACTCTTTAATATATATCTGCATAAGGATTAACATCATGAATTATTTTTTTTATTTGTTTAGTAACGACTGTTTAAAAAAAAATAATGATTTATTTTAAATTTTGTTAGAAAATAAATAAAAATAAGTAAAAATTTCTTCAAAATACTTAAATTTAAATTTAGGAAAAAGTTACTTGAACACTTGTGCACTTTTAATTAAATAATATATTAGCGATCTCTTTCCTTCCAATCTTAAAGTGTGCGTAGGAATTATATTTTAGAAAGAAAGAAATGGGAAGAGAAATATTTTATTTTTAAATTAAGATAGTTATATATTATTTGAAAAAGTAAATAAAATATTAACATAACAACTTTATGGTAATATATCAATTAATTTATTTTATTAAAAAATTATTAAACGAATATTTTTTATTATAAATCTTTACTTGCGTATGTTCCATTTTGGCAAACTTTAGTTGCATTGCTCAATAAATTAGTATCCGGTAGAGCCAAATGTACCAATACCGTGCATGATTGCCCATTTAGCCAATTATGCCAAGCTATAATGATGTTGAATTTTGAATTTTGACTGAGCAAACTAGGTAGCCATGGAGTAAGCAGGTTTTCCCTTCAATGCATGGCTTGCATGGCCAATTGAATCCACAAAATTTGCCAGTAATTGAAGAAATCCCAAGGTTATTTTTTCCAAGTTCTTGTCCTTTTTACTATCTCTTATAAGCTGCCATGTGTAATGTGGCAACAACATGCGAATGGCAGCCTCAACTAATTTCTTGAATTGGACAAGACAGGACTTTCGATATGAAAGCCTAGCATAATGGGCTTTCCTTTCTTGACTTCAAAAACAACACCAGCAGTATCCTTCCTTACGTTTCAATGGGGGTGTCGGTAATTCATGTGGGTCAATATTCAATCCAATTAGTTTGAGCACCTGAATAATCCATCTAATTAGATTACTTTTTTATTTTATATATATGTATAATCTACTCAAATTAAATTAAGAATTTAATTAGTACGTTTTGATAATATATAAGATTTTTGTACTGTCATTTAATTATAGATTACTGCATATAATAAGACTTAATTTTATATAATTCTCTTAAAATTATATGTAAGATGGCTTTTAATTGATCAACAATATAAGTGAAGAAGAAAACTTTGAGACCGTGGATGAACACTGTAAATGGTAAAGACTGAAAAGAGAGAAGAACTACAATCTGGACAATTCATGAAATGTGAGAGATACATGAGTTTTTTTTTTTTTTTTTTTTTCATTTACACACACAACAATTCTAGTGTGCATGTGACAACTGATGTATGATTGTTATAATTTAATAAGTGACACCGAGTTTAAGTCTTAATATATTATATAATTGTGTTAAATATTAATAAAAAGAACTTGACCTGCCACAATAATTTAGTGATTTGATCTAACTTGAATAGCAAAAAATTCAAGTAAAAGACACTCCTAATTTATTATAAAAGTTGACACTTGTTATTGCATTTTTCTTATAATAAAAAGAAAGAAAAAAGGTAAATCTAGTGAATAACTAATATGCACTTGTTCACATAAAAAATCTTGTCCTCATATATATCCAATATTCTATATTCAGCATCACCATTTTATGCAAAAGTTCCGTGACAAAAAAAGTTACGAAGATCAGCAGCAGCTAATCAAATTTTTAAGTAGGAAAACATGGATCCCAGGTTGTTTAATACCAAATAAAACGGTTGGTAAATCACTAAATCGATCCAAGAATTTAAAAATTGCCTAAATTGAAAATTGTAAAATCCAAAAATCTTAAAATCGCATATTTTTTTACCGTTTGATTCGATTTTTTGATCTTATTATAAAAAGTTGAACCAAACCAAATGAACTATATACTATAATTATATTAATTTTTATTGTGATAGTTAATAATAAATATTAAATAATTTATTACTTTTTATTTATTTTATAATTAAGATACATATTTTACTTTGATACATTAAAAAATATGTATTAATATTGTTAAAAATAACATTAAATATCAAGTGAAATATAAATTATTATTATGTTATAAAAAAAGTTGATCATATCATTTTATATTAATGCTAAATAGAAGTTAAGATAATGATTTTTAATTAAAATATGTTAAAAATTTAATAAAAATAAAATTTATTTTAAAATAATATAGTATAATAATTATGTAAGTTTAATTAATAAATTTTAAATTATGATAATAAAATAAAATAAAAACAACCACCAGACTAAATCGAACTAAACCGTAAAAGTTTGATTTGGTTTGGTTTAGATTTAATGATATATTTAAATCAAACCAAACCAAAATAAATTACATCTCTATTTTAATATTTGATTTATATGACTTTTTTAATCTAAAAACCGGATTAAACCGTTCTGCAAATACCCTAGTTCCACTTAGAATACGTTAATGGTAAATAGAAGTGAATGAGTAATGTTATTAAAACATCAAATTAAGAAATATACATAATTAAGAAAGACAGAGATAGATAAGAAAGAGAAATATATCATAAATTATGTAATATGATTGATAGAGATAAAGAAAAAAAGTGAATTTGTAAAAATTGTTTTGTTCTATGTCTGACGTAGAAAAAATTATTCAATGAATAACATTTTTCAAAATGAATTATTAAAATCACACAATATCATCCCTTAAGTTTTAGGCATTCGTACGTTTTAGTACCTTTTTTTTGTTGGTTTTTTAAAGTATAACTGTAGGACAAAACAAGGTTTGTAAGCAAATAAATATTCAATGGTGGCTACTTTTCTTTAGTGAAAGAAATGAAAGATTTTCTGTCTATTACTTAGGGCCATGGTCATACCATTTTCCCTCGTGTCCCACAGATAGAATTGTTGAAAAATGAACTTGAAAATGATGAGACATAATTTCTTGCACCTAATGCAAAATTCAAAATTATACTCCGTACACCATTTAATATTAGAGACAAATCAACAACATTGAATCTGGTGAAATTAATCAGATTCTCTTAATTGCCAATAATCCCCCTTACTAATAAAAGCCTAACAAGGGTTTGAACAACCATATATTTTCATATGCTTCCAAGAGAAAATAGAAGTAACGTTTACTGAATTTTCACTCCAACAACCACATCCTCAACCCCACCTCAGAGAGAGAGAGAGAGAGAGAGAGAGCATTAGTCATTGTCCATATAGAAGTCCTTTTTCTGTCATAGTCCAAACTCCAAATCTGTATACTAAAAAAGCTTCATGTGGAGGCAAAGCCAATACATAAACTATACACCAAACAAACACAAGGTTCAAATTTAATTTTCTCTTCATCCTCAACTTCCCTCCTTCAAAACTAAGCCAGTACACAAAACTTGAACCAAACAACACCCTCCCTATTAGTCCCATGTCTCTTTCTCCTTAACAACCACCTCAGTTCTCACCTCATAAAGATTAAAAAAAAAAAAAATATTAAAGCCTCAAACACCATTGACATGCCTGACCCAAATGCTAAGCAAGGTTAGGTGGAAGATAGCAACCTTAAACACCACCAAGCCTTCCTTTTACACCATAACCTGACAAAGGGTACTTGCAGTTCTCCTCTGCTGTTGAAAATTCAAATGAAATAAGGATAATACCATTTGAAAGAGGAGGAACTCAAGGCCCTTTTATTGTGTTGGTGTTTTCTTCTTTTTGCATTAGGACAACATGCAGCTGCACATATCTCCAAGTTTGAGGCATGTTACTGTGTTTCCAAGCAAAGGGTTCAAGGAGTTTATCAAAGTGAAGGTTGCATTGAGGCGTGTCTCGTATCGGATGCTCTTCTATTCGCTCTTGTTCTTCACTTTTCTTCTCCGGTTTGTGTTTGTTTTAACAGCAGTGGATGGCATTGATGGAGAAAACAAATGCACTACCATAGGTACACTATTAGCTCCTTTTTCTCTGTCACATGCACTCACACACACACACATAAGATCACAATCATATGCAGGCATGGACAGAAAGACACAAACAGGTGCACTAGTGGAAGTGAAACAAGAAGGGTGGATAAGGCTTGAATTTTCCATATTTCAAAGCATATTATTATTTTACAAATTTTGAATTAGCTATTTGGCAGTCCTCGTACAAATCGTCAAAACTTCACCGACCTTTGATTTAAAAAATTTATAATTAATGAGACTTTTGATAAATTAAGGAAACTTGCAAGTTGCAACACACAGCAAAAATGAATATTTATTTGTGTGTTTGTTTTTAAATCTTGGTTGATGTACACGTAAGTTTGTCTATTTGATCAGAAATATCTATCTATCTATATATATCATCTCACCCCACCCACGATAGATCCATGTGGAAACTGTAAATCTGTCATAAGAAAAGATGCATTAGACAAGTTTAAATATATCTAATATATATGTGAGTTTCTTTATATTATCCCTTTTGTCAGAACTGGAATTTATCTATCTTGTATTGTATAAGCAGATAGAATTTGTCAATATTTATTGTCGGGTTAAATCTGACCATTCATTCAAGATTTCCATTTTAAAGTGTAGATAAGGTAAACTTCAGTACAAGTTCACGTGCACACTTGATAGACCTCATGATAGTAAAGATACAATGAAAAAGGATGAACTTCAGAATCAATAAATCATAAATTCTTAACTTTATTTTCTATTAAAAGAAAAATAATCCGACATTTTCAAGCGTGTGCATGATTTTTACAGATAGAAATTACAATTTCAGAAAATATGTTTATTACATGTTATATATGGATTTTGATTAACTTTCAAATCATATTTGTAGGTTGCCTAGGGAAAAAACTAGGACCAAGGATTTTGGGAAGACGGCCTGAATCAACTGTAATCTCCTGAACTCTTCTAACGGATTTTGTGCTATTATTTGACCTTAATTTTCCATTGGTGGCTGAGAATAATGACATGGCTTTTGTTAGGTCCCAGAAGTGATATACCAAACATTAGATGAATCTGTTGGCAAAAATGAACTTCAGGGAAGATCTGATATTCCACAGACCTTAGAAGAGTTCATGACTGAAATGAAGAAAGGTGGATATGATGCCAAGACATTTGCAGTTAAACTTCGAGAAATGGTACAATTCTCCTATTCTTTTCAAATAGAAGAGAACTATTTTAATGCATTTATTACAGTTGTTCAAGCTGAATTCTCCATTAACTATAAAGCTAAACATTTCCTAGGTAACCCTTATGGAGCAAAGGACCAGGATGGCCAAAATCCAAGAATATCTATATCGACATGTAGCATCAAGCAGCATACCAAAACAACTTCACTGCCTTTCCTTGAGTTTGGCCAATGAACACACCAACAACGCAGCGGCACGCCTTCAGCTCCCCTCTGCAGAATTAGTCCCTGCCCTGGTTGACAATTCCTACTTCCACTTTGTCCTTGCCTCAGACAATATGTTGGCTGCATCAGTGGTTGCAACATCGCTTGTTCGCAACTTTTTGAGACCTCAGAAGGTTGTTCTGCATATAATTACAGACAGGAAGACTTATTATCCAATGCAGGCTTGGTTCTCATTGCATTCTTTGTCACCTGCTATAATTGAGGTCAAGGCATTGCACCATTTTGATTGGTTTACAAAGGGAAAGGTACCTGTTTTGGAAGCTATGGAGAAAGACCAAAAGGTGAGGTCACAATTTAGAGGGGGGTCCGCAGCTATAGTTGCAAATACCACTGAGAAGCCAAAAGTTATTGCAGCAAAACTGCAAGCACTTAGTCCCAAGTATAATTCAGTGATGAACCACATCCGGATACATCTCCCAGAGGTAATATATATATATATATATATATATATATATATATATAGCAATTAGCAAGTAAAGCTTTTATGTGATAGCTTATAAGCTGGTAAACCTTTGGTTCCTGTGATGCTTATTGTCATGATGCTTTTTTCATAACAGTTGTTTCCAAGTCTTGACAAGGTGGTCTTCCTTGATGATGACATCGTGGTACAAACTGATCTTTCACCTTTGTGGGACATTGAAATGAATGGAAAAGTAAATGGAGCTGTAGAAACATGCAATGGAGAAGATAAGTTTGTGATGTCAAAGAGGCTGAAGAGCTATTTGAACTTCTCCCACCCTCTAATATCCAAAAATTTTAATCCCAACGAATGTGCCTGGGCCTATGGCATGAACATTTTTGATTTGGAGGCTTGGAGGAAGACCAATATAAGCAATGTTTACCATTATTGGGTTGAACAGGTATTTATATCTTGATTATCTTCCATTCTACCTTAATTATATAATGAAAAAGAAAAAATAAGTCAAATTACTTTAGATATATTTCTAATGTGTCATTAAAATTGGCTTTCCATAAGAGTGATAGTTGATATAATATTGATGTTTCTGGTTTGCTTTATGTAGAATATCAAATCAGACGTGAGTTTGTGGCAGCTAGGGACATTACCTCCTGGTTTGATAGCATTTCATGGTTATGTCCACGTTATTGATCGTTTCTGGCATATGCTGGGATTGGGATATCAGGAAAATACAAGTTTTGCTGATGCTGAGAGTGCTGGTGTCATCCATTTCAATGGCAGGGCAAAGCCATGGCTAGAAATAGCTTTTCCACAACTAAGGAAATTGTGGACAAAGTATGTTGACTTCTCAGATAAGTTCATCAAGAGTTGTCACATTAGGACATCATAGCTTATATCTTGAGATAACACGACCTCATTGATGAGTTGAAGAAATGACATTTGCATCCGAGGGAAAAGGAAAATGAGAGAGTTCTTTCAAGCATCAGGCCTTCCACGACAACAAAGAGACAACAATGATGAGCATGATGCTCCTTTCTTGCTTTGAAAATTTCTTTTTTAACTCTTTCTTCAATTGAAATTCTCACATTCTTTTTCTCTTCAATCCATATTGTAAGTATGAGTATTTGTAGATCATATACCAATACTATATATTAAAACAACACTTTTTTTTTCTTTTTTGGAGAAAACAAACCCGCGAGCTCAAGGTTTTAACAATAAACTTTTGTAAGATAGCGAGAGACCAAAGGACCATTTTACCCAATTTCATTTAAACCAACATATAATACATCAAGCTAACAGCAAAGATTCTTATCATGTAATTCATAATCGACAGTGGCATATTGCAATTTTATGACATTAAATGTTTCATAACTGTGCTGTAGGCAGACTATCAATAACTTAAGGCGTAGTCCTCAAAAGTAATCTGAACTCTCATTCAAAATTGGCGAGTGGTACTATATGTTTGCTTCATACAATGGTCATAGTATTGCACCAAAAATCACTAAGACATGCTCACAATCACAAACATGTTCTACCTACAATTCATGTGAATAGAGATCTTAAAGACCAATGCTTCAGCTCCACTTACTTTTTCCCTGTCACATTGGATACCAATCCCTTGATGAACTTTGCAGACTTGGTTATGGGAGAATTGATAGCCATCAGATTGTACAATACATTCTCAACTTCAACAATAGTTGGCCTGGCCTTGAATGACGAAACCACCTTCAATTCTTCTCCTTCTTCTACAAAAACATTCCATCTTTCTCCACTCACAACCCCATCTCTCGCACACTTAAAAATCACCCCTTTTCTTTTGCTCAAGATCCCTCTCACCTCTAATCCCATAAAAGAATAAACCACTTCAAAAGAATCCACGAAGCCACTCAGATCACCAAAGTTGCTCTCTTCCTCAAATGCCCATTTTGGGTTGAACAAAACCAATGGCTTTGGATAAAAGGCATCACTCACTCTTCTTATCAGTGCCAATTGGGAACTCTCTGGCGCCAAAAATATCGCCACATCCGCAGAATTCAAGATTCTGGGGTCTGTTTTGGTCACTGAAGGAATGTCAATGTGTTCAAAAGTTGAATGAGACTGAAAGGCAACAGTGGCAGATTCTTTCAAGCTAGCATCAGGCCACAGGATTAAGATCTTGATGGGAGAACCTTTTCTTTTGATGGGCATGTCCCCAAAAAAATCAAGGGCAAGTTGAGACAGTGAATCCGGTGAGTCATCAATGACTGGAATTTCAACCCGGAACTTGGGTTGCCTTAGTTTCTTGAATTTGCCTATCAGTTTGGGATTGTTTAGGGGCTTCTCTAAGGTTGCTGAAAGGGATGTTTTGGCCTGAAGTATGGCATCCTCCTTTGTGATAGGTGGCTTAGGGGAAGAAAGTGAGGAATGGATGGAAGTGGATAATGCTTTGAGGGGAACAGTGGAACTTAAAGGGATGCTGAAGCTGTTGCAGTGGTTGTACAGATAATGAGTAGTAGGAAATGGAATTGATGTGATCTGAGTATTGGAGTGTGGAGGTAGACATGATGATAGCTTGCAAATTTGGATAGATTGGAAATGAGTTGTGTGGAGATAGGAAGATGCCATTTAAGGTTTTACAGAGTAGCAAGGTGTTATAGTTCTGATATGAAACAGTTGTTTCAACAAAGCTCTATCTGGATAAGATAGATATTAACATCCACCGTTTGTTCACAACCACACAATAGTTCAACATGCGGTGGAGGATAATATAGCAATAACTTATACACCTACTGCCATGGGAAGTTACAGTGAAGTAAATAAATACAATTTTAACTTCAAATTTTATTAAGTTACAATACACTTGAAAAAAAAATCTCTGCTTTTAACGCGTTGCTTTATTCGCATCTATCTCGTTTGACATTCATTGTTGTAATGGAGAAACTCCCACTAGTCTGAATTTATTCCATTTTTTCCTACTACAAGAATAAATGTGGCTGCTGCAAATTTAAAACTAAATCAGCATTGACGCTTCTACTGTTTCTTTATGGGATAAACAAAAATCGAAAATAGCAAGTTGCGGTGCTTGACCTTTTATTATTATTGTTAATATTATTTTGGTTCTGCCTTTTGGTTATATCAAAAGCAGTAACAACAATTAAAGCCGCTGCGAAGACAGCCAGACAAACTTATTAACATTTACATGCAAATACCAGCCATTACTTCATAATAGTATCAGAAGCCAAATACAGTCAAAGCCACCACTGAATCCAGTTACTTGGAATACTTAGAAGAGAATAACTAAAAAGCTATGGGAAAATGAATACAACTTTTGGGCCAAAATGGAAGCCCAAACAATTGTACAATGCCAACTTAGGCAACTGGTGGACGGAGAACATGATCCTGTGAGGTATCCACGGCGGCCGGAGGCATAAATTGCCACATGGCAACTCCCGGGTAACTGATGAAAGGCACCAACTTGTTGCCGGGGGCTTGGCCTTGTGAAGCAAATGCAGCAGGGATTGCAGGAGGGGGTGGCAAGAAAGCAGGTTGAGCATTCATTGATTTTACCTGCATCTCCAACTTCTCTTTCTCTGCCTTAAGCCTCTGTTTCTCATCACGAAGTTCATTCTTCTCAGCCTGCATAGGAGATAGGAATTTAATAGTATTATCAAAGGTTTACACTTTACAAGATGATTTCCTCACAGCTATGGCAATATACTACAACAACAATAACAACTAAGTCTTATCCCATTAGGAGAGGTTGACTACAAAAGTCAACAAAGCCTTATCCTACTACTGTTATGGCAAATTTTTTTAAGGAAATGAAGTGACCTAGAATAAATACCTCTCAATAAGTCCTTCCATCTTAATAAGAAAATTATTGAATATAAATTGGGGCCTCACCTTTAACTCTTTAATCTTCTCTTGAAGACTCGTATTTGAGTCTTTCAACTTCAGGGCTTCATCCCGCAGCTGTGTTACCATTCGGGCAGCATCAATCAGAATAGCAGCCTTGTCTGTTTTGGGAGGCCTTCCAGGCTCCAAGATGGAGCCCAATTCAACAAACCTATGCAGGTCAATCATATTAGATACATGCCCCAAAACAAATTTACACAAACCTACAAGGAGAGCAGTTATAAACAGAAGGAAGATGGGGACGATTCAAAAGTTTACTTGTCATTAAGCCTATCCCTCCGTAACTTCTCCCGACATGCTTTAGAGCTAGAAGCAGTACTTGAATCAGATTTAGCCCTGCAACAGGAATAAACAAGAGATATGGTATAACTTCATCCAAGAATAAGCATCTGGATTAAACCCAATAATCTTTAACCTTTAGACAGGGAAAGAAGATGTAGGGAGAGTGGCTAAAGAAAACAGGAGAAAAATGTAATATCATACTTAAGCAAAATAACATCATAATGCAATAGGATCTGTCATGGCAAGCTGTTTATTGATGCTGCTAAAATGCTGCCAGTGCTCATCATCATAATTTTAGAAACTTAGTTGAATTGCCATTTTCACTGAAATTATATTACTCCACACCTGTCAGTTAAATCGATGACAAACCTATGACTAGCATAGCATGTCTTTTTAAACTATTGGAAAAATCTACGCTGCCTTCTAGTCTTCAATTGTTACTTCAAAGTTATAAAAAAAAAAAAAAATTAAAAAAAAAAAAATTGGTAGAGTAAATAATCTGAACTCTAAAGTCTAGGCCACACGAGCCAAATAACAGAAATTGAGAAATAAAACCAATAAAATGCTAAGTGAGGATTATGTGTGTTTTTCTTTTAGACCTATGTATCCTCTACCAAAAACTATTCTGTTCAAGCCGAATACAACTACTATGAGCAACAAAAGCTTTTCTAAGTAATTAACACAACTGTATACTAAGTACTCGAACTTGAGACTCATTAAGCTAGACTGATCCATGCACTTGGTGGTTATGTGTTTTTTTTTTCTTTTATAAATTTGAAATTATTAAATTAACGAGAAAGTAAATGTGGGGGGGAAATTGTGCACCTTTTCTTCAAAGCAGGATCTTTGAGGCCATCAGAATCCCCAAGCGAAGCATCAATTTCAACGCTGGAAACAGATAGTATCACCAAAACACAAGTTAGCAATTAAACATGAACAAGTTCAGAACTAAGATTGAAAATTTGAAACAGATACCCTAATTAGGGGAATGAATGAATGAGTAGGTACCTGACATTGGCGGGAGGTGGGGGCCAGGAGAAGGCGGAGGCGGAGACGGCGAAGGAGGCGTCACCGACGGGAATAACGTCGTCGATCAACGGGTAATCGAACAGCCAATTGCTGTTTTCAGGGGAAACCATGGCGCGCCTGCTTCGGATTTTCTCGGAAAATTCTCAATTTTCTTCCCAACCTCTGTGTGTGTGTGTGTGTGTGTGTGTGTGTGTGTGTTTTTATGAACTTTTAATTGGTTAGTTTGTTATTGTTATTGTGAGTGTGATTTGGGAGAAAAATTGAGAAACATTTGGGAATTTGGATTGGAGGAAGTGGTGGAGTGTGGTGGAGGGAGGAGAGCACGTTGGAGGGTAGAGAGCGAGAGAGAGGGTGTTGGGTTCGTTTTGTTGGTTTGTGGATGCGAAAATGGGAATCTATGGCTACGTGTGAACAGTGTAACGGATGTGACCACAATAGAGATATCACTGAACCAATCACACCCCTAAAAATGCTATGATAACTAAAACGCAACCCTGAATCCATACACAATGACAATGTTTACGAGTTACGAGTCCCCACTTCCCACTAGGAAATGGAATTTTTTTAAAAATAAATTACACTTATATTTCTTGTATTTTTCTCAAATTATATTTGATATTTCTCCCTTTCTATACGTTATGTTTATCTTTTTTGTTAATGTCTTAATTAATGTTAATTGAAATATCTCAGTAGACGAAATTGTCCGTTAGAATAACTTACACTTGATATCCCTTTCTTTTTATACATTATTTTTACTCGATGGAGTCAATGTCCAAGAACCAGATGTAATGGTCATAGTGGTCGAAGCTACGACTGGAGACGAGGAGGTGGTGGAGGTGGATATGACTGTGATGACGACGACTACGATGAAGGCAGTGGCTACGATGGTGGTGGTTGCTCTGACAGGAGTGAGTGTGCCTAGACGCCATGTTGGTGGACAATGACAATGATAAGAAGGAACAAATGATGCTGCCATGAGAGAGGGAGGAGGAGGAGAAAGATGTGGTGGTGGTAAATGAAGAGAGATTGTTGAAGAAAATGAGGGTTTGTAAAATCCAAGATGTGATTTTGAGGAAGAAGATAAGGGTATTTTAAACATAAATTTTCACTAAGTCATGTGACCAGCATCTGCCTATTTTATGTTAAATTATTAAACGGTGTTTAGGATGGAGGGAGTCTGAGTGTAATGTGAGCTAAACAATTAAATGATTTTTTGTAGGGTGCAAAAAAGAGGAGTAGTAGGTGCAGTTTAAAAAAACACAGGGGATACGAGTATAATTTACTCAAAAATTGTTTAACGGTTAATATTTTTTAATTTTAGAATAAATACTTATTTTAGTCCCTGAAAGTATGACATGATGATAAATTTATTTCTGAAAGATGAAAAATTAAAATTTAGTTTTCAAAAGTAAAAAAAGTGCGACAAATTCATTCTACTGTTAACTTTCTTCCGTTAACATTAATGAGTTTACCTACATATGACCTCCCTATGTGACAATCCATGTGTGTTGAATTCATGTCACGTCGCTATTGAATGTGATGGATTGGCATGTCACTATGTTTTGAAAAATGGACTAAATTGTCATTAACGAAATGGAGGTTTTAGATTCGACCCTTTTCTTTCTTTCAATATTGGGTTTAGATCATCGAAATGCCTCTATGACGATGCTACCTTCAACCATAACGATGACAACAACTTTTTCTTTGAAGCACAAACCAATACGTCTCCCTCTGACATCCTCAAAACCCCAAACTTCAACGACAGTAGTTGTGGTGTGAGAGGTAGCACGAACGACGGTGATAAGATAGTGCAAAAGCAGTATGTGCAATGGCGCGTTGCTACAAGCGAGAGAAAGTAAAAGGGAATGAAAAGGGCGCTACTCTTTCTTTCAATTATGGTGGTGACATTTTCTCCGCTGCTACTCTTTCTTTCAATTATTTTTCATATCTGAGATCCACTCCACTGTGATGATGCGAGTGACGGTGTGAACGACAACAAATGTTTTTCCTTTTTGTGTTTTTTCCTATCTATTTCTTGAGTGTACTATTATGCTTTTTTGTGGGGTTGGAGATTTATCTCTAACTGTATTGTTATGCATATTTATGCTCGATTTTTTGTTGGATCACTTGGGATGTGTGATGATCCATTGGTTGCTTGCATTTTATGGGTGAAGCCACATACATGGAGTCTTTGCTCAATTTTATGTTTTGATTTGAGCTTGAATGCATCTCAATATGATAGTGTTGGCAATGGAAAAAATAAAAAAATATCTTGATGGATAAATTGTTGATGAGTTAGTTAAGATTGTGACAGAAGACTAAGTGAATGGGTAGTGCATCAGAAGCATCAAAAGAAAAGATAATGGTTCCTTAAAAATAAGAACCAAGTTGTGCAATAGTTTGGAATTCAAAATGCATAGTGGGGAGTTGTTGGAGGTTACAAATCATGAATAGAAAAAATGAGTAACAATTGTAAGCCATAATCTAATAGAAAGGTCCACCACAACATTATAAATTGTTAATTAACTTCAAGATCTATCTGATTTCTTAGCCTTTAAGTAGGTCTTGTACTTCAAATTTTAGGAACATAATAAATCAAACACAAGACTATTTTATCTTTAATATTTTCAACCTTTATTGTTTTTCTTTATAGCCTTTTCTTTACTACTTTCCTTTACCACTTTGATTCATTGCTTTCATTTTATGGCCTTTACAATTTTCAACCTTTACCTTTTACGAAAAATCTTATCTTCTCCCTTTTTTTTTCATTCACCTACACCAAATGTTTTATGGTGATGAGGACCAAGACAATCCAACGAGTCGAAAACCCAACAATGCACTATAATGATTGGGAGGTCCCATGACAAGGACAAGATCAAAGGAAGCACAAGTAGCATTGATTCATTAAGTGAACTACTTCCTTTATCAAGCATTGGGCCAAGATATCAACTTTGCCTTGAGCCCAAAGACCAACTAGGAAGAAGAGCTCAGATTGCTCCAGTTGATTCAAATGAGTGAAGAGCCCAAAAACCAATGAGTGAAGAGTCTAAATTGCTCCAATATTTTGAACATAACTTGAGTTTTAGATGTTCGTTTTAGGCGTTCTTTGATGCGTTTGAAAGCTCCAAAGATTTACTACAAGTCGTATTTCTAGTCTCAAGTCATAATTTTGCATCTTTGATGATGAAAATTGGACAAGAAGTGCAACACGAAGTTATGGACGAAAATTAATTTTTGTTTCGACTTTTTTTAGTATAATTTTGAATTAGGAAAATGTGGTTGAAGTCCCACATTAGAAAGAAAAAGGAGAGAGACACCACTTGTTGGCTTTATAAATAGTCATTCATTTGTCTTATATAGACACATCTGAATTGAATAAAAATTTTGCATTCTAAAGAGTTGTGTGAGAGGAAGTTCCTCTTGGGTTCTTAATTGGACCAAACCTTGGTTCTTATCAAAGGTTTCTATAACCTTTATGGGGAATTCCCACGGGACTTATCACTCTCCAGAGGTATGACGTATTCTTCCATTTCTTATCTTTTTTGCTTTTATTTTTTTAACATTTTGTTCTTGTAAACTCATTATTTTTGCGTTGCACTCTTTTTCATATTATTTTTATCTTTGTTTTGCTTCATCAAACACTTGACGTGCGCCTTGTCTATGATGCTAAGTTCTTATTAAGTTACATGTTTTGCTTGTTTTAACTTTCTCTTTGTGCAATACATTCTCTTGCGCTATATTATACATAAAGCTTGCACTTTTTCTTTTCAAAAGTATTTTTCTTTTGTTATAACAAGAAACCTTTTTGAAGATGATTGGTAAAAAAAATGAACCCCGGATTGATGCATATCATCTAGAGTAGTTTAGGAACCCGTAATTGAGAAGCATATTCTCCTTTTTGGCACAAATCATTTAGTTATTTTAGAATCTTGTTGAGATAAGACTAGCCAAAATGTATTTTGGTTGACTTTGAATTTTTATGTGACAACAAATAAAAATGTTATTTTTATGATACAAAACTATTCCCGTGGTAGTTGACATATAGATGTTGGAATGGGTTTGGTTGAAATGGGTGGTGCAGTGTGACTACAGGACTAGTGGTGGCTTGTGAGGAAGATGATGATAGGTGTTAGAGCAATGTATTCTTGCATAATCACAATCAATGCCACAAAAAGAACTTTTTTATTATTGCATATCAGTCCAACACATTTAACAATGATGTGGCATGATTCAACACACATGGATTGTCATATAGGAAGGCAATATATCACGTAGGCATATCTATTGACGTTAATGGAACAAATTTTAGTCATTTTAAATTACTTATATT
This sequence comes from Glycine tomentella, assembly GCA_007407185.1. Classification (NCBI taxonomy): domain Eukaryota; kingdom Viridiplantae; phylum Streptophyta; class Magnoliopsida; order Fabales; family Fabaceae; genus Glycine; species Glycine tomentella. The sequence goes on from PYAF01001286.1 coordinate 1,457,389, forward strand.
TATTCATTTTTAAAAATAGACAATTTAGTTATTTTCTTATGCATAAAACACTTATGTTTTTTTTAATCTAAATTTTAGATTTTACAACAAAATTGAGATATAAGAAATAATTTTAATTAAAAAAATTAAAATTGAACTTTAGGTTGCATAATACTATTAATGAAGCAAACATTTTTTTTCCTGGTAGAATTATCAAGCATACGTTGTGTTTTATAGATTTCTTTTTTACATCATTAAGTTTTCTTGATCGATATGATTGCATAAATAATCAAAGAAGATACATAATAATAAAAAATAATGTAATGTTATGTTATTATATAAACTAAAAAATTAAGCTAAAGAAAAATGAAACAAAATTCTATTAAACTTTTAGGTGTATGTATAATTTATCCAATTATTTAAGCATAAAATGGAAACGTGGTGGCATGGGCTCCGTCAAGCTATATGACTTATGAGAATGAATTTAATGCTTGGTTTTTATATGTTATGAGTAAATTACAAGAAATAATAAACCGGTATCACAGAAAACAATTTCAGCAGTAAAATAAAAAAAGAAAACAATTTCAAGTTTCCTCACGGATTTATGTGCATAATCATGTTCTAAATGTTAAAAACGGGTTTCATTATTATTTTAGAGTAACAGTTAAGCATCTTTAGAGAAATAAAGAGTAACAGTTAAGAAATTAAAAATAAAAAACGTTAAAAATATAATATATCAGTTAATATATTTTTATAAAAATTTTAATAAATTTTTTTATTTATTAAAGTTTTAATAAAATATTAAAACGTTAAAAACCACTTAATGTTTTTTATTTAATTTAATAGATAAAAAGAAAACAGTAAGCAATTTTTATAAGAGGATTTTTAATTTCTTATTTCATAGTTGACATTTAACGCAATTGATTATGAAACTACTTTGTTATGCATGTATTGCACATGGGAAAAATAGGCAGACAAATAATGAGTCATCATTACAGAGTACATATTACTACATGTGTGTATGTATGAACGGTGTGAACGTGAAGCCCTGAAATGCTGTCACCGTTCTCATGTCGGATTTTGATTATCTTTGTTCCTTAAATCGGTACAACACAACCCTAATATAGATAAATAATTAAATATAAGAATGTATTTGAGATAGTTGCAAAAATTAGATTATTTTAATAATTAATTTTATATTAACATATTATAATCATAATTAGTATTTGTTTAGATAAGTTTGTTAAAGAGCGATTTAAGATAATTAATTTAGTTTCGATAAAACAAAAATCAGATTTTACATGATAAGTTAAGAATATGGGATGAATAATTTCATTTGGTGAGCTATCAAGTAATGAATGGATAATTTTGGAAATGCAAACTTCAAACTGAAATATTATCTTTGTTTCTAAATATATATTTTTTTAATTATTTCACACTTTTTAATATGATTGATTAATTTAGTTGATAATATTAAATTTATTAGTAATTTATATTATTTTTTTAAAATTACCCTTTAAATTATTGGAACTTATCATTTTTCTTTTTCAACTTAATTACTCTATTCCTAATTAATTAATGTTTATTAGTTTTATTCTCCAATTCTTATAAGAGAGAGTAAATTTATCTTTTTAATTCATACTCTCCTCGGTCTCAAATATAAGTAACAAAAGTTTCTTATTTTTTGGTATCAAATATAAGCAAATCTTAGTTATCTATATCTTATTTAATGAGATTCTCTCCAAAATATTTTTCATTTAATAAGACTAAAGACTTTTTTATGTTTGATATCAAGTTCTAATGAAGGATAGATTAGGAAAAATATTATTTTTAATTGGAAATGACATAATTTAATAAAATTAACTAATTTTCTTAATAAATATGAAGTGTGTCTTTTTTTTTTTTTTTGCTTATAATCGAGACAGAAGGAGTAACATAATCTATTGTAAAGTAATAAAGGGTATTTTGGTAAAAATAATAATGCAAAAGACAACTTGAAAAGAGTGTTATAAAAAATATAAACAAATTTATTCAAAGAGTCTTATATTTAGAGATAGAGGTAGTAAATTGTTCTAAAATAATCCAACGGTTGGTGAGAGAAAATGTTACAAAACAACTTGAATTTGATAATTAAAAAAAAGCTTTTTCTAGTTTCAAGCTATCATCCTAAGCATGTTGTTTTTTTTTATTTATTATTATAAAAAATTAAAGAGGGTGAGTCCAGAGTAATAACGTTGTGTTTTGGTGATTTGTTGATTATGAATTTGAATCCGGAAACAACCTATTTACATATACAAGAGTAAGGCTGCTTATAATATTCTTCCCCCTAACCTTCGCATAGTGAGGAACCTCTCGACAATAGAGTACATAGCTTTTATTTATTTATTATAAACAATTAAAATTGTAGAAAAAACAGTTGAAATGCTTGACTCCCAAACATGCTCCAAATATAAAAGATTATAAATTGAAAGAGATAAATAATTAATTAAAGAGTTTAAATATACAAAAAAGGTTAAAAAATATAGTTTATGTATTGGAATAGTCAAATATCTTTCAGAGATCACCTCTTACCAGTCGAGTAGGCATCGACTCAACGCACAACATAAACAAAAAACTTAGTAAGAAGATCATAATCTTATCTAATCTCATCATCTACCAGATTTACTCACCAAATAATCATATCTAATTACTGGGAGAAAAATGCACACCCTTTCATTATGCAAAAGGATGAAAAACCACACAACTAAAGAAAAAAAGGCAACACCATAAAAAAATAGAAAAAAATCACAAATTTATTTAACATGGTTCAATCCTTCATACCTACATTCACATGGTCTGTTTTGTTAATATGGTTTGACCCTTCACGCCTGCATTTACAACTTTGTTTAATATAGTTCAGATTCTCATCCTTATATTCACAATCTCATTACAAGTTTTTTGGACAAACTTGAAATACCCTTCCTTTACATGATTTTCTCTTTCACTTAGGGTGATGACCCCACTCCTTTTCAAATTGAGTGATTCTTCTCATCTTAACAACCTCTATATATAGTCCTAACATTTTAATTTTACCATATATATAATACATTTAGAATATGAAAAATCTCCTACTTTAAAGAGTATTTACTAAAAAGTAATGTTATTTTTACAATAATTATATATAATACATTTTACAATTTTTTCTCCTTTTCACATTATCTCATCTTATTTTATTTCCCTATTTCTTTTTTCTTCTTATTGTAATGGATGTTACGAGAAGGTGTCGTGAAAATATCATTACTTTTTACAAATTTCGTTTCTTTTTCTTATATATATATATATATATATATATATATATATATATATATATGATTAAAGATTTAAGGGAAGGGGATGTGAGGCAGGAGTGATGCTTAAGCAATAATGCTTATTATATTAGGAATAATATTAGTTTCAATCCAATCAGGTGATATGCTTGAATGATACAACAAGAAGGAATATAATAAGAGAATAATGTCATCATGATGAAACTCAATACAAAGTACCATTCACACTCTGGTGACTTTCCCTTGCTCACCAAACATATACAAACAGGCACAGAACAACCAGTATTAATATTACTTTGGAATATAAAACCTATATGAAATGGTTCCTAGTACAATGAACAACAGTTCTAGGATTTGGCCAACTCCTTCATCATGTGCATGGTCTACACAGATTTGTAGGAACGAGTTGAGTTAACAAAATGATCAATCCTTTTCCTTATTTCATCAGGATTTGCACCCACAATTTTGTCCATGGGAGTCCCTCCACTCAGTAACAGAAAGGTGGGCATGGCTTTGATTTCCATCTTGGAGGCAATTTCCTGAATTGAAGGCCACATAATTAATGCACATAGAAGTAGACAAAATGGGTTAAAACATATATGAATTCCACTTTAAGCAATAAATTATGCTTAGAATCCTTTCCTTTAATTTGAATAAAAAATGAGAATGGAGATGAGGAAGTAGATACTCTACTTGCAAATTTCACAATGCATTAGACAAAGAATAAAAGATTATCTGAAGAAAAAAAAAGAAATTATTATATGATTCAAGATTATTATGATTTTAACTAAATAATTTTTTTACACGTGATTAAGTTTTATTAATTATTTTTGTAAATTAAAAAATTCAGTTCTATTTTGCGTGAAGATTGATCAAGATTATTGGCACGACTATGAAATATTTTTTTTCTCAAAAAGGGTTCAATTTAATATATTATAATTAATTAATAGTAGTTTCATACTTTCATTGGTGTAAGTTAAAGCCCGTTATGAATATTCTTATTGAATATTAGATTAGAGATAAGATTTAGTTGATTATACTATGATTGTTTATATAAAACGAGGATCATGTGAGCTCAAAGTGGGGTTTGAATCTGAAAATAAACAATTTAGAAGAATTTGTGTGTTTACCCTTTAATTGATTCCCTCTTGATAGCAATGCAATTTATGCAAATTAGAGGCAGGGCATAGAAATTGATGAACTGAAAATTGCATATATGTGGTATACATAGTTTAAAATAACACCTAACCAAAGAAAATAACACCAAACCAAGCATAATTCTAACGAATAAATTATGTGGTGCTGTGTGGGAATCAAATTACCTTAACCTCATCCACATCCAACGTCAGAAACAGAACATCTTCGTAGGTGGAGGCCAATTCTTGAAAGAAAGGATTCATAACTATAGAAGGCACACACCAGAAAGCAGAGAAATGAACCACAACCTGCAAAATGGACAAAAAAACATAGTTTATAAATGATCTTTGAATTCCTTAGCTAACTAATTATAATAATATATGAAACCAAAAAGTGATTTAAACTAGATGAATTCCTGTAAAGAAAAGAGACTCACGGGGTACTTTTTATTGGTGGCATGAGAGATGTGGTGTTCCCATGATTTTTGAGAGTCTATTTTGATAACCTTAGACTTTTTGAGCTCTTTTTTCTCCTCCATTTCTTTCTGCTTCTGCTGCTTCTGCTGCTGCTTTAAAAGGGTCTATATATACAAAAATGATCTTGGAGAAAACGTGACTATTTGAGCAAGATTGCACAAAAAAAATGCCGATTTATCATTCTCATTAATTTTTTTGCTGTTTTGAATAAGACATTTTTTTAGATTGATATATACGGGATATAACAAAAATAGTCTAGCTGGGGCCTCTTGATTAGCCAATCCAATGGTCATGGTCATGTGGTTCACGCATGAATTAAAATATAACATAAGTCCAACTTTTATTTTCTACAAAAATAATAGTATTAATATTGAGAATTTTTCCAAATTAAGGTAAATGGCATTTTTCCTAAGTTGTCAGCTTTTGTTGATGCCTCTGGTATAAAAACAATCAGTGCTAGTTATGGCTCAGCCTCCAAGTTTGGGAGGATGAACATACTCTTAATTGGTAATTTGATAGAGTAAGAAAAAGTGTATATCATTTTAGTCATAACATAAAATTTATAATTAAAGTAAGATATATTCCTGGCCCACAATGCTGGAATAATAGTAAAACAAGTTGAATAATAGTAAGAATACTAACAGGTGTCTTATGGCACATGTTAACAGTATTCTAATAATATTATAAACATCTAAATATTTTTCAGTTGGGGAGGGTGGACTATCCATTTTTTTTTTTTTGTGGTTCACTTAACAATGGTCATTGCAAAAATATAGGTCATATATTATGGTGATAATTAATGTATTTAGGAGATTCTTATAATTTCGTAGAGAAGGGTTTTTGTTTGTGTGGGGAATGATAAAAAATAAAAAAAAAAAACTTCAAGAACCAGCTGAAATTAGCCAAATTGCATATTAAGATAGGGAATCAAGTTTTTCACTATTTGGATGTTTTAGGGTAGAAATAGCCAACAAAAATCATAAATATCGTGGCTTCTCATTCATCTGGGGAACTTGCAGTTTGAGATAGTTCTTATCATGTCATTTTCACAGCGAATGTATACAAAATCTCCTCATTTATCATTGTTAACCATATTAGGTGAAAGACAAGTTGCCCATTTTATATAGACACATATGTAAACGAAACTAGGGTTTGTGATATGTAGGCCATCCTTGTTCTCAAAGTCTAAATTTTTTATCTGGCTCTATTATATGAAAACTAATAAACGGGTATCATGTCAACCTTATCAAACACTAGAAGGTGATGAGGTAACTTAACCTATTTAATTAGAGCCAATTGTTCAATTATCCTTTAGTTATTAATTCCACAACGTGTTTACCAGTTAGTTAAACATTATTAACACACCATAAATGTTTGACAAGACTTTTTAAATATTGTAGTAAAAAGTTAAATACTAAAGTAATTCTGTCCCTACCTGTTGAAATTTGCAAGGACACCGAAGCCAGCGTTGATAACCCGCGATCACGTGTTTCTGGATACTTTGTTTGAATAAAGCATTTTTAAGTTAATGGTACTATTATTTTTTAGGTAACTTAAAGCTATAATATTACTTTTGAAAAAGGTAATCTTTTATAAATTTTTGTAAGGGCTTTCTTAAAGAATAAAATTATTTCTAAAATCTCAGTTGTTACCAAATTTGCATTGAGCCATGTGAATAGAAACTTCGTTAAAATAGTATTAAATTAAAAGAATCTTAAGAACCATTTATGTTTTGTTTCAAAGAAAAAATAATCATTAAGTCTTTCTTAAAATTTCAAAAATAGAAAATAAAATACTAGAAATTTTAATTATTAGAATATATATATATATATATATATATATATATAAATTCTACATTTTCACGGTATTAGTATTAAAAGCATAAAAAAATCCTAAACAAACCAAATAAATTCTCTAGTCCAGGATTGGTCCAATGGTAAATAAGGTTTAAAAGAAATTTTAAGAAATTTTGTTTCTTTAAATAAGAGTGTTATACATTAGGTTTTATTTACACCAATATATGTGATTTTTTGTTAACATATGTCACCTTTTTTGCTTTATAGAAAATAATAATTTTTATTTTTTGTTAGTTGACTTAAGTTTAAATTTTAGTTATTTTATCCTTAGACCGGCCTGTCATATATATTAAGATATAAGTAATTAAAACTAACTAATATTTTAAAGTACATGCATTTTCTTATTATTCCTTTATGTAAAAAAAGACTCATAAAGGAAGAGTTAAAATATTTTAATAAATTAATAAATCTCAATACAATAACAAATCCAACTTTACAAGCTGTAATTATAATCTAAAAAAATAACAGTATAAATAACATTTCGTCGATCTGAACTCTTGCTCAAATAAATTTTTCTTCCAACAAGTTCAAAACCTTGTATTTTACTTTCATCACGTCGAAGAAGTAAGACAAATAAATTAGAATTGTTAATAATTCAGTCAAACAAATGAGAGCCCCCATTTGCCCCGGTTAAGAGGTGTGGCCCATAAAAGATAGGCTCGGGCCACAGAGTAGCAACAACATCCCAGGCCCAGCAAACTCATACAACCACATAAAGTGAAATTACCATACCATCCTTGAAGAGGATAAACATTTTATTGGCACTCAGTGGATAGCACTTTTTTTCCCAACGGATATGACACATAAATTTTTTAGTTTATTTTATTTCCAACCTTTGATGAACCATCTTTCATTCTCACACCTCACATTTGAGTTCCTTCACCACCATCATGGCTCCTCTCACAAACTTGCATGGAGCAGTCTCCAAAACCTTAATTCCCATCACATGCCACCTTCCAAATGCACACAAAAGCATAACAAAGAGAGGAGAAGTGATTGAATTTCTTGGAAGCAAAGCACAAAAGGAAGCATCAGAGTGTCAAGTTCAGGCCACGAGAAGAGCAGCAGCATTAGGCCTTGCTACTATAGTGCTTACATGGCAATTCAATGACAAGGTTTCATTGGCTAAAGATAATGGTTTCTGGTATGAGGATCACCCTCTCCCTGGACCAACTGTCACTAACAGTAAGTTTTCTTGTAACTAGTTTACACAAATGAACAAAGTATTAGTAAGTAGTTCTTATATGCATAGACATATATACTCATATAGTTACATGGCAGATAAAATGAGTTGAAATCTGTATTTCTCATTCTCACTTATTGTTGTTTCACTCCTCACTGGGATTATGAAAAATAGTATTTTTGGACTTGGTCCTCTAAAATGCGCATCTTGTATACAATAACTGCTGATTAACTAATTAACAATTCAAATTTCAATAATTTATGGTACTCACTTATTTCAGTCAGAACTTTTAATTAATGGTTATTACTGTATTTTATTGTCCAAAGTGTAATATACATTTGAGTATATATATATTGTAAAATATTTTTATAATGCAAACTAATCAGAAATGGTAATGTATGATAATTTTATTGATTTTAACAATAATTACATTAGAATTTATTCTTAGCATGACTTCTGATTAATTAATAATATAATTATTACGTTGATAATGTATAAAAATTAAACTCTAATTTTTATATACCAGGCTTTCAGATGAGCCTAATAGGGTATTTTAAATCTTTTGATGTGAATGTTTGATTATTTGGTTAGATATTGCAAATGAGAAAACGGGGACACGTTCTTTTCTTAAGAGGGGGCTTTACATAGCAAACATTGGAGTGAAAGGAAGTGTGTTTAGGATAAAGAAATGTGCCTTTGATCTTCTGGCAATGGCGGATTTGATAGCAGAAGACACACTCAACTATGTGAGGAAGTACCTAAGACTCAAGTCCACATTCATGTACTATGATTTTGACAAGGTTATCTCTGCCATTCCAGTGGATGATAAGCAGCAACTAACTGATATGGCTAACAAATTGTTTGAGAATTTTGAAAGGGTAATACTCTTTTTTCTCCCCCTTCAAAATGGTGTGTTATATTATAATGGTTGTTGGGTTAATTGACAAATTTAATTTAATGTGTTGCAATGACAGCTTGAAGAAGCTTCAAGGAAGAAAAGTCTCCCTGAAACAAAATCATGCTATCAGGAAACTGAAGTTATGCTTAAAGAGGTCATGGACAAGATGGATATAATGTACAAATCAATTTGACATTATCTTCTTAATCAAGTTGTGTTATTATTTCTATTATCAAAATCAATTTTACTTTTTTGGTATACCATGCTGATTCCAAGTCCAAGAGAAGGGTACCATCAAGAATATAAGAAAGTGTTGTTTAATAGGCGAGTTTCAAAGGAATTGCAGATGTGTATGATAGTGTCAATTATTATATTTTCAATTATTGATGGATATCAGGATATGTACCACCACCCTGGCGAAAATGTTTCATGCCTAAGAACTGGCATATCCAAATCCTATAAGAAGCAAAAAGCTGCTATGCTGACATCCCTAGACATGCACATGCTCAGGAGCTTGGACCGGTTTGGTAGTAGTCCCACAAATTTGACTTCGAAAATATTACAATAGTCTTAAATTTAATTTACACTGTCAACTAATTGTATATTACTATATTATTGAAAACCAAATTTCTATAATAATTATTTTAAAGGTCATTTATAGTGTGTTTGAAAACGATTAACATGAATTTTCAAAAGCAGAAAACTTTAAGTTTTTGCATCAACACTCCATTTTGAGCTGAAAATCATGGGATACGCACGTTTAAAACGTCTGTCCAAACATGCTTGTTACACTACTATTTAAATCGGTTATCAATGTATTAAAAAAATTTGCAAAGGGATGTATTCAAAATTAAACTCATGGATAAGCAAAATATAAATTTATTAAGATACAAATCATAAGTACTTTTGAAAATTTTTCTACTGAAAATAAAAAAAAATTCTAATAAAAAAACTCTAAAACATTTCTAGCCTACAGCTTAATTGACAGATTGAATTTCACATAGATGTATGCAACATTAGAAATACACTAAGCCAAATGGTCAGTCATGCTTGCTTGAAAACCAATCCAACACTTATAATATATATACACACGGTAGAACATGTTGACAATTTCCGAATTTCGAGGGTGGTTTTAGTACGTCTGATGTGTAAAAACATTCTCGAGATAATAATGACTATCACTGTGATTCTTACACGTTTGACAAAATTAAATATTCTGTGAGACAGGCAAATATGTCTACTGATAATAAAGTAGAATAATATGAAATTATGAATATAACATGGAGCAGAATTGTAAATGGAACTATAATGGGAGATATTTTTTAAAACTAATGCACACTTAGCAGCTTGTTTACTATACATTAAAATCTATACGCATGATGTTAGAATTGGAGTTATTTTGGTTGTAGTAGTGATGACACAAATGGGTTAAACAATATAACCATATTCATGTGTGGAAAGATTAGAAATAGGTCAAGCGAGATTCTACAGGGCGTCCATTGGTGTGACGGCGAGGTGTCCCAATTTCACAAGCATTGACTCTTGATGCAAACCGTAGTGAGCATAGTGACTCTCCAGCTGAAGCTTGGTCAGGAGAGATGTTCACAAACATTAATGTCTTTGAGTCACCACCTAGACAAGGCTGTGTTCAGCATTGTATTCAAGAACACAAATTAGATCACCTCAAATGATTACAAGATAGCAACAAAGATGCAAGTAATATAGTAAAATTGTCAAATCTGCTGCATTGCTATTTTTGTTTAACTATCAATTGATTGCTCTATTTTTGTTTAGGTATGAGGAGGTTTCCAACAACCCATACACATTACTTAACTAACTGAGCTAGACCTCTTGGTCAACTGATTGCCCATCTAATATAATTTAGTTATGATACAGTTTCTTATATGTAAATTACAGTCAAGGGATACTAACAATGTATAGCATAGAAATCCTTCTTGTGCATTCAAATAAATGGCTTTACATAGTATAGGATAAAACACTAGTTTTGTTTAGTTGTTATGATTGTGCTTCATCAAGGTAAGAAAATTCTGGCATTATTATGAGTTTAATATAGTGAATATCTAAATAAAGAATGTTTAAAAATATGAACAAAATATAATCACCTGAAGTAGGTATGTGAGCTTTGAGTTCCTGAATGGGATATGATCCTCCTTCTTGGCCAAGGCAAATATAACATCACTTAATGATGACAGACTTTTATTTATTGCCTAATTTCAAATGAAAGAAAGTTTACATTAATAGAACTCAAATAAGCATAACTATGTGAAATAAGAAGCATCACGGTTTTCCATACTTGGGTTTCTTTCAATCGGTCCCCAGTTGACCCGCTCCTTGAAAGACGCTCACTCCCAGCAAGATCAATGAGATTTAGAATACCTTGTACTTCTTGGTCAGTGCTCTAGCAGAACAACATTGGTTGCAATTTGAATACTTGTTAGATTGTTAGTGAGTGTATGAAACATGGTTCAACTACTGTCAGAGGAGAAACAACCATACCTCATTTACACCATGTAATCGAAGAGTGAATACAAAATGACTTCTAGAAGATTGTTCATTCATCTGAGTTTTTCCCACAGATCTAAAGAAAAACAAAAGGCAAATATAGTTAAATTCAACATCCAAAGACAAAGGATTTTACCTTTGAGAAGTAAATAAATCAAAATATTTTATTGCACTAGAACTATGTCAAATTTTATTCTTCCAAACTTAGCAGCCAATTCATCTTGAGATCCTATGTATAAGTAACAAAAAGATACCATGAATACATTAAGAACTAGGAAGTGCAATATAATCTAGACATAAAATTGCAAGTTCCTTCATTGTGTCTTAATGAGGTAGTAGACACAGCCACATAGAATTAAGCACTAAAAAGCCTATAAAGGAACCTTATGAACTAATTACCTGCTATTTGCAGCTTGATTTAAAAGAAATGCAACCTCTTTTACACTCTGAACATCCACAACTGCGAGATCAGAAACGTGTGTATTTCCATTGGCATCATGTTTGATTGTGAATTGCTTCCCGGGAGTACCATTTTCCACTCGTGTTGGTGTTCCTTCTGATGATGACTTATTTGTAGATAACAGATCACGAATGGTTTCATTGTATATTTCCAACATTGACACCTGTTAAATTTTATGAAGGAAAAACCTTCTAAGACCTCAACATCATCCTTAAAATTTACAAACATTGCAATCATGTGTGAAAAAAAAAAGGAGGAAATACTCTATATCACCTGCATTTCATATTTCCAGCCTTGGGGTTGCTGAGATTGTTTTGTTTGAAATATTTGTTCAAGTGAACGAGGAATCAAGCCCTTTTCTTCTGGATGTCCAGGCCTTCCCATCATTGTATAGGTTTTCCCTGACCCTGTCTGACCATACGCAAAAATGCAAACCTGGAAGAGAAAATGTCCATCATATTCCAATAGGATACTTGATGTTAAGAATTTATGCACAAAAGTTGGTAATACATGCATATTATAAATCAAAAGCCTTTTAGATTTTGAGTTCTATATCTTACTAGAAATCATTCTGTTGCTTGCAGTTATGCAATAGTAAGCATATATATAATTTGAAATGATATAACCATCAAGAGATTACCTTATAACCATCAAGAGCACTTTGCACAAGCTGTGAAATTTCGATAAAAACTTCTTCTTGTGATGCATCAGGTGCAAAAACTTTATCATATGTGAAAGAATGTTTTTGGCCTAAAACAACAATAGCAACATGAGTTACAACATAGTTAAATAATAAACTATAACAAACATATATCAATTAGAAAAAGTTAAACTTCAAGGTCTGTATCATGAGATATACCATTTTGTGTCAATTCAATGCCCCGTCCAGAAGCTTCCATCGATGTGGGATAAGATATAATCTTTCCTTCTGTGCTAGAATCTTCATCAGGTAACAAAGGCCGCACTCTACAGAACACGCGGATGTTCCCTTTTAGTTCCTGTAAAAATGGAGATTAGTATGGTGTGGATTTTATCTTATTTTTTTATCATCAGCAAATTTTGGCTCAGGGAATTACCAAAATGGTATTGTGCAATTCTTTCCTCAGCTTCTCCCCTTCTATAACTTTATATTCTGCATCTGCCAAACGTCTTTGCAACTCGTGTACAAGTTTTTGTTGCCCTTCATATTCTATTCTTGTCTCACTTGCAGATATGTCACAAACCTGATAAGGAATTAAAAAAACCAATGTGTCATCACAAGTTCAATGAGACTTCCTTTTCTTCTAAGTTTACACCTCATTCATTACCTGAAGTTTCTCCTCAGCAGTAGTTAGCTGCTCTTGTAGTACCTTTATCCGCTCATCTTGCAAAGCACATTTTGCCTGTGCAGGAAAGTCATAATCTCATTTGTACAGTAATGACAAGAGAATGTGACATTTACTGAAAAGAAACAGGATATAAACCAACCTCAATTTCATTTGTTCTCAAAGTCAATTTGTTCAGTTCAGAGTAGGACTTTTCTGTAGAATCTTTAGATTTCTCTAATTCAGATGTTAAAGTTTGCGCTTGAGATAATTGGCGGTCTCGATCATCCCTCACTTGTTGCAACTCTACTCGGAGAGATGTAACTTCACTAGCTAAGGCATCCTTCTGTTTTGTGGCCTCTTCTTGAGAAGCCTAATAAAACAACCGATTAAACTACGTAAGATACTGGTAGCATGTTAAGAAGAATGGATTTCTTGAATTTCAAGAAGGGTAGTAATAACATATAGGTATTGCGTTATCGTTAAAATTTATAAAACACACACCAGAGAAGAAATGTAAATGCATATCACATCAAAACTAGAAACTCTACAACTTTTTGAATCGAAAATTAAATTCAACAAGGGTATACAAAACTACAATTTTTTCAATAGATCTACCAAACTTGCCAAGATATAAAGTCTTTCAATTCTGGAGTTCTTCCCACTAAGGACTGTTATGTGATCTTTGGAGGCACTACAATTAAAGAAAAAGAAGAAGAAGAAAAAAGAAACACACATCACACACTTCTGCAGATATACCTAATGTCAAATGGTTTCATGATAAGAAGAATGGATTTCTTGAATTTCAAGAAGGGTAGTAATAACATATAAGTATTGCGTTATGGTTAAAATTTATAAAACACACAGAGAAGAAAAGTAAATGCATATCACATCAGCACTAGAAACTCTACAACTTTTTTCACCGAAAAATAAATTCAACAAGGGTATACAAAACTATCAATTTTTTCAATAGATCTGCCAAACTTGCCAAGATATAAACTCTTTCAATTCTGGAGTTCTTCCCACTAAGGACTCTTATGTGATCTTTGGAGGCACTACAATTAAAGAAAAAGAAAAAAAAAAGAAAAAAGAAACACACATCACACACTTCTGCAGGTATACCTAATATCAAATGTTTTCATGTCAATATTATCATTAGAAGGTACACCATTTTTTCTGTGTTCTTTGTTATTTAAACCCAACACCATTTTTCATAGAATTATCTGCATGAAGCATAAATCCCCCAAGATTTAAGCCCTTCCTGACTAATGAATTGGGTATCAAACTGCATCAAGTCCACATGAGATGCAAACCCACTTTTATTTCTAGCTAATCTTAACCTTTTAAAAACAAGTAGGTATATATACCCTTGAACATAGGCTAAACACCCAATGTGGGATTTGGAACCTTTTGAAATATTAAAAAAAGATACAACATTCTTTTACTTTAAAAGATTAAAAGAAAATTGTGAAGATTCTGACTACCTAGTAATGTATTAGTGCTTTAGGGGGGAAGAAATTCCCCCTGTAAATTTATCATCAAAGGCTTGTTATCATCAGAAGAACCATGGCTATTTGTTTAACAGTAAACATTTTCCTTGAGAGTGTACTTCAACTCACTCATCCCAAACCAAACCAAAAATACATCTTATCCTTATGTGGATAGCTCAAGAACTAATTGTTTTGATTTTTAAGTAAAACCCCTAGAGTTTAGGTTGTGTATAATAAGATCAACCCTTTGTGAGATAGTAACGTACAAAGAGGAAAGGAATTTCTAGGCCAAGAATGAAGACATAGTCAAGTCATTAAAAACATTTTACAAAAATCTACTGCATTCAATGTATTCTAGAAGTATCATCTTCATCTAAACATCCCCATTAGCCAAAATCAAGATTAAATTAGTCATAAGATTCTTTTTAATCATCTATCCTCATTAAAAAAGAATTGCACTAAACACATTCCTATGCTTATAACAGTAGTAGGTATCTTTCTCTCTTACTCAATGACTACTTGAGTCTGAATTGAAACAGTTCACAATACAGGGGAGCAAACTTACCATGGACAAAGTAAGCTGACCCTTTAACATGGTAAGGGACTCCAGTACAGTAGCTTTCTCTTTCTCTACACGCTTAAGTTCATTTTCAACTGTAGAAAGCTCTGAATGCAGTTTTCCATTGTATTGCTGCAAGCTTGTTATGTAATCCTGTAACCGCTTATACATGTCATTGAGAGATGATATCTGCAAAAATCCATTGATGTAGACATTTAATTATAAGAATAATTCCTGACACAACTAAAAGCATCAGATAAGAAGTATAAAAAATATTGAATTGGGAGTATGAGACTGCGCTGTTATTAAACCTTCTGATTTGCACTTTGGAGCTCTCGTTGTGCTCGTCCAAGATCCTCCTGCAGTGTACTCTGTGACCTCTCAAAGTTGAGCCTAGCCTCTCTCTCTTTAATAAGAGATTCTGCTGCCGCCTAGTGTTTTCAAAGATAATAAAAAGTATATCTTTATTATCAAGTATTAACCTTTCCCTTGCATTATGAACCGAAAAATCACCCTTGAAATTCCACTAACATGACTTGAAAATCTCACTTACTGTTTTTTCCGATTCTTCCTTCACCAATTTCTCTTGTAAAGAAGTGCAATTCCTTCTCATTTCCACAATAATTGAATTTAGCTCTTCTTCCTTGATTTTGAGCAGCAGCTCTGCAATCAAATGAATCTAACCGCCTTAGTCCGCAAACTCGATGAGGACTTTCCGGAAAAAGAAACAAAGAAAAATCTCAACCTATTTCCGTGCATTTTTGCTGGGCCAATTCCAATGAACTCTTCAACTTTTCTTGCTCTAGTGAGTAGCTAATCTCAAGGTCTTGGAACCACCTGATGCAAACCTTCAGCCTTTTTATATAGTCCATCATGTTTTCACATCTTTCCTAAAAACACAAAATCTGATGTTAACAAAAAGGCAATGGCAACTAACCAAGCAGTAATTCAAACACCACTATGTTCTATACATATATGTATAAACTAATTAAGGACCAAAATCTTGCACATAGAACTTGACACCCCCTTGGATCTCAAACATAAATAGCCAAAACAAGTAGTAACCAAGAAATACAATACATGTCATACAAACTCAAAATCACCATTAAGAGAAATTCTCCAACTAACCTTGTAATTAAATCTGTCCTTCCTTTTGGCCTTTTCATTCAGCAAGGCCTCCACATCCTCTCTTGTGAACTCTATAATGCCATAATCTGAGACAGCATTGCTTGGTGGAGCACTACTGGGGCCAAGATCATGGCCACCATTAACAACACCAAAAGATAGCCTTGTTCTTCCGTTAATTGGAGTTCCCACCATCTCTTCTTCTCTCTGCCCCAGCTTGTTGGTCTTTGTCTATGAGGAGCTCATCACCCACAAACTAGGAAAACCACATCAAAAAGATCACTTTTTCAACCGTGACACTTCACTGCACCGAACAAATGTGAAGGGAAACAAAAAAAACAACAAACACCCGTGACTGAAACTGAGGTGAAAAGGGAAAAAAAACAAATCATGGGGATGGGAAAATATGGTACTTTTGAACCTTGAAGGGGTTGAAGGTATGAGTGTGAGTGATGGTTTGAGACAAGTTCTAGTTCATGGTCTCCATTTTGAAGCTCACCACTCTACTAACTGCACTAAAGAGATGTAGAGAGAGAAAGAGAAAGAGAGAGACTAGTGTTGTGGGGTCATGGATTGTGCTGAAAGCTAACAAGAGATGAAAGGAAGTTGCTTTAGCAAGAAGAGATTGGGGATGATCCAGACACACATACATACACAAAGAAAGAGCATAAAGAGAGAAGTGAAAAGAGAGAAGGGGTGGATCCTTAAAAAGAAGAAAAGAAAATAGGTGAAAATAGAAAAAAGGGTTTGTTAATTGTTATTAATGTTATCTTTTTGTTGTGTTGGTAAGTGGACTTCACTTCCATGGATTGTAGATCTGTGTTTGTGTTGTGTTTGGTACTGTTTGTCAGTTCGGACTTAGTTTAGATTTTTACTGCCTGTTATTTTTGAACTTTTAAAAATTAGCTGCTGGCTATCACGTGTAAGATTCGTTCTTCCATGCAATTCATTTATTATCCCCAAGAAATGTTTTTTTTTTAAATATTTTTTAATATAAAAAATATTGAATTTAATAACTATACATTCACATTAACAATATAAAATAATTTTACAGAATTATCCAATTACAAACCAATATTTATATGGCTTTTAAAAATAATTATTATAAAATTCAGTAAATTTATTATAATAAATTATGTTTAGATATATGTGATTAATTATTTTATGCTACCGGTGCATAATCTTTTTATCAAATCTTTTTTAATGTTTATAATCTTTTTCACATATTACATATATTTTTTATGAGAAACCATAAATGGAAAAAAAAATCTTGTATTAATTGATAATCACTTTTAATATCATTGTTTACGTTTACACAAGAAGTTAATGTTTGTTAATATTTGAAAGATTTTTTTTTAAACAAAAAAGGCAAACAGAACAAAATATTTATTTAACGTTACTCTAAATGGATGTATTATTTTTATATGAAATTATAAAAATAAGGAAAATGAAAATTGTAATGTGTACCAAATATTTTTGTGATTAGTGTCAATTAATTAATCAATCATTTTTTAATTACTATAAAACAATTTAGGGGAAAAAAAGTTGTATCTATGCGTATTGCCTTTATTGTTATAATGAGGGTTAGATTGAAAATTATTAAATACCTGTTGATCAAGACTTCAACAAATTGAAAAGGATATGTAATGGACATGGGCGAAAAAAATTGCAAGACAATGATGGTTTGGTAGCACTAAAGTTACCTTGAGAGATACGAAATTCTTCCATCGTGCTTATTTGCATATGAAAGAATTATGAAATGCTGAGTTGAGTGAGTTCAAAAATAGTAGTAACTTATCTTTTGACAAATCTTTCATCGAACAAAAAAATATTTTGATATAATCGTTTTAACACAATTATTTTTTATTGAGTGAAATTCTATGTATCATTAAAAAAACAACAGCCCATATGTTTTAATAAACATATAAATCTATCTAATAATAAAAGAATATGCCATCAACACTGTGTAACACAATACCTCTTGTTGTTTTAATATTTAGTTGTCTGTGATTTTTTGAAAGCTAGCAATAGTGTAATCATGCAGAATAAAGTTCCGAGTAAATTTTTGAGTGAGAAACATTATTACGCATCGTTTAGATTAAAAAAAAGATTGATGAAGAAAAAATATCCAAAAAATTGATGAAACTAATTAGCTGAATCTTTTTCCTCCTATGGAAAAAGTTTGTTTGAACTTATTTATAATTACATTAAAAAGTTATAAAAATTATTCAACACATAAAAGATATTTCTTCTCATCATTTTCGATCAAACAAAAAAGTGTTTATTATGCTGTGCACATTTTTCTTTCATCCAAATAATAAAAAGTACTTTTTCTTTTTTATTCCTATATTTTTTCTTAACATCTACACAAAACTTACAGTCATAAACAACAGAATAACATGTTGCTAGTTGCATTTCTGTACCATATGATTAGGGACAAAAACATTTTCTTGATGGTAAAATTTGTTAGATCCCAAAATTAATTTTATTCCCAAATCTGCAGGGGCAACAGACCTAGATTAGTGACACAAATAAAAGAAGTCCACTTCAATGTTCTTCAAATAATAAAATAAAAAAGGAATAAATTAATTACCCTTATTAATTCATTCCACTGCTGTAGCAGGATCCAACAGAACATCCTCCAAATCCAATCCAAACTTTGCCAATCTTCTTAGAATCATCACTAAACAATTATTTTCACTTTGATTTTCCTAAAAAGTTAATTAACTTGCTCCCTCTGCCAAGAGCCAACTTAACAGAAAGGAAACAGTGAAGAACGTACCACACATACCCTCCCACATGACAACACAAATAGTTGTTGGTGTTTCCATTCACTTCTTGGTACTCAGCTGCATTCCTTGTCCTTTTCCTAAGAGCCCCTTTTATTTTAATTTCTTGAGTCTTCCTCTTCAACTATGCCTATTGAATTGACTTATCCTCCTCTCTCTATGCACTAGAAAAAAGTTTTGTCCTATGCGTGTTGATTTACTACAATAATATAGTGGACATCATTGTCCATGTTAAGTAGAATAAAGCTCAAAATTCTTTGTGTCACAATCTCACTCTAAATGTTCGGATCTTGCCCTTTGGCAACAATGGATTGTCGGCAAAATTTCCAAAGGGATTTGATCAATCACACACCATTTGGTGTTTCCTTTGCATAAATTCTTAATAAGTATGGTTTGTGGTTACCAAAAATGAAAATGGGTAGGAAATTAATCTTATTGGTGGTTTTAAGTTTTTAACCAAGTTTTTAAAAAATAATCTCTACTGTGATTTCAGCTTAATTTTAAGGTTTTTAGAGTATATATAACTATAACACGATTGTAATTGTGATTGCATCGACTGCATTTATCTATAATTTTTCACAATATCAAAAAACACGATAAAACTGCAACTACGATCACAATTTAAAACTTTGTTTTCAACTGAATATGATCATAAGAATAAGCAGACCGTATAATTCCCTTTGCTAGATTGCCAAGCAATTTAGTGCTTGATTCTTAAGCATGAGGAAAGGTTAATAATTTCTAAAAGCTAATTACCTAGGCTTTGTTCAGAGGCAGAAACAAATATCAGTTAGGTGTGATGAATAATAACTACATGATTGTTTGGCAAGTATAGAATATTAGTGTTCAATAGGATCATTGATCTACCAATAATTATTGATATTGTAATTATCTTTTGGGTGTATTATACAAAGCTCTTGGTCATGAATAAGTTACTACATATAACAAAGTGTACCTTTATTGATGTGGCCACAGTTGTTATTCACTCTACCTTCTGGGATTACCGTTAGTTTAACAATTCCAAGGTAGTGTGGGACAAAAATGTGTAGACTAATAAAATCAACTCAAGTAGAGATTTTTGGTTGCACTTGTTGGCCTGCAGTTATCTGTACAGTGGCTTCTCCAAGTGTCATGAATGGAAGATTATTCTGAAACCTAGTACAACCTTGGTTGGCCTAATTGAAGCATATTTGGTAGTACAACTTTAATGTTTTGGCCTGCTTGGTTTGGGAAGGGTCTAGACTACTCTAGGGAACCTGAATGATATAATATCAATATGTAATTCTCTATTTGTAACTGTTTTGACTTCTATATATTCTGCCGTCAAAGTTTAAGGTTGTCACATATAAGATATTTAACCTCTTTAATTTTTAGGCTTAATCTTATGTGTGTTCTTAATTTATTATTGAGTTTTGAAAGAAAAACATTTTTTACCGAAATAACATTATCTCAATTTTAAAATAACATATATAAAAAAACATTTTTTTTTAAAAAATCAATCCTTCTTAAAATGTGGACTTAAACTTAATTCAATCCCAAAAACTAACTTATAGGGTGGGAATTATTTCTCAGTTATATACTCTATCTTAACATTATCTCTAACCGATGTGAAACTTAAATTTTCTCCAATAATCCTTAAAATGAAATAAATATAGCATTAAACATATAGAGCCTTCATAAATTAGTGTTGTGATTGTTTTTGCTCAACCACTTAAGAGTTTGATTGTTTAGTTTCATAAAATTCATTTCATTTCCTTAAAGTTAAAATAAAATGAAAAAAAAAATCTTATAATTCAAAACGTTCCTCACATCTTGTGTCACAAACGTTTCTCCTCTTTAAAAAAAACAAAACTGCACCAGAAAAACTAAGATTTAACATTTCAAAATTCAAAGTTTAAATTTGGAATCGATAATATTTGGATGTACATTTAAGTTATGCTTCACTAATTGAACTCGTATATTCTTATTCTATTATCCCATAAATATCAATTGTAACATTAGAATCTCATGTTATATTTCAATCCCCTCTCTTGCCCTTTTCCTTTTGCAAAATGTTTTCAATGTGAACAACAAAGTATTTTATCTTTTTGTTGTCAAGCAAAAATATGGGGATGTAGCTCAGATGGTAGAGCGCTCGCTTAGCATGCGAGAGGTACGGGGATCGATACCCCGCATCTCCATTTTTTGATGAAAATCATTGCATATTTTCATTTTCAATAGTAATTAACATTTCCATCCTAATTTTTTGGTAGAAAAAGAAGTAACCTTTTTTTTTCCCGTAAAATTTTTCTTGTTGATTATTTTACAATTTTACACGAAACAGTTGAGGTGTCTCAATCTGAGTCATTGACAAGCAATTGAATGTGTCTTAGAAAGCTTAAGGCTTACACGAGACTGTATATGTTCAATTAATGCCATTTACATGTTTGGTAAAAAAGTTGCCTCTAGGACAGTTATATTTCATAAATCAAACGCAACCTGGTTTTTTTGGCCCATTTGATTGATAAGGTTGTTGGGAGCATTGGACACATCTCATAAAAAGTTTTAAGTTGTTTTTGCTATATAATTGCTCCATTGCCTTCTATTTCTTCAACAAGTGCCTCTGTATAAGAGATGAAGTTTCATTCTCTTTTTAGCATTTTTGTGGGATGTGTTAGTGGGAACGGCTAGAAATTCTGAGTCAGGTTTGAATTAATCACCATTGTTTTAGGGTCCATTTGTCCTACCCCATTTCGTCACACACTTGATATATGATTTATCTTGCTCTAAAGAAGTGTCATTTTATAATAAGATTTTATAGTTCATATATGCACTAATGCATTATGCAGTGTGCTTCATGTAATTATTTGAGGTAGGCAAATAGTTTATTTTCTAATAAGAGTTTTTTGGCTTGCATTAATTTGATAGTTGATAGTTGTTTCAATTTTTATGTTGGTTTGGTCCAATTCTTCATCAAAGTCGTAATTATCACATAATTTGTGAATCCAGTAAATTTAATGGATGATTAGTGTTTGTCATGGTGATTTTATTCCTGTTTCCTTTGTTGCCACTTGCCACCTGCTACGAGGCCACAATTTTCAATGCTTAATTGACCATCATATTGAATTATTGACCCGTGTTAAATGACATTGGGAATGGCAGTGAGAAAATTGCATGACACTGTTCAAAGTATTTGGTAATACATTTATTAACAAAATAATGCTTCCTTTAATAGACACTGGATAAGTAGAACTAGGTGTCTATGAAGACAATGCAAGAGATTATTAGGAGTAGAAAACATTAAACATATGTGTCTTGTCGTGCCTAATCTTGCTTATTTTACAGGTAAAACAGCTGTCAGATTATAATTCCTTTAAATGCCATGAAGCTCACATTCAACAAACAATAAATATTTACAACCAACCCATTAACTCAAACATGAATGTCTTTTGAAATATGCATGCACAATTGAGTTGTCATGATTAATAGTATATGTTAATGGACTTAAGAATGAGAATTACCTACTTTATCCATTGCATTTTTTAACATGACTGATGCAACAAAAATTTATGTAACGTCAAGTACATATAGTTTTGTTAATGTTATTAATTGATGTGTTGCCTATTCTTCTAGGATTTGGAGATTGGTCTTCACTGATATACAATATACTGTCTTCCTTACTATTTTTCAGATGACTCACCAATTTGTGTTTCTACATACCACTTTCTTACATAGTTATGAATTTTTATTTATTTTCGTAAACCGGGTGTATCCTTAGGTCAGGAGCCAAGACTAACACTAGGATTCATCTGCGGGGCTGACATTTTTCAACATTGGCACAGACCTGGGATCGAACCATGATGACAAGGTTATCTTTCAACATGTCACACCATGTTGGTAAAGTTGTGAATTTTTAAATCAAGCAATGAAACACTTTCTTTGTTTTCCTGGCATTGATGTTTAACAGTATGGACCTTTTCAACTTTTTTCTATGTATTTTATCTGAAAACTTGAAACTCTCAATAGAAATTTATGCTGATGGGGATCAGGATTTCAGACATGATATTGCATTGGCTATTCCTCGTATTCTTCCCACCTTTACTACATAAGAAAAGTCCTTTGCTGTGTTCTTTCAATGATCACTGTCAATCAAATAATCATTAATAAACAGCTCTAATATTAAACAAAACAAAAATCATTGTATTTTATACACCATAATGTTCTTTTTATTCCCTTCTCTTTGCATATATATGTGTGTGTGTGTGTGTGTGTGTGTTTTACATCATCAGAAGGCCTTCTCATGCTGGCTGATATTGGTTTGAGACTTAAAAGAGTTATAACTTTGTTAAATGTTTGGTATCAATTTGCATAGAAGTTGCTACTAGATTGTGACAAACTCTAGTAGCTCTACCTGTTATTCTCTTAAATTTACACTGTTTCTGCATGTTTAAGCCACATCCTTTCCCTGAGGAAGATCACGACCCTGTTGGCTCTTTGGTATTCGTATTTCTAAATATGTATCATTATGTATGTAGGCTTCTATGTTCTTCCAATCTGCATCCTCTGGCATCTCAAGCCTTCGTACATATCCATATTCCCACCAATGGCCACACCTCCAGTCATGTGCCTTAGAGTCTCTTTGCTGCTTCCAATGTCCACTAATTTCCATAACCTTCCCTTTATCAACATGGACTTGAATGTTATTTTTCCCAGTTCCTGTTTTGACAAACCACTGGTGTCACAGAAATTTTGGCTAGTTAAGCACTTTACTTAATTGAATCTAAGGAAACTTGGCCCCATCAACTCCAACCAGATCAAGTTCATTTATTTGGTTATCTGATTGAAAGATCCACCATATAAATAGGTTATGAATTTAATAGGCATGTACTAAGTTTTTACATTGTCAGCCAATCAGAAATCATTATCACTGGTATGACTTTTAAAATAGTTCAACAAACTTATCATACATGATAATTTCTGATTGGATGAGAGTGTCGATAGTATGACACTGTCAGTGTATATATTATTTATTCATAGGTTATTACCTGTTGTTACTATAACCTGGTAAAGAAAAATTTCGATGCAAGATAAAGGCTCTCCTTAGGTGCCTGAAAGTATAAGCAATAGTTCCTTCAATTCTGAGATCCTTTTTATTTATTTTTTTCAGGTCTTCAAAATGATGGGGGCAGTTTCATTGTAGCATAATTTGCTTACCATAGATTCAGTTTACAAATAAGAGTAAAATGAAAAACTGTAGTCTTACCTGGTATTTCTGCTTTTAATACATAGCCTTCACCTGTCTGACACCAATCCACAGTGTTTTGGCTGGAGCTCCTTAAATGAGATAACAACACATCTGACTCAAACTCCCATAGAGGGAAGGCATCAGAAGGATCAAAGAACTTCCCAAACAACAGTGGACTGAAAAGTGATCCATCACCAAAAACCTTATGCACTGTTGGATTAGTCTGGCTGAAGAATCTTTTGAAAGTCTCTTCTCCCAGTGAAACACACCATTTATGTGGAGTTTGATCTTCTGTTTGAACCTCAAGCCTCTTGTTAGAACTAGTCATCAATGCTAAGGAAACTGAGCAATTGTGAGGCTCTGGTGAAGAGAGAGTTTTGCCTTTCTCTTACTTTGTGAGAGAAGCTATATGATGAAACACAGAACAAATTCCTTTGGCATATTTGAGGGCTGTAAAGCTATAAGGGAATATTTTCTTTTCTAAACTTCTCTCCTTTCTAAAGAGAAACCATGTCAGGCATATTACGTATGGCTAAAGGATATGTGGTATCCCTATGCATTTTGGGTTGTCTAGCACAAGATGTGAAAAAATGGAAAGGGGTACCAATCAAGTCAAAGTCCTGTGACAAGTAATAGATGCTCTAGCAGAATCTGGGAACCCTTGTAGGAATTCTTTTGCGTGCATTAATAATAATAATAATAATAATAATAATAATGTTTGTGCAACTCTAGTCATTCTTTTATAATGGCTACTAATTTATGTACTAACCACTATGTTAAAGGTTCAGCTCATTTAAAGAAATAATCATATATTTTTGTCAACTTTTTAAGAGAACTTTAAATAACAAATTGATTATTTTCAAGAAAGGTTGTCCCCAAACATTCAATATTTTCAACCTCTTTCTGTTTGTTACATGCAAATCAGATTAGTATAAGTAATATTCAACCTTCATGTTCTATCATCTACTATAAACCATATTCTTCTAGCAAGAGTTTGCCAATCACTGAACTAGATTAATTAAGTGAGGCAGGCTATGATCAAATCAACGAATCATGAATGTTTATGTATATTTGTTGTCCTGTATAAATTTACCAAAAGATTACTGATTTCACAGATTGAGAACCGACAACCATCAATTTTCTTGCTCTTTTTCTCTGCCAAGATACTTATCAACCGACTTATTTACGTGTTTGTCACGTGCCAGGCATGGAGAATTGATTCTTTCTTGTTGTAGATTGCTTGCATATGATAAAATGAAGACAAAGGACTTTGCCATGGTGACATGTTTTAAATAGAACAAATGAGTAGTAGCAATTTTTCTATGGCAACAACAGTGCATCACAAAGTTAAATTTTTCTAAAGAGTGATAAACTGTTACCATTGTCATTGGAAAACCTTCTACTGCCCCATTGATATTGCACTTTGTGTATCTATGTTAAACCCCCCATTCAATGTTTTAATCTTCTCTAAAGAAAATAAGTCCCTTCCAAATAATTCTGTAGTTGGCCTTTCAATTGAGTTATCAACCAAATCCATTGCATTAACTCAAGATTCTTCATGACGTGCCTTTCCACAGAGAAAAGTTGTATGAAAGGAATCTTCATTGTTGCATGCCTTGGAAGGAATGGATGTGCGTTGTCTTGATGCACATCCTCAATCTATATGAGCATATATATTATATATAATTTTTTGTGTATCTTTTTTATAAGGGCATTGAACTTTTGACTGCTGGCAATGAGGCTTAAGGCATTGCTAATCATTCATGGGGGAGTAGCTTTTTTGGCAAAGGCAGGGTTGGAATCTACTTGATGGATGTTAGAATTTGTAGCACATCAAAATAAATAGTGAAGCCACTTTGGACGGTGGGTCCTTTACCTCTAGGTGGTGCTGATAATATTTGCAGTTTTTTTTTCATTTATTATTATTATTGAGTATCTATAGATTTTTTTTAATAATTATTTTTTATGAAAAATTTGTATCTTTTCTTAATCAGATTTTTTCCATCACAAATTTGAACTCAACTTTTTTCAAGGATCCGAACTCAGTTCCAATTAAACTAACAATTTGATAATTATTATTATTAAGTTAGGATAAACCAAATTTCACCGGCTACCTCAAAAAATCGGCGGTAGGGAATAAACTATATAGTTAATATTAATCAGTTTTTTACGAATAGTTATTATTAATCGTCACTTATAAGAAACACTTCTAAAAATACTCACTCTCATTTTATATTGTTATATAATATAGATGAAATGGAAAGCTTTTTATGTATAATTAGAATTTAAGTAGAATTTATTTTAAATGTTAAACACAAGTTTGCCATTGATATTTCTTAATATTTTAATATTATTATTTATTACCATCTTTTTAATTTTAATAATGAAATAGAGATAATAAAATAATGATATATCAAAATATTATTTATAGATTAAAAATTATATATATAATATAATAGTGTATAAGAATTCATATAACTTTAGAATTAAAAATTATTTGCTGGAAATATCAGATATTAAAAATGATTTTAAAATAATTAAATAATGTATTCATTTCAACACTATGGTGATTAAGAGTTATAAGATGGTAATAATATGAGTAAATACTACCACTTTCTACTATGTACTTAGTCCTTGTTTCTTCTTTTTTTATACTTTTGTCTATCTATTCATGCATTTTGAACTTCATGAATATTAATTCTATATACTATATTGATTATTTTCATTTTTTTTTTACAATTTATTATCATTATTATGATCAACATAATGGACACCTAAAAACATCTTTAATGTTGATTCTTCGTTAATTGTTTAAAATTAAACAACTTTGTTTAACAAGTTTGATTATTGAAACAAATGACTTGACAATGCATTGTATATATAAGCAACTGTTATTTAATTCATTCACACTGATTAAAGATTATTTTTCGATTATAAAATTTAAGATGGTTCAAGTTAAACATTTACTTTGATAACTTTAGTATTTGAGTAATTTTTGTATAAAATTTTTATATTTATATTTTATTATAAACTCATAAATTTAAGACAAATAACTCATTTATATATATATATATATATATATATATATATATATATACTGTAAGTTCTAAGAATGATAAATAAATTCATTGAATTGGAACACATAAACATAAAATTGTATCACAATAGTGCCTTAATTGTTGAATGATTTTGACCAATGGTAAAGAGATAACGAATTCCAATTAGCAGTGCCTTCATTATTACATTACAAGTGATCTGTATAGCTAAAGATAGAGTGGTAATAATAAATCTTTGATTTTACAATGGCTCATAAATTTTCATGTAATTTCCATAAAATTAGATAATTTTGAGGAAAAAAATATTTGCAAAAAAATGAAGAAAAAAAAAAAAAGAGAAGATGAGAGAGAAAGAAAAAGAGAAAAAAAAAACGTAAAAAAGAGAATCTGTGTTCCAGAGTAGGTGCCAATGTCCTATTCCAGAAGAATTGATAGGACGGCCCTTTGTGCTTAGGGTTTCTCGTGCCAAGAAATTTTCCATCATCTCATCATAACCCAAAACACATAAAAATTCATTCACCAACTTCATAGCACATGTTGTTAGTATATGACTCATTATTATTACCACAGAAATGTTGTAAAATTCTCCAATATTTCATTGTCAACGACGTGGTCTATTTGCATTGATCTGATACCACATGGTTTTGGTTGCTTAATTTCCTTGAATCCTTATCATGTGCAAAAATTACAAACGATCCTCTCTTAAATCTCCCCCTGAAACTTTTCATTTGTAATTACATTGAATTTCAATCTGTCATGTGCCAATATCTGTTCTAGTATGTTATTATAATTGTAACTTTTTATTGAAGGTTGTCCAATTTAATAACAAATTGGCAATTCTGGAGAGGGTGGCAAAGAAATGGCTTCTGCTTTGGTTCATTATGTATGAACCCAGAATTGTGGTGGAAGCTACTACATATCTGGAGGATATTTTGGAATTTGTGCCAACAAGCCAATGATTGCGGTAATCTACAAAGGAATACAATTGGATTGGCATTGTAGAATGAAAAATGATGTTCATGAAGGCAATGTAAACCTACATGTTTTTTGGGATTAGGCCTTGATGTATTACGAAGCACTTTGAAATGGCAATTCAACAATATATGGGTAATGGTATCATAAAGGTTATATTTTGCATCATTTTGGCTTTTAATATTATGGCAATAGTCAGCATTGAAGAGAAGAAAACCCAAGAAGAATTCATTAGCCAACTATTTGATCCAACATCTGGACTATTAACTGAGGACACGGTAAGACTCACTTCATCAGTTAATTTGTATGTATATAGTTTTTAAATTCAAAGAACTTCATCATTTTACATTTCCCCTCTCCCAAAAAAAGGAAAGAAATTAACACAACCTAGAAACAAGGAGATTTTAAGGTGATAACTTTCCAACTAAAATAGTAGTTGTGTACTTGTGTCTCTTCCTTAGGGGATTTACAAATAGTTAAGTGATGCAGTGTGTTTAAGAGTATATTATTAGCATTTGGGCTTTTTATCCTTTGTCTTAAAGATAACCAAAGGTCACACAATTGCGAAGTTTTTATTATATGACATTATTGCATACTCTGAGATTATTGTCGAATATGTACTTCTTTATGATTTGTAAAAATGATATGCATACTTGATCTAGAAAAATTATATAATTTAAGAATACATATGTGCTTCTACTTCAATACAATTTTGATTTGAAATTTAGTAAATTTCTACAAGATTTACATAAGAATGGACTCTGTTTTATAAGGAAAAGATTTTAAATTTACTAAAGTTATTATTTTTAAGACTACATGTACTAAATTACAATGCTTTGATTACTACGTAATCATATTTGTCAGATTTGAAAGCACATAATGGTTGAATGGACTCTAAAATTGGTTATAGTTTCATGACTACAGGCAGAGGTACTATGGATCACTTGCTGGGAAGATTTTATTCATTTAAAGAAAGAAGTCGGAAATCTTGACTTATGCCTCCCACAGGAATCATACAGAAAAACCAATGAAATTAGTTCAGAAATTGGTTCAATAGCCAGAGAGAACATCCAGAAATTGATTAGTACATGTTATCCTCAGTTAAAGGAAAATGTTATTCATTGTTTGAGAAAAAATAATTTTCCATTCAATGCTCTCAAGGAAGAGGGTGACTCCAAGATTTGGCATGTCACTTACATGGGATCACTTTCTTCTAGAAGATATTTGGGTCAAGTTTTTCCCCAGCGCGTATCAGAAATATCAATCAAGGAAGATGAATCACCTAAAAAGAACAAGCCTAAGGAAAAAGACGCTAATAAAAAACACAAAAAGAAGTCAAAGTCTTCTGGCTCAAAGGATAAAAATAAAAACACATCTATGGCTATAACTATAATAGTGACAATTTTAGTTGCAGCATTGCTCTTTTTATGTTGTTGTCGATGTTGTGGGAGTGGTCGAGTTAGACAAAATGATGAGAGGCCCCTTCTCAGCATGAGCATGAATGACTACTCAGTTGGTACATATGAAAAAATTTCATTCTTTAAAACCTTGTTAATGTGACATATATATCTACATGTAGTCTTGACAAAATGTACTTCAATGTTACTCACAGGTTCTTCTTCCAATAATAATCCATACAAAAATTCAATAGAGGAGAAAATTGGGTTTCAATCATCGAGTAATACATTCGTTGATGACAAGAAGGACTCAATGAAGGAAATTCAATTAGCAGGAGTTGCTGCTAGTGCTGCTACAAGACCATCATTTGAATCGAAGCCTCCTCCTGGGAGAGTAGCAAACAATGGAGTGCTTCCTTTGAAACCTCCTCCTGGAAGGCCTGATCTTCTTCCTCCTGAGCCATGTTCAATTGTTTCTCCTCCTGATAATTCAATTGTTCCTCCTCCTCCTCCTCCTCCTCATACACCACCAAAGCCTAATAGTGCTGGCCCTCCACCTCCTCCACCTCCTAGCAATGGCCCTAGAGCTCCTCCACCACCACCACTTAGAGGCAAGCCTGGTCCTAGACCTTCACCACCTCCTAGAGTTGGTGGAGGTCCTCCTAGAGCACCACCCCCATTTGGTTCAAAGGTTGCTAAGACTCAGGAAGAAGTTGGAGCCAATTCTGAAGGTGAAGTTAATGCTACTAATAAAGCTAAGCTAAAGCCTTTTTTCTGGGATAAGGTTCAAGCTAACTCAGATCAAACAATGGTCTGGAATCAACTCAAAGCAGGATCATTCCAGTGAGTGATATATATCAAACTTCTTCTCTTACTCCCAAAAAATAATTTATGAGAAAATAAGTCATGCATTGACAGTATAAACAGTTTTACGCTATCATCCAATTACAAACCATCATTTAAGATAAATTTTTTAACTTTTATAATAATTTCCATAAAAGTCATATCAACGATAATTTGTGATTGGTTAGTGACGTTTTACACTATCATGACCATTAAACTCATAATTTATTATTGATTGTTGATATTCTTAATGGTGATGAACATTTCATAGGTTCAATGAAGAAATGATGGAGACGCTTTTTTGCTATAATACTACGCCTGTGGATAAAAGCAAAGGGCGACAAAAGAAAGAGACTTCCTCCCCGTCAGCTTCACCTCAATATATACAGATCATTGACTCAAAGAAATCACAAAATTTATCTATTTTATTAAAAGCATTGAATGTGACAATAGAAGAAGTTTGTGATGCACTTCTTGAAGGTGATTATTTTGTTACTTCATTTTTCTTCTAGAATTATTGACAGTTATAATATTAATATTAGAATATTCTAGGAAGTCATTGAGACAAACATTTCCAAAATAGATGCATCTTTTCCTTTGGATCTTATATACTAAATCATTATACATATTTTTGTATGGGCAAATGTTAGTAATTAAGATGATATGTTAGTAGAGGGATTCTAACGCATGACCTTCTTATTACTCCAACTCTTATATCCCTCTCTCCAACCACCAGACCACCTTATAACTCCCAATTCATTATACATATATTCATCAAGGATAAAATACAGAGAAATGTAAAACGAAAATAATTTGTTGTCTTTGGTTCTGCTTGTATGATAACTTTGAATCCATCTTTGGTTGATCAGGAAATGAGCTCCCCACAGAATTCCTTCAAACCTTATTGAAGATGGCACCAACATCAGAGGAAGAACTTAAGCTTAGACTTTTCAATGGTAATTTAGCCCAACTTGGGCCTGCAGATAGGTTCCTAAAAGCCCTAGTTGACATTCCATTTGCTTTTAAACGAATGGAAGCACTACTTTACATGGGTACTCTTCAAGAAGAACTCACTGGTACTCGAGAATCTTTTTCCATTTTAGAGGTATGATCTCCAAATCAAATCACCATTTTTTCCCCACTACTCACATGTTGCACTAATTACACTCTTTTATCTCATAATGATTCTGACGAAAAATTATTAGGTGGTTCTAACCAATTATTATATGACATATATTTAAGTTTTTCAATTTACAAGAAAAAAATAATAACACTTAATTCCATGTCATGTGAATATTAATAACTATGTGATTCAGGATGACCTAACCTAATAATTTTTCACGACACCTAAGAAATAATGTAGCTAATGCAAAACAAGATGATGAAATGACTTAAGTGTGATATCTCATTTCAATATGACATATCAAAAGAATTATACACTAAAGTGTCAAATGTGGGTATATATGGGTAAAGTAAGACATTTAATTATTTCATATCATGCTAGGTTGCTTGCAAAACGCTAAGAAGCAGTAGATTGTTCCTCAAGCTTCTTGAAGCCGTTCTCAAAACCGGCAACCGTATGAACGATGGAACGTTCCGTGGCGGCGCACAAGCATTCAAACTCGATACACTGCTGAAACTATCTGATGTAAAAGGAGTAGATGGCAAGACCACTCTCCTACACTTCGTAGTTCAAGAGATAATGCGAACCGAGGGCATAAGAGCTGCACGCATGGCAAAAGAGAGCCACAGTTTCTCTAGTATAAAAACGGAGGACCTTCTTGAAGACATTTCTTATGAATCAGAAGACCAATACCGCGAACTTGGTCTTCAAGTGGTTTCACGTTTGAGCAGGGAACTCGAGAATGTGAAGAAAGCAGCAGCTTTAGATGCTGATGGATTAATAGGAACAACTTCTAGACTAGGCCATGGACTCATAAAAACAAGAGATTTTGTAAACAAAGACCTAAGTAACATAGATGATGACAAAGGCTTTCATGAGACAGTGAAGAGTTTTGTGGAGAAAGCTGAGGTTGATGTCACGAGTTTACTAGAAGAAGAGAAGAAAATCATGGCCCTAGTGAAGAACACTGGTGATTACTTTCATGGGGACTCAGGGAAGGATGAAGGGTTGAGGTTGTTTGTAATAGTACGTGATTTCTTAGTAATGTTGGATAAGGTGTGCAAGGAGATTAAAAATGGACCAAAGAAGCCGGTAGCCAAAAATGTGAAGAGAAAAGCTTCTAATCATTCTAGAAACTCGTCTTCCTCCGAAATTCATCCTCTTCCTCCTGATACTCGTCAGAGAATTTTTCCCGCAGTAGTGGCTAATAGAAGGATGGATGACTTTAGTTCAGATGATGAGAGTCCTTAATTAGGTTTAAGTTTTGAAGTGGTACTTGTAAACTATTGCTTTCCTTTGGCAATGTCCTTGTATAGCATTGTTGTATTAGAGTCACAACCTTGCATATACTTGTCTAATGTTGAAGGAAAATTATCTTATTAATCATTAATCATGTAAATGTTGAGTCATGGTTTTAGATCAATTAACCTTCCTTTTGTAGGGGAATGGTTAGTGTTTTCTCTTCTAGAACGGTTGAATGGACATGGTGTTTTTTTTTTTATGTGTACATCATCGCATTGAAGTTAGAACATATATTATGTTTGTCAAACTAAAAATGTCATAGTACAAACTTGGTTGGAGCTAACATTAACCAAAGCAATTCATATTATCATCATAAATATTGCCGGGGCCATTAGGATTAGACTCATCATAGTTTGAACGAAAAAATGTTAATTGTGAGGGCGCCCCAAGAACTTGTGAGTCTAAAACTGAATTGAGCAAAATGTAAGTTTCACAAATGACGAAAAAGAAAAAGAATATCGATGTGGCAGGCTGGTTGGTACATTTTTTCTACGTATAGAAATAGTTTGAACTTTGAAGAGATGACAAAAAAACGGTTCTCTAAATCTAGATCACGCCTAAAGCCATATTGATGGGTTTGATTACACAATACATAGGTTATAGTGTTCCTTGGGCTTACTTTGATTTGAGCCTTCTTTTTTTTCTTAATATTCACATAATAACTTTAGACTAAGATTTTAGTTATTTGAAAAACAAAAAGTGCTCAATTACTTTTTTGTTGTTTAGGAATTTAGTAACCAAATAAAAAAAATACAAAATTATGAACATAAAATAAAAAATAAAAAGATAATTAGATATCAAATAAAGATTTAAAAATGATAGCTAAATAAATTAGACAAGTAGATTAAGAAAAATAAATAGGTATATGATGCTAGTTGTTTTTTATCCCCCCTCAAATTTAGGGTTTGACTTTCTAAGTCCCTCAAATTAAAATTTACATTTTTACTTCCTCAAAATTGTGAAATACTTTTTTAGTCCCTCTTGACTAATTTTTGATAGATTGAATGCGTAATTTGTGATGATTTTTTATTTTAGGAATGATTAAAAAAATATTTTGTAAATTTGAGGGATAAAAACATATTTAAGTCATATTTTAATACCAATAA
The DNA here is from genome assembly GCA_007407185.1 of Glycine tomentella. Classification (NCBI taxonomy): domain Eukaryota; kingdom Viridiplantae; phylum Streptophyta; class Magnoliopsida; order Fabales; family Fabaceae; genus Glycine; species Glycine tomentella. Next base: position 1,491,496 of record PYAF01001286.1, read on the forward strand.
TAAGAATTCAGATTAATAAAAATAATCAAGCACAAACGAATCAGCCGAATCAAGTCAGTCTTCATATTTTTAATTAAGTTGGACACAATCATTAAAGTTAACTCATTTAAATAAATTAATTCATCAACTTCTTTTTTATAGGTCAAGCTAAAAAAAAATTGATTTGATTCAACTCATTTACACTATAAGGAAAGCAATTGAAAGTTGATAATTGTAAATCAATTTGAAGTTTAGTCAATAGAAAACTAAACTGATTCGCTAGTATTGCCTCATTTGTTTAAATAAATTTGTCAATGAATCACAATCGTTTTTTATGTAAAGAATTAAATTTCAACATACAAATGAGATGAGTACTTCTTAAAAAAAAAAAATCAAGTTTCTCAAATTTCTAATTATTTTATCAAATTAAGCTCCTTTAAAGAATATATTTATCGTCCTTTTTTGAAAGAAAAATAAGGATTAGAGATACTAAAATAATGATGATTTGATATCAAAATAATAGTAGTCAGTAGCAAATTAGTAAATCCGGGGAAATGATGTTTAATAACAAATTTTAAAATTTAAAGCATCATTAATTTAGGCTCTTGGCTCTTCCGCTAGTGTTTTGTGTATAAAAATTCAATTCCACCCAAGCAACATTCACAATCTCATGCACTCTTAGAAAAAGGCATTGGAGTTTGCATTTCAAGAACTTGTTTTGTTTCTTCTTCTTTTGCATTCTTTCTTTCGTTTCCTTTCATTCAGTTTATCTACTAGCATGAGTTCTCATGGTCGTTCTCATCATGACATGCTGGTACAAGCTGTGGAAATGGTGAACAAAGAGTTAGGTTTCTTCACCAACGACTCTGGAGGAAAATGACTACATAGACGACGTGGAACGTGAAATATGGTTCTTGAATTGTTCTCTCGACTACTACTACTCAAAGGAGATTTACCCATTTGGCACCACAAGATCCGCCAAAGATTTCAGCCATAATTGGATCAACATGAGAATGGATGATTACATTGAAGAAAATAAGTGACTCGGGAATAGGTACAAGAAGAGGGTGAAAACTCTTGGAGCAACATGAGCGAGAGGCGTTTGATGCGGGGAACAAGATATGGGATAGCCGAAGTGGAGGCAAGCATGAACAACATCAACATCACATGCTTTTAGGAGAAACTCGTGACAATGATATACGAGAAGAAGAGACGAAAAAAGAGAAAAAGGATCCCAAGAAAGATCCTGAAGAGAACCAAGAGGATCCTCGTCACGATCCAAATGAGGAGGAAGACCCTTTGGCTCGGTTCCATTGTTGAAAGAGACTTTCAAGTTTGGCATCAATATCCCTAACGAATTAAAGATCCGAATTACATCAGACGATGACATTAATCAGGGTTTAGTTGCCCTAAGACCCACAATAGTGAAGGACTGAAATGATAGGTGGAGGAAGATATAGGCTCAAGAACTCAAATTTTTCCTTGACAAGCTTACTTTGCTCAAGCAACAAACAATGTATTTGTTAGCTGAATTTGCTCAAGCAACAAACAATGTATTTGTGAGCTGAATTGATCAATAATGAACGAAGGCAACTCCAGCATTGGGTAGTAAATAAGGGGCACGAGTGGCTAAGGTAGACTGCTGATGGGTTGGATAACCGCAGCACACTGGTGTAAGGTGTAAGGCTATAGGAAAACAAAGTGTTGTGATGGCCTTCTATCATATATCTAATGGGAGGGTGGATGTGTTATGTCAGGTTTATCGTTCATGGGTTCGGGTTTTTGTTATTTTCTTATACCTTGTGCTTTAATTGCATTCTTTTATCAATAATATTTTGGCTGTTCAATGATCGATGAATACAATTTTGGTCATGAACAATGATGTTGTGTCTTGATGGTGCCAAAGGTTGCCTTGAGATCTGATAGCTTCAGGAGGGCAAAGGATGCAATTGCCCATAACCCTTTGTACCATAGACCAGCTGACACTACTTTTGTTTGATTGAATAGGATTTGATAGCTTTAAACAATCACTATCATAATTCCTTCATTCATGCCATACATCTTTTGGTTGGTTAGAGCATCTTTAGTGGTAGATCTTAAACAAAGATCTTGAGCTCAAGATTTGATCTTCACAAGATCTTCCAATAAAGGAAACGGAGGAATCTCCAACATGGAGAATGAGTTCTTGTACAAGATCTCTCAAGATCTGCACATTGTTCAAAAAAGAATAAATTTTATCTCTCTTTCTCTCTCCCTAAGATCTCAAAATGAGATCTACCATTAAAAGAAAAAATTAGAGAGATCTTTAATCTTATGTGATATTATAAGTCCACTAAAAAGTGGTCTAAGATCCCAATTTAAGATCTACCATTAAAGATGCTCTTATTATTAAGACAGTGTACATTATTTTTTAAACCAAAACTATTTGCCCTTTTATGCTTAAATCAGCTTCCTCTAATTTTTACTCATACCAGCCATTACAGGATTGACGACAAGCGAATTGCTTACTCTTTCTCATTGCAATTCAACGACAGTTCCAAAGCAAATTTCTTAGATACGTATATATCTGATGGTAGAGAATTCTAGTGTCTTTTTTGTGACAGATTTGACAATTCGAGAACAAATGGAAAGAACAAAGAGCCCGTAGTATCAGACAGAGGGCACATACACGTTTTCCAGTCCCCTTCCATAAACAACCTAAAATCGTATATGGCCCATAGCAGAGACAACATATACGTTTTCCAGTCTCGTTTCTCCCATAAACAAAAGGATATAGTTTTTCGTAACATCGTTACAAACCCTTTCCTTTCCCGCCACCAGGTTACAAAATCATTTTCCAATTGGAAATTACTTACCTTTGCCACCACAGGGTTAGACAATCCTTTTCCCAAGGAATCCTGCACTAAAGATTATCTTCCCTTCTTATAGTCATATTCGACTAATCAGTTAAACACTTAAAAAACAAAAACACATCTACTTCATACATTCGTTATGATTTGGTTTTCAAAAAACAACATTTGAGAGTATACGTCATCACCAAAACCAAATGTTCTGTTTAAAAAACTGGACTTATGTAACATTTCAGGAAAACAAAGCCAACTTGTTCCTCTACATCACCAATCGAATATTTAAAATACCAAATAACCATATCCCAAAACTACACCCGCTTAATGATCTCGGTTTTGAAAAATAACCATATTTCGTTAGGTAACACTCCAAAACCAGTAAAAAAACTGGAACTAATTAATATTTCAAAAACCAAAATATACCCCCAATAACACCCTCTTTTATGTTTGGGTCTTTAAAACACAATCAATAGCCTCACATTTTAAAAACCAATTATTCAAATTATGTAACATTTCAAAAACAAAACCAACTGAATGATCTCACATTACCAATCCAACATTTCAAATATCTTTCATTCCAAGCCACCACTAAAGCTCAATCCATAACCAATGCGCATGCAAAACAAAAACTACACAGTTGTTCAAAGCCAAATCAGCAATAGCAAAGAAAAGTTAAACTTTCTCGAATTTGCTGCAATCGAGTGTTATAGATTGCAATTAGGATTCAAATGTTAGATAAAGACTGAAAGTTTACGAATTAAAATGATTTAAATTTTCAACAATCTTTCTTGAAGAACAAGAGCGTTCTCTATTCACATCAGTGACTGAAAACCTAACTACATCTACAGAACACAATCATCAAAAACTACAAAAACAGAGAGAACCCAAAGAGCATCTAAATTCGACAACTTTTCACGAAAAAAAAAACCCTATTTAAGAGTCATCGTCAGCAGCAGCACCCTTGGATGATCCACCAGCCTTCTTGGGAAGGAGAAGATTGTGAATGTTAGGCATGACGCCACCGTTAGCGATGGTGACGTCACCGAGAAGCTTGCTCAACTCCTCGTCGTTCCTCACCGCCAATTGAATGTGGCGCGGCACAATTCGAGTCTTCTTGTTGTCTCTCGCAGCGTTTCCAGCCAATTCCAAAACCTAAAACAATGTTCAAATCATTAAATTGGGGAAAATTAATCTTATCGAAATTACGAAACCCTAGATCTAATCAGAAGGAGGGAGATAACTTCAAAATCGAATTCGAAATGAACGAGGAATTGCGGCAGTTACCTCAGCGGCGAGATATTCGAGGACGGCAGCGAGGTAGACAGGGGCGCCGGCGCCGACACGCTCAGCGTATTTCCCGGCCTTGAGGAAACGGGCGATACGGCCGACGGGGAATTGGAGGCCGGCTTTGCTGCTCCTTGAGGTGGCCTTCTTGGCGGCGCTAGATCCTAGGGTTTTACCGCGACCTGCCATTGATGAACTTTAACCTAGTTGACTGAAAGAGAGCGTTCGAGATGTGTGAAGTGTTTTGATAGAAACGAGTTCCGGTGAAACTTAGAAAAATGTGAGAAGAGAATGTGTATTTGAAGGTTCTTAGCGGTTGCGACGTTTATATAGTGGGGTGCGTGGAAATTCGGCCAATGAGAGTGAATGACGCGGATCGATGATGATTGCCGTTGGATTGGGTTTACTAAGGACGGCTCAGATCAAGTATACGATTGGATTAAAATAAAATATAATTTTTCAAAAAAAATAATATGAATCATCTGCAGGTTTTAAAGGTCGACTGTTAATTTGATAATGTTGACCAGCATAATTTTAGTTTTCTGCATTGGTCTGATCATTTTTTGACTAATTATCGTCAATTCTAAAATTGTTCAGAATTTTAAAGTTAATGAACTAGTCACTAGGCAAATTTCAGTGAGCATGTCGAACATTGGATTTTCATGAGCTTGTGAAACCACATTAAAGAAAAAGGTAGAAGAAAAGAGTGAGGAAGGTGCGCAAGAAAGGTAAACTTCATGCAGGAAACAAGATATGGATCACATGCTGTTTTTAGAGAAAGACAGAATGATAAACGGGAGGAAGAACATTTGGGTTGGTTACCATTGTTGAAATAAGCGCCAGTAATGACTAGTTACTACTTGTGCCCGCTTTACCCTGTTGCCATTCCTAGAAAAAGGACATTGATGATCTTAAATTTGTTTTTTCTTTTTTTGAATTTATGCACTCATTTATTATTATAGGAACACAATTTTGTTTGAGTGGGATATGATTATTATAAACTGACAAAATTTTTCATCTAAATATTTAACTCAATTCTATATTAACTCTCAAACTCAAAACCTTTTAGTTAAACTGAAACAATCATACACTGATTGATTCAAAAGTTTGGCGGTGGTAGTTATTGAGTATTTATTTAATATATTTTTTATTTTATTTTTAAAATAAAGATATTAAATACAAAAATTGGAATATTTTATTTATACTTTTTAAATTTTAATTTTGAAAATAATTACTGTCAAAATAAAATAATATTCTAACATTAAAATTGTTCAAATATGTGCATTCGTTTATTTATTATATTTATGATTTTTATTTTTTAAATAAAACATCAAATCAGTTGT